>CM054119.1:7966288-8406538 GCA_028673005.1 Tanypteryx hageni | reverse complement strand
TTTTGAATGGTTGGAATAGTACGAGCATTGGACAATTTTGTGGAGGGATTTTTTGAAGTGGACATTTTAATTAGTTGGACAATGTCGAGCATAATAATACTACGTAAGCCATATACCGCTTAAATCACTATATGGCGTCCAGTTACGTTATAATGTACGCTAAGCTACCTTGCCTAAGTCCTGTGACCTCACGCCTCTGCCTAGAACCACTCAAAATCATATTACAGCCTAAATGGTTAAACTAAACCGAATGATATATCATATTTGTGGATAATATGACTCATAAAATACATTCTGAAGAGATGGACGACATTGCGCGACAATTAAGGTTCTTAGATATTATGGGAAAAAAATTGATTTACTAAAAAAAGGCTCTAAGGATTTTGATTAAAATCCATACAATCGTACAGCCTGATGTCACAAATGATACTAACTAAGCCATATGTCCCAAACAATTACTATATATCGTCCAGTAGCATTAAAATATACGCTAAACTACAGTTAACTTTGATTTATAAGCGTTTTTCTTTTATAAGCGCACGCAAGAGACCAAACGTATATATCTACGCATATGAGATTTAAAATAAATAAATATGAAATTCACACATAAATAAAAGCTCCAGAAAGAAAAAAAGAGCCAGGAAAAAGTTGCGAATCACTAATATTTCTTTTCTACACAGATTTTATACGCATAAAATAATTATTATTTCCTGTAACATTCAATTGCGTTATTTATATATTTATAATTCTCGCATACCATGAAGGGCAATTAGCGCCCACAATAACGTAATGGAGAAAGTAAAAATTGGAACGAGAACAAAAAGAGCGTTATAACGAATCAGCGTTGTACGAGGCAGCATTAAACGAGGTTTTTCTGTATACTGCGTCTACATCTAGTCTGGCTACACTCTTTTACTTATTGTAAGGAACTTTTATACTGTTACACGAAAAAATAAACCGAGAACAATGTGCGAGATATTTGTCGAAAAAAAAGAATGCTTAAAATAAGAAAATGAGAGAGGAAGAAAGAGAACCGTAAGTTCTGAACTGAGGAGTAACAAGAGATGAAGAGGAATGGAAGAGGGCGGAATTTATTGGCGTCCGAATTCAATATTATGAGAAAATGCAACACAAAGTGTCGAAGGGATCCAAATTTCGCCTCAAAGTGCGTTATCAATTCACTTTCGTTTGAGAATTGGAGAGAGAGAGGGTGAGGGAGGGAGGGGGGGGGGAGGGAGAGGGATGGAGATAGATAGAGGGGAGGGAGAGAGGGGCTGGAGGGAGAGAGGGGTAGATATAGAGGGATGGAGAGAGGGGTGGATATAGAGGGAGGGAGAGAGGGATGGATATAGAAGGAGGGAGAGAGATATAGAGGGAGGGAGAGAGGGGTGGAGGGAGAGAGGTGTGGAGGGAGAGAGAGATGGAGGGAGAGAGGGATGGAGGGAGAGAGGGATGGAGGGAGAGAGGGATGGAGGGAGAGAGGGATGGAGGTAGAGAGGGATGGAGGGAGAGAGGGATGGAGGGAGGGGAGGATGGAGGGAGGGGGGATGGAGGGAGAGAGGGATGGAGGGAGAGAGGGATGGAGGGAGGGGGGGATGGAGGGAGGGGGGGATGGAGGGAGAGAGGGATGGAGGGAGGGGGGGGATGGAGGGAGGGATGGAGGGAGAGAGGGATGGATATAGAGAGAGGGAGGGAGAGAGGGGTGGATATAGAGAGAGGGAGGGAGAGAGGGGTGGATATAGAGGGAGGGAGAGAGGGATGGAGGGAGAAAGGGATGGAGGGAGAGAGGGATGGAGGGAGAGAGGGATGGAGGGAGGGAGGGATGGAGGGAGAGAGGGGTGGATATAGAGGGAGGGAGAGAGGGATGGAGGGAGGGGAGATGGAGGGACAGAGGGATGGAGGGAGAGAGGGATGGAGGGAGAGAGGGATGGAGGGAGGGAGGGATGGAGGGAGGGAGGGATGGATATAGAGGGATGAGGAGAGACGGTGAGAGGGAAGGCAGAGAATAAGAGACACCTCCACCAAATGTAGACACGTATTCGTGTCTCGTCGTACAGATAAAAAATAAGCTATGCCTGCCCACTCCCTTCTTCTCTCCCTCTCTCCCTCCCCCCTCTATCTCCCTCTCTATCTCCATCATATTCTGTTCAGCTGAAAATGTGAGGATGTCCAGGATAATCCGATCTAGCCAAGTTCTCATAGCGGCACATGCAAATGCCCCAGAGAAGGAGAGATGGGGAAGGGAGGGAGAGAGGTTAGAGGGTGGGAGGGAGGTTAGAGGGAGGGAGATGGATGGAGTGAGGCGAAATGCAGGGAGAGAGAAACGGGAAGAGAGTAAGAGGGAGGAGAAACGAAGAGAGGTAAAACGATAGAGGAAGAAAGACATTACGAGAGATAAAGAGAGGAAGAAAGAGAAGAGAAACATGAAAAGAGGAAAATAGAAAAGAGGAAAGGAAGGGAGAGGAAGACGGAGAAAAAAGGAAATGAGAAACAGAGAAGAAGGGAGGGGATATATGTAAGAAATAAGAGAGAAACGATTGAGAAAGGGAGAGGAAGAAAGGAGGAATGATAGGAACAAATGAGGGACAGGAATGGCAGTTGTAGAGAGAGGAGAGAGGGAAAAAGAAGCAAAAGGAAGAGGAATAAGATAAAAGAGAGGGGAAAACAGGGAGAGATAGGAAGTTGGGAGAGAGGAGAAAGAGAGAAAGGGAGAGAGATAGACAACAGACTGAGAAAATGAAAGTGTGAGGAAGAGAGGAAAAGAGAAAGGAAGTGGAGAGAGGAAGAAAGAGGAAAATAGAGAGAGCGATAGGAAGAGAAAGAGTTGATAAGAAAGAGTAAGAGATAAAGGAAAATAGAGGAAGGCAGTGTGGAGAGGATGGAGGGAGATAGTGAGGGAGAGAAAGAGAGATTAAGGGAGAAAGGAAGGAGGAAGAGATGGAGAAAGTGAAAGAGGGAGGGTGGGGAGAGAGTAACAGAGGAAGGGAGAGAAGCGAATATGATACAGGAAGAGATGTATGAATTGAGGAAGAGAAAGAGGGATTGAGACAAAACTGTCTCATTTTACATTAATCTCTCGTAATCCTTAAAGTACTTGAAAATAGTTAAACGATACGATACCCTCTGGTGACACCGCCGCTGCCAACAACAAATCAAATACAATACACTGGCAAAATAACCCGAAATATACTAACAATTATATTTCAGTGACATAATAAAAAGCAACAATATATTACAATACTTAATAGATATGTCCACTTGAGGAATCACAAATAATATGGAAAGAATTCGACTAGCAGATAATCTTCCCGCAGGTGCGTTCGCCTCTCTCTGAGTCCTCTCTCGTTCTCCCCCACTCTCCGTCTCTATCCCTCTCTCGGCTCGCTCCTCGTCGCGAGGTTGTCGGATCGGGAATCACCTCTAGTTCGCGGTGAAGTTCGAGTAGAGGGCACTGCACTCGCGAACGGTAATTGGTTCCAGGGTCTTGCTAGCAGTGCCCTCTTCCGGGCTAATGTCTGTTGCTTTAAAAGAAGGAAATCCGTACGTACGCGCAAAGCCGGAGTACTCGCGCAAGCCGGAGTGCGAGCGCATGCCGGGGGGAGTGCATGCCGGGGGGGGGCGCATGCCGGGGGGAGTGCATGCCGGGGTTGCGTCGTTTGCTGGAGTTCGGAAAAACTGATGGAGAACTCGATAAATTGTCAAAACTGGAAAAATGCTGAAGTGAGAAAGGAAGAGGGCATAGGAAGAGAGTGAGGAACAGGAAAAAGAGAGGGGTAAAGAAAGAGAGGGGAAAGAGACGGAGAGTAAAGGAGAAAGAAAGTGAGGGAGAGAAAAGATAAAGAGAATAAGAGAAAGAGAATAAGAGAGAAAGAGAGTGAAAAGGGACTGAGAGAATAAGAGAAAAGAGGAAGAAATAGGATGAGAGAAAATAAGAGAAAGATTATGAACGAGATAGAATAAGAGAGTGGAAGAGAATAAGAGAGAGAGAGAGAGAGGATAAGAGTGAAAATAAGAGAGAAAAGGCGAGGAAGATGTAGAATAAGAGAGAAAGAGAGAATAAAGGAGAACTAAAGAATATGAGAGGAGAATAAGAGAGTGGTAGAGAGAGAATAAGAGAAAAAGAGAATAGAATAAAAGAGAATAAGAGAGAGTGGAAGAGAGAATAGGATAATAGAATAAGAGATCATTAGAGAAGAGAGTTGAAGAGAGGGAATAAGAGAGGAGAAAGAGAGAATAAGATAGGAAGAGGGAGAATAAGAGAGAATAATAATAATAATGAATCGATTTTATTTAAGGGCGATATTTAGACCATCTGGTCCAATCTTAAATATAACCCTGTAAATACATACTACGAACAGGCGTCGATGGTCTCTACGGGATTCGAACCCACGACCTTGGTATCCGTAGTCAGATACTCGACCGTCTACCAAGGCCGGCCAAGAGAGAGAATAAGAGAGAGAAAGAGAGAATAGGAGTGGTAGAGAGAGAATATGAGAAAAGGAGAAGAGAATAGGAGAGAACAAGTAAGAGAATAGTGGAAGGGAGAGAATGAGAGAGAATGCTCAAAGGTGTCTCTCCTTCTCCCTCCATCTCCTTTACCCACACTTTCTCCTTCTCTCTTCCTCTCCTTCTCCCTCAATCTCCTTAAAACCCACTTTCTGCTTCTCCATCCTTCTTTTTCTACCTCCCTCTCCTTCTATCTTCCTATCCTTCTCCCTCGATTCCTTCAACCTCTCTTTCTCCTTCTCCCTCCCTCTCCTTCACTTCCTCCTTCTCCCTCCCTCTCCTTCTCCCTTCCTCTCCTTCTCCCTCCCTCTCCTTCTGACTTCTTTTACTTCTCCCTCCATCTTCTTTACTCCCTCTTTCTCCTTCTTCCTCCCTATCCTTCTCATTTCCTCTCCTTCTCCCTCCTTCTCCTTCACCCCCTCTTTTTCATCTCCCTCCCTCTACTTCTTCCATCCTCTCATTCTCGCTCCATGTCCATCACATTCTCTCTCCCCTTCGAACTCCCCCTCCTTCTCCCTCCCTATCCTCCTTCCATCCTCTCTTCTCCCTCCATCTCCGACACCCCCTCTTTCTCCTTCTCCCATCCTCTCCTTCTCCCTCCATCTGCCTCACACCCTCTTTCTCTTTCTCCCTCCCCCTCCTTCTTCCTTCCTCTCCGTCTCCATCCACCTCCTTCACACCCTCTTTCTCCTTCTCCCTCCCTCTACTTTTCCCGTCCCCTCCTTCTCCTTCCATGTCAATCTTCCCCTATTTCTCCTTCTCCCTCCCTCTCCTTTTCTTTCCCTATCTTTCTCCCTTCCTTTACTTCTCCTTCCCTACCCTTCTCCCTCCCTCTCCTTCTCCCTTCCTCTCCGTCTCCCTCCGTTTCCTTCACTCCCTCTTTCTCCTTCTCCCTACATCTCCTCCCTCCCACACCTTCTCTCTCCCACTCCATCTCCCTTCCTCTCCTTCTCCCTCCATCTCCTTCACTCCCTCTTTGTTCTTCTCCCTCCCACTCCTTCTCCCTACCTCCCGCACCTTCATCCTCTCTCTCCCTTCCTCTCTTTTTTCCTCTCTCTCGCTCCTCCTCTCCCTCCCTATCACCTCCCACTCTCTCTTCCTCCCTCTCTCTTCCTCCCTCTCTCCTACTCCTTCCTAACATATCCCTCCCTATCTTTTTCCCTCTCTCCCTCCCTCTCTCACTCTCTCCGCTCTCTCACTATCCCTCTAGCTCCCTCCCTCCGTTTCTCATTCGCCCCCTCCTTTCAGCTACTCTTTCCCCCTCCTCACTTCCTCTCCTTCTCCCTCCATTTCCTTCACCAATCTTTCTCCGTCACCTTCCCTTTCCTTCTCATTCCATCTCCTTTACCTCCTCTTTTTCCTTCTCCTTCCCTCTCAGCCCTCCCGCTCTTCCTCCCTCTCTCCCTCCTCCTCTGCCTCCCTCATTTCTTCCTCTCTCTCCTTTACTTTCTACTTCTCCCTCTCTCTCCTTCCCTCTCTTCTTCCTTCAATACCTCCCTCCCTCTTTCTCGCTCTCTCTCCCTCCCGTTCTCCTTCACACCCTCCTTTTGTTTCTCCTTCCATCTCCTTCTCCCTCTTTCTCCTTCTCCGTCTCCCTTCCTCTCAATCTCCCTCCATCTCCTTCACCCCCTCTTGCTCCTTCTCCCTTACTCTCCTTATCCCTCACTCTCCGTCTCCCTTCCTCTCTTCTCCCTCCATCTCCTTCACCCCCTCCTTCTCCTTCTCCCTCCCTCTCATTCTCCCTTCCTCTCCATCTCCCTCTATCTACTTTACTACCCCTTTCTCCTTCTCCATTCCTCTCCTTCTCAATCCCTATCCTTCTCCCTCCCTCTCCTTCTCCCTCCATCTCCTTCTCCCTCCCTCTCCTTCTCCTTTCCTCTCCTTCTCCCTCCCTCTCCTCCTTTTCTCTCTTTCTCCCTCCATCTCCTTCAACCCCTCTTTCTCCTTCTTCCTCATTCTTTTTCTACCTCCCTCTCCTTCTCACTTCCTCTCCTTCATCCATTTCCTTCAACCTCTCTTTCTCCTTCTCCCTCCCTCTCTTCTCCATTCCTCTCCTCCTCACTTCATCTTCTTCACCCAATCTTTTCCTTCTCCCTCCCTCTCCTTCTCCCTTACTCTCCTTCTCCCTACATCTCCTTCACTTCCTCTTTCTCCTTCTCCCTCCCTCTCCTTCTCCCTCCCTCCCTTTCATTCTCCTCTCCTTCTCCCTCCATCTCCTTCATCCCATCTTTCTCCTTCTCCCTCCCTCTCCATCTCCCTGCCTCTCCTTCTCCCTCCATCTCCTTCACCTCCCCTTCCCCTTCTCCCTCCCTCTCATTCTCCCTCCCTTCCCTTCTCCTTTTTCTCCTTCACCTTCCCTCTCCTTCTCACCCCTTCTCCTTCTCCCACCCTCTTCTTCTCCATCCATCTCCTTCAACACCACTTTCTCCTTCTCCCTCCCTCTTCTTCTCCATCCATCTCCTTTACTACCTCTTTGATAATTGTAAATTTTAGGGTTTTTTTAACTCCATTTGAACATTAAAGTTTAATAATTTTTTAGGTACTACGGGATGAGCTAGGAAGCTGCAATTTTCATATTATTTACAGAGCAGTGCATTTGCACAAATAAACATTTCAATCTCTCCATTGATATATTGCGTCAACCGTTAAAAATGTTTAAATTTTAAACAATTAGAATAATATTATTTTACTTCTAGAAGTGCCACAACTTTAAAATTTGGCTGAAATGTGTAGCATTAGTACCCCATAATGGAGAAAGTGTAAAATGTTTAAAATTGCAACATTTAGGGATATTTTTAAACTATTATTTTTACATGTGGGAAAAACGAAAATCGCTGCGGAGGTGAAATTTTTAGAATTAATAGAATATTTGTGATGATGAAATATCTGTCTGAAAAATTAATGTTTTTTCAAGGTGAGATGAAATGCTTGCAGTATGCAAGCACCTTCTACTAGTATACATATATATATATATATATATATATATATATATATATATATATCATTATTCTTTTATCTTTTATTCTTCATTATTTTTATACCACCCATGTCCACATTCACTGGTTGTAGGCGAGAATGGACGTTTCTCTCTCTCAACGTTTGCTCGGTCCGCAGCGAGGGTAAGTGGGCCCAACTCACGGCCTTTTTAACCCGTTGGTCTCCGGATGTCGTCTTCCTTCAGGAGACTAACACGGAGGCAGCCCCATTTCCGAACCTCCATGAGTACACCATGTTCTTTAATGGCCCATGAACGCCGAGGACCGGAACGGCTAATTCGTGCGCTCCAACTTACGTGCGGCGGTGTAGAATGACGTCATCACCTTCGACGGCCACGTCCAGCGAATCGACCTGCGCTGTGAGGACCTTCCCGGTGCTGTACTCCGGTTGGCGTGCTTCTATGGGCCGCACGATGAATCGGTGGCGGTTGAGGCCACGGAAGTCCTTGACTCGTCCTTGCTGCACCAACCGCATGAGGGGGAGGACGTGTGCATGGCGATCGCGGGGGATTTCAACGTCGCCCTGGATCCCGCGAGGGATAGATCTTCCGGGTTGGAACGTCATCCGAGGTTCGCGTCGGCCCTGAGCGATCTGGTGGAGCAGCACCGGCTAGTGGATGTTTGGCGAGAGATGCACCCCCACCGCCCTGGCCACACCTTTCAGGGGCACGGTGCCGGTGCTCCTAGTGCGAGGCTGGACAGATTCTATCTGTCCCGTTCGAAGCTGCCGGCGATGACGGATGTTCACCTGCTGATATACCGCCCTCATCGAGCTCCTTCGCCAAGGATGAGGATTTTCTCACGAAGTTAAAAAAATATTATTTGCATCACCATAAAAAAAAATGGTAATAACTGCTCATGGTCGGTTTATTACACATATTCAACACTTTGTTTTTACATGAAAATAATGTTTCATTGAACATTATGACTGTAGATTTACTAAACAGCAGTTGCTGAAGTCTTTATTTCAATCCCAAATACTGTACTTTTTTGAATTTGGATATAATTTTTTCTTTAACGTTTTATGTGGTTTTGGTTTTACAATTAGAAGTTGTTGAATATCTGTTTGATGGATAATTAAATTTACTAACTAATAAAGGTATTATAATTATTAGTTAAACCAGACGTACTACAGATCTGTGGTAAGTTTGTTTTGTCATCTGTGAGAACGAGTCTAATAAAATTTTTTTCGCTTTGCTTAATTAGCGAAAATGTAATTATAAATCAAATAAACTTCCAGCAAATTGTAAAACCCAAAAAAATGAAAGACATGAAAGAAATCAAATATAAAAATTAAAAAAAAAATACCCGGGCTGGGATCGAACTGCCGTCCCTCGCTTCCGTAACCGAAAATTTAGCCACCTAGGTCACCGCCTTCTGTTGAGCTCATGAGTCATAGTAAGGTATACATTGGAACGCTAGATCGCTCGCCAACTTTGATCGCGAATATCTCGCGAATGCTTGAGATGTGCATCGTCTTGCTTTGGCATTTTTCATCTCTAAGGAGGTACTACATGCTCACCAAGTTTCAACCAAATCGGCGACCAACATGTCGTAAGGTCCCCTTGTGAGCCCCATTCAGGCGCTGTCTCTCGGCATTCGTCGTGAGGGTTTCACTCACACAGGGGGCTGGAGACGACAATTGTATGTAGTGAGGAGGGAGGGAGTGCAAATCCCTGACACCGTCGTGGTCGAGTTGGGGAATACCCCTCACCGCATCTTCCTCAATTTTGACGACATGAGGTGCTTTACTTGTGGCGCGGAAGGACACCAATCGAAGAACTGCCCACAGGTGGACTCCGTCCTCCCCCTCGTCGGATCGAGCACAATCTTTGCCTTCGGGAGGCTCGTCTGCTGCGAACGAGGTTCCCTCACACTCGAGCGAAGCCATTTCGACCTTACCCACCTCTGCCGAGGCCTCCTCAACCCCGTTCCCCTCCTCCCCCACTCCCTCCGACCCATCCCCTCCTCTGAATCCCTTCCTTCCTCTGTCCCCTCCCTCCCCGATCCATTCCACGCCTACCACTGCCCCCGACCCCTCTCCTGTCTCGTCGATTTCCGCCCCCCACCCGTGTCCTGCCCCGTCGACCTCCAACTTTCACCCATTCCCTTTGCGGACGGCCCCCGCCCCGTCCCCAAGCGCCAGCGATGAGGCTACCATCCGTAGCCTTTCTCACCCTCTGGACGACGAGATGACAGGTGCTGCGTTCATGGATCACTTCGACCACGGGACCGACCTGGGACAAGGTTCCCCCGCGGAAGGCGTGAGATCCACGGTGAAGAGGAAAAGCACGGAAGAGAGAAGTAAAGACGCTGTTCTTTCACCCGCGCGGAAGCGAGGGCCGACGGAAAAAACTCGGCCGGTAGAAGTAACGGGGGAATCTCTTAGTGAAAGCCTACGGGCAATCAAAGAATATTTCGAACGTAATCCCGGCTTCACGGATTTATCCTTCGACAGATTCGAGGGCTTTCTCGGTGAAGTGAGGGGCAGTTCCGACCCTAACAGTGTGATCGGCAAATATACGCAGGACAGGCACTCGTTCATCGACACGCTCCTTGAGTTAAAACCCATAATAAAAAAACAGAGCCCTTCGGACGCGCGTGGGCAGACTGGCGACCACCCTCGCCAATCTCCCTCGATTTTAAATTCCCGCCCTGACCTGCCTGTTCTTGATGGCTACCCTGAATATTTTATCATTGAACGTAAAATCCGTCCGAAGCGAAGCTAAATGGCTTGAACTGACCGTATTTCTCAGACGGTGGCGACCTGAGATATGCCTCCTACAGGAAACCAACACCGACGTCCTGCCTTCGAATGCGCTTCCCGAATATGATTTTACTTTCAACGCTCCCAGGACTCCATATTCCGGCAGGGCGATCGGACTGAGAAGCAACCTGGACGTACGTCACCTGAGTGACGAGATCATATACGATGGCCACGCTCAGGGGACCAGGTTGATTTTTGGTTCGCCTCCGAGCGAGTATCTAATAGTCTCCGTCTATATGCCTCACGAAGGAACAACCGCACTGGCCGTCGTGAAGGCCTTAGATGAGCGTATCGCTCGTTTCCATGCGTCCAATCCAGGCGGAAGGAAATGCCTCCTGGTTGAAGGTGACTTTAATTCCACTCTTTCGCCAACGGAGGACCGAACCAGCGGGAGAGAAAGGAATCCTCGCGTTGCAGAGGCACTTCAGACACCGGTGGTAACTCATGGGCTGGAGGAGGCCTGGACCGGAATTCACGGGCGCTCTCCGGGCTACACTTTTGGGACCTTGAACCCAAGAGGCAGCCGGGCACGTCTTGACAGGATGTATGTCTCTTGCGATCATGCCGCGCGGTTGCAGGAGGTGAGACTTATACCGTCCTTTTCCGACCACCTGGCCCTCTTGACCAGCCTGTCGGTCAACGCTAAAGTGAACATGGGACGTCCATACTGGCGGCTAGACAACACTTTTTTAGACAACAGCGAGTACGTGCGTGGGGTGGAAGCCATCATCACCTCACTGGCAGAACGCAAAAAGATGCGAGAAAATCCCTCGGAATGGTGGGATCTGCTGAAAGATGAAATCATGCAGGCCACCATAAGATTCGGGCAGTGGGCCGGGAGGAGGGGGAGGAGGAAGTCGCCAGGATGGAGAAACAGGCCGTGGCAGTAATGCCGCGTGAGGAAGAGGAGGAGGCTCAGCTCTGCCTCAACGAAATCCGGGATTGGTATTCCAGGGAAAGCCTGAAAATCCTATCCAGGGCAGTCTTGTGTGTTTCGTCCTTCTCTATGTGTAGAAGGCTTCATCCATAGTTCCACCGCTGTGAGGGTCTTCTATGGAAGACGAGGCTATTTCCATGTTTTAATTCCAACGCAGAATGAGCCGCCCTACGGCTTCGTTATTGCCTCTTCCGTTTCTTCCGGGGAGGCTGGTCTTTCTCAAGTCCCGTTGCGGCACGAGGACGGTTGTAGAGATCCCGGGGTCGGGTGTCGCTCTCAGCAAGGTGCCTGATAAGTACAGGGGTCATGCTTTGCAGGTCGTCGAAGAAGTGCTGAGCTGCCTCCTTCAGCTTGTCTCCAAGTGATTGGACGTCGGTTAGTAGGTAGAGGACCTCATTCGTCGTGTACCAGCCGAGTTTTAGAATGGAGCGAAGACAGCTCCGTTCTGTCTTGCCCAGTTGGTCGAGCGAGGTGCTGGAGAGGTAACCGCTCCAGGCTGGAGAAGCGTATGTCAGTGCCGGGTAGATCACTGCTCGGTATAGGTGCAATTTCCTCTTCATGAAGAGGTGGTCGGAGCTGAGAAGCGGCGCCAGTCGGATGCGGGCTGAGACGGCCTTGTACGCCAGTTTCGTGGTGTGCTCCTTGAAGGTGAGATGCCGGTCGAACGTCACACCAAGATAGCAGAGGGTGTCCTGCCACTCCACCTCGGTGTAGTCCAGGATGACGCCGTCTGGTTCCTTCCGCTTCCCGGGGGAGAAGAGGATTGCCTGCGTCTTTGCCGGATTAATGGCAATTCTCCAGCGGGAGTACCATTCCAGCAGCCTGTATGTTGCCGTTTGGAGGTACCGGGCAGCCATGGGAGTCTTTGTTGATCGAGAGATGACCGCTGCATCGTTGGCATACAGCGCCAGCATGGTGTTCCAGCCAAAGTCCTTAGGATATCTGCCGTGTAGATGTTAAATAGTTGCGGTCCCAGGACGGACCCCTGTGGAACACCAGCCTGCACAGGATGCCAGGGGGACAGCGTCCGCTGCCAGGAGACCTGGAATGTCCTTCCTTGCGGGTAAGAACGGGCAAGCCTGAGAATCCAAGATGGATATCGATAGAGGGCCAGCTTGTGAAGGAGTCCTTCGTGCCAGACCCTGTCGAACGCCTTCTGCACATCGAAGAATATGGCCGCAGCACAGCAGTTCCGGTTAAAGCCTTCCGAGACGAAGTCGCAGACTCGGGTGAGCTGGTGAACGGTGGCATGTTCACTCCTAAACCCAAACTGCTGCGGCGGCAAGATGTTGTTGTCTTCGGTGTGCTGTCACAGGTACGGCAAGAGAAGACGCTCGAGCAGTTTCCCCAGGCCGTTCGACAAGGAGATGGGGCGGAAATTCTCCGGTGTCCGGGGTTTCCCTGGCTTATGTAGGCAGGTCACTCTTGCAAGCTTCCACCTGGCGGGAAAGTGGCCGAGCTGCAGTGCTGCATTATTGATGGCCAGTGGTCACTCGTAAGGCAAGGGACGGTGTAAACGTTGGCCGATTGCTGAAGCCCGGAGGTGAGGAAAATCGAGGAAATCACTGGAACCGGTGTTGTGAAAATGAGTGGGGGCAGTCGGGGCGAGAATATTGACGTCGTTTTCGGCTGCCCAGCGATGGAGGAGAAGGCCATTTCTATTTGCCGCACGAGAACTCCACGACTCGTGCTTGCAATTAAAATCCCCTCCAGCAATGAGTGGAGTTCCCGGTGATAGCAAGGACGTGAAGTCTTCCTCGTGGAACCTCCGTTTAGGCGCCAGGTAACAGGAGATTAGGTGAATTTCTCCAGAGGAAGTGGTAAGGACCGCAGCAGTGGCCTCCAGCGTCCTCATTGTCGGCAGCAGTATCTCATGGGCCGAGACGTCCTCTCGCACTAAGATGGCTGTACCACCTGACGGTTTCGGGGAGTCCCTATCCGTCCGGAAGATCCTGTATCCAGCAACACTCCATCTCCACGATGGCCTCAGATGTGTTTCCTGGATGAGCGCCACCGCGATGTTCTTTCCCTTTAGAAAGGCCAGTAGTTCAGGCGTTTTGGAGCGTAGGCCACCATTCGCGTTCCAAGTGGCCAGGACGAGACCAGGCGGGACCCGTTTAGCCGTGAATGGGCTGAGTCACGCCGGATAGTTGGGCGATGACTCACCCAAGGGCCGTAAGCTGTTCCTGCAGAACCGAGGTGAGGGACTGCAGGGTGGAGAATAGTGCCGTTAATGCTGGTGCCAAGAGAGACAGGTCGGCCGCAGCAGTAGGTATCTCAGCAAAGTCAGCAGGTGGAGGGATCGGCTGTTGTCGGCGATGGCGGAGAGGGACGCTCAATTCGGCCACCGTTTCTGAGCGTGGAGCAGCTACAGCTTGTAGAGGAGGAAACTCCAGGCGCTTTCGGGGGTGGGGTAGCTGTGCCAGTGGACGGCGGGGAGCATTTCCCCTACCCCATGCGTTGGTCGTTCCAAGGGTCGGGACTGGCGCCTTGGTAGAAGGCACAGCTGGACTTGGTGGCACAGCAGCTGCCTCTTTCCTTTGTGGAGGGCCGAATCTCTTGCGACTTTTCTCCACGAAGACCGGGCAGGTGCGGGAGTAAGCTGAATGTTGTCCGCCACAGTTACAGCAGGTAAGAGTTTTTCTGTCCTGCGTGATCTTGCAGTCTCTCCCCTCGTGAGGTCCAGCACATTTGTAGCAGCGAGGGGCTGCGGTACAAAAAGTTGAGCTATGTCCATAGGGATTACAGCGGAAGCACCGCTGAGGTTCCTCGTAGCGGTAGCGCTGTAACTTGACTCGGGAATTCCCCAGGGACGTCCATCGAAGGAAGTCCTTGGGATCCCAGTCGTTAGTAGCAGAAGTAGCCCGGGTGGTGATGACGTCCGCCCGTCGAATTTGACGGACCCTGAGGACCGGGACCCTCGCGTCCACCAGCAGCTCCTTTATGTAGTTGTCGTCAGTCCTGGAGTTAAGGCCTCTGGCAGTGAAGGAGAGAGTCTTGTCTTCCCGGCCGCACCATGTGGAGTACTGGGCCTTCTCAGAGTCCAGCAACTTACGGACGCTAACGTAATCCTCCATGCTGGCAAGCTGAAGGCGCGTATAGTTCCTCCTGGAAACGACCACGTAAGAGTGGTCCTTCGCAGCACCATTGATGGCAGCAATGAATTTGCGGTAGTCCGCAAGTTCGTAGATCATGATAGGTGGCGGTTTTGGAGGGTCCTGCGCTCGAGGCGCAGCTGTAGCTAAAACAGGAACGGTTGAAGCTCCCGGGACGATATCTGTAGCAGCATCGGTGAGGAGCGGGTCATAGCGGTTAGTTATTTTAACCGCTGGTGGCGCTGAGGATCGCAGCCGGGAGGCCATGGACTCTGCTGCTGTGATGAACGCCTTCTTCTTTCGTTTGGGCACTTGGAAGGCTCCAGTGTCCATCTCCGTCGAGGCATCTGAGTCGGCCTCCGTCAAACCCTCATTCATGGAGAGGGAAAGTTCTTCGCTATGCAAATGTTGTCCTTGTGGTAGGCCAGCAATGTTGTTCTGAAGAGAGTCCGTAGGCTCAGACTCAAGGATGGTTACGCTGTGGCCCTGTAAAGGGCCGTTTTTGTCGGCTGCTGAGGAAGAGGCAAGGGTAGCCTCTGTTGTGGAAAATAGAATGCGCTTGATAGCGCCTGGCAGATCTCCGGGAGATCCCATGCTGGAGGCCGCTGGTGCGGCCTGGCCAATGCCGGTGGAGCAAGCTCCTTTTGTCGAGATATTGACTGCTAACTGACAGTGTCAGCAAGCAGCCAACAAGTCGCACGGTTGTAAATTCTTTGCCACTGCAAAAAGCTATCTCACGTCGCTTTTCCCTATCCAGGGTCGGATGGGAAAACATGGCGGCGAACGACGCACCAGATGGGTCGAAGCTAGCGAAGGAAGCTGCCAGGGTCATGCCGAAGGCACTCACCAGCCTGAGAGTGGATGGCAACGTGCTGGAAAATGTCTCCGATGTGTGCCGACACGTGCATCAGCACTTCAAGGCGATTTTTGAAGACGGGGAAGACGACGGTATCGGGGTGTCAGACGACGTCTATGCAGGCCTAAACAAAATAAACCAAGCGGAGAAGGAAACCCTAGACCTCCAGCTCGATCTCCAAGACTACGGCGAAGCCTTGAGGTCCCTCAACAAAAACTGAGCACCGGGCATCGACGGCCTAACGGTGGAATTTTATCACAAATTTTGGTCGGTCCTGGGCGAGCCCTTCCAGCACGTCATGGGTGACTGCATAAAAAACGGACAATTACCGTTTTCCACGACACGCGTCGTTATCGCTCTCCTGCACAAGAAGGGCGACAAACTGGACCTGAGCAACTGGAGGCCCATCTCTCTGATGAACGCCGATTACAAAATCGTGGCGAAAGCTCTTTCCTCGAAGCTCGGTGCGGCGGTCGGATCCGTCGCCTCCCCGGAACAGAGTTACTGCGTCCCGGAAAGGACCATCTTCGATAACCTCTCCCTCATCAGAGACCTCATCAGGCTGAAAACCGACAGGAACGATCCTCTAGCCGTCATTTCGCTTGATCAGAAGGGGGCGTTCGACAAAGTTCGCCACAGCCATTTGTTTAGGACCATGGAGAGGATGAATCTCCCCATAAAAATATGAATAAATGAGGTGACGACTGAGAGGATAACAGCCTACCGTTCCTAGTAATAATAATAATAATAAAACACACACGCACGCACATACATATACTACCTTTTCATTTCCTTAAGTTTATATATATATATATATATATATATATATATATATATATATATTACGTGTCTCTTCGACGCCCCCAGCAGCCTACCAGCTTGGTCCTCAACTTGGTAAGTGTCCGCTGGGCTTCCCTCAACACCTTGTTGCCACCCTCATCACTACCTTTTCTTTTCCTTTAGTTTATATATATATATATATATATATATATATATATATATATATATATATATATATCATCATCATCATAGGTAGTCTGTCCGTAGACAGGTCCGTGATTATTCATGGTTAAACCTGGTTCTCCATATACTCCTATTTTCCGCTGTCCTCTTCATATCTTGATAACTCTCTTTCCCTTTCAAATCGTCTATCAGCTGAAACCTTTTCCTACCTCTTTCCCTTTTCCCATCTAGTTTTCCTTCTAACACGTCTTTAATCATACTCTCTCTCCTCAGGTAATGTCCAACCCAGTTAGCCTTCCTCTTTCTAATAGTCTGTATAATCATTCGCTTCTCTCCTATTCTTCGTAGCACTTCATCGTTTTTCATCCTATCTGTCCATTTTATCTTCAGCATTCTCCTCCAAGTCCACATTTCAAAGCTTTCCAAGTATTTGATGTCATTTTTCCTTAGCGTCCATGTTTCTGCCCCATACAATGCTATACTCCATACGTAGCATTTTATCAACTTCTTGCGGATATCTTCCCTTATATTCCCTGTAAGTAGTTGTTTCTTTCTCCTGAAAGCCGCTTTTGCTTTTCCTATTCTAGTTTTGATCTCATCCGTACATTTTGCCTCTCGTGTTATGATACTTCCAAGGTATTTATATTCTGAAACTTGTTCTAATGGCTTTCCCCCAATAGTTATGTTCAGATTCTCTTCTTTACCCGATATTCGAATGACCTTGGATTTTTCTGTATTTATTTCCATACCGTATTTTCTACCTGTTATCACTAGTCTATTTATCATTTTTTGTAGCTCCTCTTCCTTTCTTGCTAGAAGTACTTGATCATCTGCGTATTTTACTGTTCTTAAAATCCTTCCTCCAATTTTGAAATCCCCTGTGCCTTCTAAAGCTTCTTGCATTAGACTTTCTCCATATATATTGAATAGGGTTGGCGATAGGCAGCAGCCTTGTCTTACTCCTCTACCGATATTTATTCCGCAGGTGTCCACATTCTCAAACCTGACCTTTACAACTTGATTCTCATATAGATTCCTAATCAGTCTCCTGTCTTTCCAGTCTACACCTATATCCTTTAATATCTTCATCAACTTGACCCAATTTACTCTATCAAAGGCCTTCTGCCAGTCTACGAAACATGCGCAGATATCTTGACTGTATTCTATTGCCCTTTCTGATATGATTCTAACTACTCCTATAGCATCTCTAGTTCCTCGTCCTTTTCTGAAACCGAATTGATCTTCCCCTATTATTTCTTCTGCCTTTTTCTCCAGCCTTTTATTAAGAATCCTCGTGATGATCTTCGATGTGTGTGACAGAAGGCTTATCGTTCTGAAGTCTTTACACTGCATTGCTTTTGGCTTCTTCTTTAGAGGGATCATTGTTACTTCTAGGAAATCCTGAGGCCACTCTCCCGTGTCGTAAATCTTATTAATTAATTTCGTGATCGCTTTTAGTCCTTCTGATCCTATGACTTTAAGTATCTCAGCCGGTATTCCATCGCTGCCCGTGGCTTTCCCCTTTTTTAGTTCCACTATCGCCTTTTCTACTTCGCTCTCCATAATACTTGGTCCCAAGTTGTCTTCTTCAATGTTTTCCTCATTTTCCAGTTCTATTTTTGCCGCTCCTGCCTGTTTGCTGTATAATTCCTTAATGTATTCTTCCCATACCTGTGCTACATCCTTTGTTTCTGAGACTATCTTCCCATCTGTATTCATAATTCCCATACCATTAATTCCATTAGATTTCTTATCTTCTAACTCGAGTGCTCTAGCGTACATCATATCGTACCGTCCTAACTTCTCCATCTGTTCTATTTCATCGCATTTTCCTTTTATCCAATTTTCTCTAGCTTTATCTGTTACCCTTCTCAAATCATTGTTTATACGCCTATAGTTGGCTCTACCTTCTTCACTGTTAACGTTTTTCCATTTTCGTCTTTCATCCATTTTCTCCAGCATTTCCTTCGTGATCCATGGTTTTCTGATTTTCTTCTCTTGTTTTCCAATCTCTTTATCCAAGGTATCCTTGATACTGGTTTTAATTTCATCCCATTCTATATCAACGGTGTTCGGTTTGTTTTCCAACTTTCTTAGGTTATCTTCCAACTTCATGCTGACTACATCCTGCCTTCCTTTCAGTTTTTCTAGGTCCCAGGTCTGTCTTTCTCTTCTCATTTTTCTTATTTGTTTGAGCTTTGTATTCACGTCAAGTATTAGAAGGCTGTGATCTGAATCAATGTCTGCTCCTTGCAATGCCTTGGCGTTCTTTATGCTGTTCCTGAATCTTTGTTTTACAAGGATGTAATCTATTTAGCATCTCATTCTATCTCCTGGGCTTTTCCATGTGTATAACCTTCGTTTATGGTTTTTGAACCATGTATTAGTCACTACAAGGTCATTATTGATGCAGAATTCTACGAGTTTCTCCCCTCCTCGATTTCTCTTCCCAAGTCCGTATTGCCCGACAACATTTTCTTCCTGTCCTTCTCCGACTATGCTGTTCCAATCTCCCATTATTATGCAGTTTACCTTTCCTCTTCCGTCTTCTTCGTAGATTTCATTAATTTGCTCATAGATCTCATCTATTTCTTCATCGTCATGAGCTGACGTTGGCATATATACCTGGATTATCAGCATGTCCACTGGGACTGCTTTTAGCTTTATTGCCATCAGTCTATCGTTTGTTGATATTATCTTTGTCACGCTTTTCATCATATCTTTCCTAAGTACCAGAGCTACTCCCCTTTCCCCACTATTTCCTCCAGAATAAACTACCGTGAATTCTTCCGAGTCGAACTGTCCTTCTCCCTCCCATCTAGTTTCGCTTAGCCCTATAATGTAAACTCTATTTCTTCTCATTTCTTCTTTCAAGTTCTCTAGCTTTCCTGCCTTTCTCATAGTTCTTACGTTCCAAGTCCCTATTCGTAATTTACTTTCGACAAATGTTTTCCTCAAGGCAGTCCCCGCCCGGAGATCCGATTGGGGGACTATTTTACCTCCGGATTGTTTTACCTCGAGAGAACTCATATTGTCCAACCATATAATCTTTACTAGGGATTGTAATGTGGTAGTTTCCCTCTTGCTTTCCACATCGCAGTACTGTAGCCGTTCAAATCGTCCTGATCACGCCTACAGCTGCATTGGATATAGACCCAACCAACATCATTTGTTTTCGGCTCTATACCATACTGACAGTACTGCTGCCTACTGCCAGGCACTGATGATAGTTTTTTTTTTTTTTTTTAAATAAAACCTCCATTCGAGGGGTTTGAACCCCCGAACTTTGCAATAGAAAGCCGACACGCTAACCACTACACCACCAGTGCAATTATATATATATATATATATATATATATATATATATATATATATATATATATATATATAATAAAATTAATTATTACCATGCAAAATTAAAAAACTCGAGTTGTGATATAGTCGTGACATATTTTAAAAGCTTTGCAGGACTCGACCGACCCACCATCTGGCGCCTTTGCTACTGACACTGACAAATGACCGTCTACGGTGCGTGAAAGGTCTTAGTTACGAGTGTGAAATGTCTCTCCTTTTCCTCACTCCATCCCTCTCTCTCTCCCTTTCTTTTGAAATGAGCTAATGCCTTCCAATTTTTCATCCATAAATTGTTTGATCACGACACTTGTACATTTGCCATACTCCCGTTAGTCAAATGTTTCTTATATATATATAATCTTATTAATCTCTGCTCGGTTCGTGAGGAATTGTCACCACTGTGGGTAAGGATTTAAACCAATTCTGATTTTATTCCTTTAGTGGTGTATCTGTTCAGTGTCCCCATATATGTTTGATTGCGGTACTATCGTTATAACTTCTCTTGCCATATATGTACGCGGGTCATTTTTGAATTTAGGACTTGGAAATAGCTACATTTTTTATGGTATTGCAACCGAGATAAACACGCGATATTTGACGTATATATAGCCACCAGGGTCGAGTTGTTTAAATGCTTTAAAAAAATCTTTTTTTATTTATTACTATTCGTCATTTATGTTTGTTAATTATTTATTATAAATTTAAAATTTGTTATTTATTACTTTCTCCATATACGAAGTGTAGTGGAAAATGAAAAAAATCGACTTCGAGATTTCAACGGAAATACACGTTTTGAGATCCCCTGAACACGTTTTGACTATTTTCTCGATGATGTCTGTGTGTGTGTTAGTTGTGTGTATGTCATAGCTTATTGTGGGTGCTGTAACTCAAAAACCTTTAATCAGGTCAACGCGAAATTTTATATTTTACATTTTTATAAAAGACACAAGAACTGGTTACTTTTTGGTAAAAATCGGCCAAACAGAAGTGGGTGTTTACTCTTGTCACTTATCCGTTATTTTGAAATATTTGCTTTAATATTTGATAAATGTAAAATTGTACTTGAATAAAAGTAGTGGGAGATTTTATTTCCTACAATCTTTGTTTGAAACATTTTTCCATATAATGCATTGTTTAAGAGATATCTTATATTTTTGCTGCCACTACCACGCCACCTACCGAAGACTATTGTTAACAATTGACGCTTACTTATATCTTAGTAAAGCCCCTTTTTTTTCTTAATTGTCAACCGGAAGTAAACATTGACAACGATCCCAGAGCTAACAACATGTAATTTGCCATATAAATATAAAGAAAATCATGTTGACCACATCATTTTATTTAGATTGTTAATATTTGTCATTTATTTTAATTATTTTATTATTATTTATATTTCACTTAATTTTAATATAACGTAGATACCTTTTTTAACGTATTTTTAATATAATGTAGATACCTTTTTAACGTATTTTAATATAACGTACGTTCAGTATAGGGAATTATATGAAAGAAATAACGAACGAAAGAGAGAAGAATAAATAAAGAGGAAGATATACTTTGATATAGAGATAGACTGAAGAGAGGAATATGGAGTGGGGAAGAGGGAGAGGAAGGGAGGGAGGGGAAGGGAGGGGGAGGGAGGGAAAAGGAGGGGGAGGGAGGGAGAGAGAGTGAAAGATAGGAGTGTGTAGAATAAGAAAGAAAGAGAAGAGAGGGAAAGAAAGAGAGAATAGTGAAGAAGGTAAAGATAAAAGGTAAAGAGAGATGAAAGTGACGAAACGATAGAGGAAGAGGGAGGAAGTGTAAGAGTGAAAGAGAAAGGAGGAAGAAATAGAGAGGAAGAAATAGAGGAAGAGAGTCAAAAAGAGAGAGGAAGTAAAATAAGGGTGAGGGGAAAGTAGGAGGTAAGGAAGAAACAAGATGAAAATGGGAAGAAACGGGAGAGAAAGAGGGAAGAAAATAGAAGGAGAAAAGGATGAGAGAGTAAAGGACGAACGGTGCATAAGAAGAGGTGAAAAGAGATAAGAAGGCAATAGAGGAGAATGAGAAGGAATAAATACCGAGTTATACAGAGATTGGGAAGAGAGGAATGAAGAGAAAGATGGGAGGAGAGAGAGGAAGAGAAGAGAACGTAGCAAAAGAGATGAAGATAGAGGAAGAGAATGAACGGATGGGTGAATGGAAGAGGGAGGGGAATGCAGAAGAAGAGAGAGGAAGATAAAGATGGATAGAGATATGATGAGGAAGAGAGGAAGATAGAGAGGAAGAGAGTGAGGAAGAGGAGAGAGGAAGATAGGAAGAGAGAGAGAGGAAGGAGAAAGAAAGAAAAAGAGAGGGAAAAAGAGACAGTAATAAGGATAGGATAGACAATGATTAAGTGGGAGAAGAATTGAGAGGGATGACAGAGAGGGGGAGAGATGAAGAGAGAGTAGAAGAGGGGAAGGAAGAGAGAGGAAATGAGAGAGAAGAAGAGAGGAAGGAAGGAGGAGAGAGGAAGAAAGGAAGAGAGAGAGGAAGAGTGAGAGGAAGAAAGGAAGAGAGAGAGAGGAAGAGTGAGAGGAAGAAAGGAAGAGAGAGAGAGGAAGAGTGAGAGGAAGAAAGGAAGAGAGAGAGAGGAAGAGTGAGAGGAAGAAAGGAAGAGAGAGAGAGGAAGAGTGAGAGGAAGAGAGAGAGGAAGAAAGGAAGAGAGAGTAGAAGATAGATAAATAGATAATCGTCTTTATTCGGGCGAAATTTAGACCATTCTTACATTTAAGGAAGGAAGAGAGAGGAAATGAGAGAGAAGAAGAGAGGAGAGAGGAAGAGAGAGAGGTAGAATTAGAGGAAGGGAGAGGAAGAGAGAGAGAAAGAGTGAGAGGAAGAGAGAGGGGGAAGAGAGAGAGAAAGAAGGAGAAAGAGAGAGAGGAAGAGAGAAGAAGAAAGATGGAGGAAGAGAGAGAGAGGAAGAGAGAGAGAAGAAGAGAGAGAGGACGAGATAGAGAGGAAAAGAGAGAAAGAGATAGTATAAGAGAGGAAGGAAGAGAAGATGAAATGAAGTAGGAGTGGGAGAGAGGAATGGAGAGAGAAAGATAGAAGAAGAGAGAGAAGAGACATGAATACGAATGAGTAAGAGAGGAAGAGAAAAGTGATAAAGAGAGGATGAGAAATAGATGGTGAAAGAGTGGAAGAATAAGGAAGCGGAAGAGGAAGTGAGAATAATAGGAAAAAGAACAGCTTGAGAGTTATATAGGTTATAAGGCGTCGAACAAGATGGAATAGCTTGTCTCTTGCTGTTCCTTTTCTTTACCTATCCCTTGGTCGTATTCTTTCCAGGCACCACGCTGTGCTTTGGGTCCACACCTTAACAGCAGGTCTCCATGGGATACCGTCGCCTTGGAAGCAAGGATAGTAGAGGAAAGTGGGAAAGGGGAGGTGAGTTTCGAGGGTTTCGAAGTGAGAAACTAATCCCTCTGCACTGGTTTGAGTAGGCCGCTTCCACAAAGCATTAGAACTGAATCCTATGTACCAGTATTGACCCGAATAGAGGAAATCCTTCGATTCTATGCCCTCCAATAATTCTTAACGCTCGCTTTCGAAACCGTATCTCGCTATGCATTCTATTTATCAGAGAATAAACGAGTTCGTCTTAACCCCTAGAATGGTAACGTGAGTCACTCTGACTCACACATTCCGAAAGATGAGCCTTAACACAGTTCGTGTTCGAACACACTCCCGCCTCTATTAGCAGTGCTTCATCAAGGTTATAGTCCATTCCAGAATTTCGTTTATTACAGTAGATGATAGCAGACTAGGCAGAAATCAAATTAAAATCAAAGTAGAAATTATTTTAAGAAATAAACAAGGAACGAAAATGTATATTAATTTACTCTGGTGGCAGGAAAACAAACTTTCGTTCTTTTAGGCGTTCGTTGTTCCAAGTTTCGAACTCCTACGATGATTCCAAGTACCTAATTTTAATACGCGAATGATCAATATTCCACATTCAAATGTACCCCTTCTCGTAAACAACGCGACGAATGTTGTTTACATTGGTTGCTATGGAAAGAATTTCTCTCTCCCTCCTTTTCTCCCTCACTCTCTCTCTCTCTCTCTCTCTCTCTCTCTCTCGCATTCAAAGCACGCTTTCACTTATAAGGATTGCAATAACAATAAGATTTCGATATTTGACAATGTTATTGGTTGGCAAGGCACCCTCCCTGGAAAAATGGTCATTTTTACTCATCCCTTTGCACGCATCCACGAAGCATTTGAATTGAATACAATGCGCCGTATTGACCAGAATAAGACGCAAGACTTCGATTCTATGCCTGCCAATAATTCCTAGCGCTTGTTTTCAAAGGAAAATCGCCTATGTATTTGTTGTCCCTTCCTCCGTCTGTCTGTCCGAGCAATATCTCTCGTATCCTGCATGTCGGAGAGAGAATATTTCTACGATAGATTGGTACATGCAATGGCTAAAAATGGTACCAATTTGGAGGATTTATGATTATTTGTCATGTTTTTGTTCCCCAAAACTTAGTTTCGATTAATTAATATGAATTTTTTAATTAGTTAAATTTTAGACAGGAGCGTTAAATTAAAACTGTTCTGTAGCCGAATGACAGGTTTATATTTTTGTAAAAGAAGTACTCTAATGTGTAAAATGAGAGCGAAGAATTGTTTTTAATCGAAAAATGAGAAAAATATTTACTAGGGAACCAGTTAGGAGCGGAACGCCTTATGGGCACGTCTGGTCAGTCCGTCCGTCATAACGTTCATCTCCTAAACCACTGGACGGATTGTAATTAAATTAAATAAGTACGATCCTTATTAAAATTTGTTGCCCAATTTTGATTTTCAACAGAATCCGCCAATTGGAACTTTCACTTTACGTAATCTAACAATAATAAAAGGCTACTTCTGTCCCTTTGTGTCTCCCTCTGTCACGCTATAAAAATGCGAATAACTCGATAATATTAATATTATAATATTTTAAGATGGTGACGAAAAGAAATCTCGAAAAAAGTCCTAGGTTCGACTCCAAGGGAGGCATTTCCATTTCCCATATGATAACACGTAAAATTCGACTTTTTGACTTGCAGGCTTTCATTCTATTTGAGATCTAAATTAGAAAGAATTCACCAATGATCTTCAGATCTGGCCCATTTGAAAGAAAAAACTATGAAGTTTCTTATAATGTTCGTCTATTCCCGCCTACAGTTCGAAATTCCTCATGTTAAACGTTTAATTCACATATTTTGGGGAAATCTGTAAAGTCTAAAATTTTCTCGCAGTTTCTTAAAATATTTTTTATCATTTAACCTATTTGGAATTTTTTAGGAATATTTCAGATACGGAGAAGGTCATGTGGTGGCCACATCAGATTTTTCGATTAAACGTTTAGTCGGAATACCTTTCATGGTGAATTCACAAGGCTGAAATATATTATTAATTGTTTATTTCACTAATAGGATCTTTCGCATTCTCTCGAATAACTTCAATTTTTGAAACCTAATGCGGCCCGCCGAAGCGTTTGCGTCTTTTAAATGCGGCTCCCCTAAGAACCCGCAATTGCTTAAGAGTCTTAATACGTTGCCTCCCCCCCTAATTACTCGCACAATATATTTTTAACGTGTCGGGAACTCTGGCAACGCCGCCTCGTGGACTTCGCGTCAACATCCATTTCGCCGAGATAAAAAGAGTTTTAAAAAATTCGCTTGTTATATTTTCTTTATTTATTTCAGAAGAACCGAATTTTGCTTCGTCTGTTGGCGAATGAGCAATTTAACGAGTAGTTATGCCCAGGCGTCGTACTCTGTAACAGCAAAAAGTGTAGCCATTTGTATAATCCTTGGTCTTAAACATTGAAACGGGTTGGGTTTTTTTTACCCTATCTCGTTGCACCTCGCTCTGGTCGCGAGTTCACGGTTGCCATGGAGACGGATTGCGAGGGCGAGGGGGGGAGGGAGAGTTCCGATGTCCTGATTGGTTGTTCTATTTCCGTATCTGTTGGTACCGTTTAGAGAAGTGACAAGTTGATGCGGTGCATGGAAGACGTCGCGAATATGAAAAACTTCTTCGTTGCCTTGGAAATCGGACTGGACGCCTAGCCCAGAACTTCTTAGCTACTTAGCTGAGTACTCTAATGGTCCTATTTAAACGCGCGATGTTGTATTAAATGCGTGTCGTTATAATTTACGAAATATTACTTGTTTTATAGATGTGTATCGCATGTCCCCCTTATTAACTTTTTAACCAACAGTTTCTGTAGCGAAGTTTGAAAGTCCCGTGTTCGATTCCAGGAACTCTCCTTCCCGTTTGATTTAAATGGGAAATCTGAAATCCATCGTGCAGGGTAATTTTCTCTCGCACATTAAAATATCTTAGAATTGTAACAAAGGAGCGAGATTTGTACTGTTCTCTGGGGAAAATAATGTAGATTCTAATTTACATCGTAGAATTTTACTTGCCGTTCGCATTGCATGGAATTTCGCGTAAATACTGTCGTTTGTACAGTTTCTATCACTCATTACGGGAGTGTCGCCATAGAAACGAGTATTTGTTGACTCTGACTCGGCATAGCCTATTACATACACGCATTTTTAGTGCATTTCGTCATTGCTGAAAAGCACTATTATCTTCGTGATGTCCGTCCGTACGTACGCATATATCAGGGAAGAATTGGCTGAACCGAATTTGATACACGCAATTTTCACATAAATTAATGACCAAAATGACATATTTGGACCGGATCGACTGAACAGGGTTGCCACAATCGCAGAATTTTACTTTCCGGTAATTATGAATTTGGAAGAAATCGGTCGAACCGATTTCAACGAAAGTTTGTATAAAGGAGGTGTGCAACATAAAAAAAATAAAAATCAAGAGATTTAGTGTAGATTTACAAACCAGGGCTGCCACAATACAAGTAATAAAAAACAATTTTGCTAGTATTTGTGTTGAATTGTCATCAACGATTCTAACCAAATTTTATATATATATATATACAAAACCATAATAGCATATTTGGACAGGGATAACCATACACGGGTACCACAATTATTAATTAAACTCTTTCAGTTATTGTAGATTTAGAACAAATTGGCTTAACGGATTTTAACTGAATTTTCTATATAGGATTTTTATAACATGCCACAATGAAATCAATAGGTTTAAAGCGGAACTGCAGGAGCGGGGTTACCACAATAAAAAGTTAAACAATATTTCTTTTAGGCGTATTCATTGAGAACTGGTATGCGATATATATGTAGAGAAAGAGAATAAATATTTAATGATACATTTTTTTCCTGTAACAATTACACAATAATTTACAAGTATGTGTCTTGAAAACTACAGTATTTGTTCTTTAATGTAGACAGGTGTCATGGCATGTGAAACTAAAAATTATTGAAATAATCGCAGCTGTAAGTATTGTGATTACTCAAAATATAGTTTAAACATTATTTTTGGCTTATTCAGGTGTCAGGGTTTTGCAAAAATAACAATATCCGGTCGGGATACGGTCGGAAAATGCACAATTCAACTCGAAAATTACGAACTGTGCAACTTCATACCAATTTTTCGATTTGCGAATAAATTTTCGCTAATACGAGTTCGCTACGTTCGCATGAAAATCCCGTTTTTCAAATATCGAATAAACTTTCCCTTATGCGTGCTCTGTCCACTTCGGAAATTTTCGGGAAAGCTCGGTAAAGTTCGTCAGATTGTATTTTTTGCATTGGGAGTAATGGGAAAATAATTTTCTTTTTACGAGTTTTCGCATAAGGAACAGTTTTCGTGGAACGAATTAAGTTCGTAAAAAGAGGGAAGAAGGCTGTATATTACTTTCATTGGTGACAGAGACCGGTCTTTATTATATATGGTTATATTTTTGTAAAATGCAGTGGAGGGGTCCAGTCATAAATTGTTAACAAAGTTTGTCATTAATTAATATAATAGACGTCCATAATGTAGCGCTGATGTCATCAATGGCACATTTTAATGCATTATTAACAAACTTCCCGATAAGGTGGAAGGTTGAAATTTCGCAGGAATGTTTGATTCAGATATAAACATTAAATGAGGAAAAGAAGGTACGAAAAAAGACCCGGATTCGACTCCAGGGGGTGATTTCCATTTCCCGTAAGATAACACATAAAAAGCCACTTTTTAAATTGCAAGATTTAATTGTTTTGGAAATTTAAATTACAAATAATTGCCGTACGATATTCGAATTTGAAATATGTTTTAGGAATATTAATGAAGTTTCTTATTCTATTCATGCTTTCCCGCCTACTGTTCGAAATCTATCATATTAAACATTTAAATCACATATTTTGGGAAAATATAATATCATTATATATCGACGTTTCTTACAGAGGAGGAGGAAGAGGATACTAATGTTTAGGCACTTCCAGATGAGCTGGAGATTCGAACTTTTTTTCTTAGGTAGGATTTCGTGCAAAGCCGACTAGAAAAAACGAAAATCTGGAGAAAGTGCAACAATGCGGCCGCTAAAAATTCTCCATTGTTTAAACAAAATTTCAAGGTTTATGTACTTCCGAATGCTCTACAAATAGGTAAATGTTTAGATACTGCGGGGCGAGTTAGAGAGCTGAAATTTTCAAGGTATTTAGAGTTAATCTATTTAAACGAATAAACATTTCATTGTATCTATGAAATTCTTATTGCAGCCGTTAAAAATTATTTAAATTTAAAGAATTAGATAAATGTTATTTCACTTCTAAATGTGCTACAAATTTAAAATTTGGCGTAAATGTGTGGCATTATTAACACAACGTGGAAAACGTATAATATTCATATAATATTGAACAATAATGGAGTAAAACTATCGCTAATTTTTGCAATTTTAGGAATATTATAGTTTTCCCATATTGAGTTAAAAATGCCTCACATTTCTGCCAAATTTCAAATTTATAGTACAATTAGAAGTGAAATAACATTTATCTAATTGTTTAAATTTAAATAATTTTTAACGGCCAAAATAAAAATTTTATGTATAAATTGAAATCTTTATTCGTTTACATAGGCTAACCTCTAAATAATTTAAAAATTTCAGCTCCCTAAGTTGCGGCGTAGTGTTTAAGCATCTACCAATTTGTTTAAACTTGAAGAATTTTTAACTGCCAAACAAATTAAAATATCAAAATTTCTATAATCCCTATTTCATTTTTTTACAAATCCTACCCCTAAAAAAAATTCAGCTCCGTTGCACATTTGAAAATACATAAACCTTGAAAATTTGTTTAAACAATTGCGAATTTTTAGCGGCCGCATTGTTGCACTTTTTTAAGATTTTCGTTTTTTCTAGTCGGTTTTGCACAAAATCCTACCTAAGAAAAAAATTTCGAATCTCCAGCTCATCTGGAAGTGCCTAAACATTAGTATCCTCCTATATCCTCCTCCTCCTCAAGAAACGTCTATATAGAATGATAGGAGGATACTAATGTTTAGGCACTTCCAGATGAGCTGGAGATTCGAACTTTTTTTCTTAGGTAGGATTTTGTGCAAAACCGACTAGAAAAAACGAAAATCTTGATAAAGTGCAACAATGCGGACGCAGAAAATTCGCAATTGTTTAAACAAATTTTCAAAGTTTATGTATTTCCGCATGTGCTACGGAGTTGAAATTTTTTAATAAGTAGAATTCGTAAAAAAAAGTAATAGGGATTATACAAATTTTGATATTTTAATTGTTTTGGCAGTTAAAAATTCTTAAAATTTAAACAAATAGATAACTGTTTAGAAATTACGGGATGAGCTAGGAAGCTGAAATTTTTAAGTTATGTACAGAGTAGTGCATTTGCATAAATAAACATTTGAATCTCTCCTTAAACATATTGTGGCGGCCGTTAAAAATGTTTAAAATTTAAATAATTGGAAAAATATTATTTCACTTCTAGAAGCACTACAACTTTAAAATTTGGCAGAAATGTGTAGCATTAGTACCCCATAATGGAGAAAGTATAAAATTCTTAAAATTGCAAAGTTTTGGGATTGTTTTAATCTATTATTTTTACAAGGGAAAAACGAAAATCGAAAATATTTGTAATGATGAAATACGAAAAATGAATGTTTTTTATGTTGAGATGATATGCTTGCAGAATGCAAGCACCAACTACTAGTATGTTATATCCTCCTTTGTAAGGAACGTCTATATATAATGATAAGGAGAAATGGGCTATTATTACTTTTAAACATGCAGATTTCTGACTGACTTCGCCAAATTTTTTGCAGGCACCACTAGTTATTATATATTACTCAATGCCTGTCCTTTTGTCTGTCTGTCCGTCCGTCCCCCCTCTTATCTCTTGAACAGTTTGTCATCGAGAAATGCTGTAAATGCCATTTTGTTTCTGCCAACTAGGAGACCCCGGGAAAACTATTTTCCCTTACGGAAGTGTCCCAGGATCGACTCCAGGAAGTAATTATATTTTCCCATGTGCTTACTCGGAGATTTAGATTTTTTAAGGTGCAAGGTTTATTTCCTTCATTCATTAAAACATGTAAATATGGACCAAATTTCTCCGTTTTTACTTTATTCGACGGCTAATACCATAAAATATCTTATTCATGCAATGTGTTCATGTTTCATGAAATAATGTATCAAACACACGAGTTTCTTTTCGAAGTTTTATGGTTTTTTCGTACTCTTTCTGAGTGTTGCCATGGCGACCCGCATTGTTACCTCCGTTTGAGTTAGCATCTATAAAGCCTTCAAATAGACGAAAGAATTACGTTATTCACTTTTTATGAACCATCGAAATTATCGTCGTAACAAAGTCAAACTTAATAGATTGTAACATTAATAATAGCAGATTATTATTATTCAGTAAACTGTGTGTGGATTGTGTGCATTTTTAGCGATCGATCAAAAGAAAAAGTATTTTTTATTCCAATACCGGTATGTTATATTTTTCGTAAGGAAGATGCGATTAAAATTGCACCTATAAATTAACGTTATTTTTTGGGAAATATTTTTAGAACCGGGAAAGCACCAGATCCTACTTCATTTTTAGAATTAGTAGTAACATTCAAGAATTCCTCTTCACAATTTGCTATTGCAGTTTGTGACTTTAACGTTTTATCCCTAATTATATCGTATGATGTTAAATAGTATTTTTGACGCTTCACTCGGTGATTTTGATTTTAATCTGTAAATAAGTCGTCACGCAAACCACGGTATTAATAGAATGTGTCATATTATTATACTTTAACCCACGAGTACTCGCGCTATGTATTTAAAAGTTTAAAAAGAATGATTAGAAGGCCCGAGGGATCCGGCGGTGTGGGTTTAAGTGTTGGCCTCACCTTACGATTCCGGCCCTCTATTTGTGCGTTGCTACCACGAGAAATATTGAGGAGACCGCACAAATCAACACTCCGTCCTTCGGAAGGGACGTTAAGCAGTTGGCCGCCCTGGTGTATTTCGCAAGAGTAGGCTAATGCCGGCACCGGGTTTCTCTCCTCCTTTCTCTTATGAAATGCAGATGACTTAGGACCGAGTGCGGCTTCACAGCCTGCCATGGTGCCTATAACTTGCCGATGGGCAAAACTTAAGTAATGAATAAAATCACTACTGACAGCTTGTTAGTAGCAATGCTGGAAAGCTGATTGAGGAAAGCCGGTGATGACTGGCTTCCACCAAACCCTGCATTAGAAGGCCAGAATGCTATTAAAAATTATTAATATTCGTAAATATCTCTCAAAGCAAAATAACAAACATAGGCGTTTCTTACAGAGGAGGAGGATACTAATGTTTAGGCACTTCCAGATGAGCTGCAGTTCCGAAATTTTTTCTTAGGTAGGATTTTGTGCAAAACAGACTAGAAAAAACGAAAATCTTGAAAAAGTCCAAAAATGCGGCCGCTAAAAATTCGCAATTGTTTAAACAAATTTTCAAGGTTTATGTATTTCCGCATGTGATACGAAGCTGAAATTTTTTTATAGGTAGAATTTGTAAAAAAAAAACGAAATAGGGATTATACAAATTTTGATATTTTAGTTTATTTGGCAGTTAAAAATTCGTAAAATTTAAACAAATAGGTAAATGTTTAGATACTACGGGGCGAGATAGGGAGTTGAAATTTTTAAGATAATTAGAGATTAACTCGTACAAACGAATAAACATTTCAGTGTATCCACGAAATCGTTATTGCGGCCGTTTAAAATTAATTAATTATAAATAATTAGATACATGTTATTTCATTTCTAAATGTGCTACAAATTTGAAATTTGGCGGTAATGTTTGGCATTATTACCCCACTGCGGGGAAAGTATAATATTCCCAAAATTTCAAAAATTAGTGATTGTTTTACTCCATTTTTGTATCCATAATGGAAAAACGAAAACCGGTCTAGAGGAGAAATCTTTAGAATTAAAGAAATATATCTCATGATGAAATATCTGTAGGAAAAATGAATGTTTTTTGAAGGTGAGATGAAATGCTTGCAGTATGCAAGCACCATTTACTAGTATTTTAAATAACTCAAAAACAATTTATTTGGAAATATTTATTTCAAACCAATTATTTATTATTCAAATATTCAATCCAAATTTTAGTCGTCCTTAAATCAAAACAGTTGACGCGAATGCTAGCGCAATGCTCATCGCATCCGGCGACATTTAATATTTCGAAAATTTTCTCTCTCAAAAATTTATTCTTCATACATAACGTGCATTAAGAAATCCCAAAGAAGTATAGTAAAAATCCGTCGGTTCAGCGTCTGGTAGTCCGGCACTCCCGATGGTTCGGCATCTGGCAATCCGGGGCTCATTCAATAGCCGGACGAGTTTCATTAGCCAAGTGAGTCCATCACAGTGCCATCATGTTGAGGAATGAATAGCCTCTGTGTTGTGTTGTGTTTCCCACCTTTTGTTTATTTTTAAGTCACCCTTCATTTATAATGACTGCTAACGCGAACATAGTTAGGAAATATGCCAAAAGAAATCATGTAACTTTGACATTGCATCAGAAATTGAGGATAATATATCGGCTTGAAAAAGACGAGAATGGAAATGTTATCATGAATGAGTTCAGCACTGGATCATCATCATTATTTGTCAAACAAAACCCAAAAATTACAAATTCAATCATCTGCATAATACAAGGCAGAATAGTCAATTTAACTTAATAGAGCATATGACAACCTCCGTTGAAAGAAGTACACCATGTGCAGGACTGAAAATATACAATAAACCACCTCCTAAGATCAGTGGAATTGCGGATATTATTAAGTTTAAAAATAAAATTAAATCAACAAAAAGCATATTATGACTTGAATGAATTTATGTGTGATAAAAATCCTTTCTCCTGATTATTAAGTTATATTTTGCATACAAATTAAAGTTGCAAACTAACTACGTGATAATTATGTATTCTTCCTCTATGTAACTTCTGTACGACTTTGTAAACTGCTTTCTCTTAACTGTTGTAAATGATTTCTTGTATTATTCCTGACTTGCCATGTAAATTTGATGGTAAATAAATATGAATATGATGTATGATATAAATAAACAAAAGGACCCATTGTGATTATTTCTATCTGAATCAGATACCACTAAAGGTGTTGACGTACGACAAACTTTGAAAAAGCCGCAGTTCTCTAAATTAGATAGTGTTCAGTATAAATCGTTTATCGCTAAGCAGTTCTAAGGGAAAACCACCAAATAACATCTTAAATATTACTCCATACTTATAAACAAAACATATCCATCACTCGGACCTAACAGTATCTCACTCATTAACCGCACTGAAGTATAACTTTAATGTATTAATTTAACTCTAACTTTTAATTGGTCCATAGATATTGATTATATAGTCCATAAACTGCACACACGCATTCATATGCCAAGAAATTTCACACTGTTGGAGAACCTTGCATCGCACACAGTCCAACCATTGGGAGGATGTGATGCATCCATTCCTCTGGATCTGCCACTCTCTTCCCTCGGACAGTCTCAGGCTCCCTGCGGATGACGATTGAAGTACAATTAACAACAAATCATCACTCCACATTTATAGTATTATAATCATTGTGCTATCCCTTAGATTGCCTGTTGTTTTTAATGGTAATATCCCATGAATTTAATATCCCTTAAATTTTCATTTCTAAGTAAAGGGCAGAAACCAATGCAAATAACATTTTTACATTAGTTTAAATAATGATATGAATTTCAGACATTAACATTTCCATAGCTGAGACAATGAAGTTTATTATTCTTTGAATACGAAATTCAAATCCATGCCGAATCAAGTTAAAAACTGTTTTTTTATTAATCAGTTAAAAGGTGAATATTGCCGTTATTAACAATGTAAAATATTACCTGCCATGGCAAAGAGTCCGATGAATTGATATAGGAATTAAACAGTTAGGAGAGTTGCACGTGCATCATTGCAAGTAGGGATGCAATATTGAAGGAAAATATCGATATTTGTATCGTGGGAAATATTGGAAAGCAATACCGATATTGGTCGTGGAAATATCGATACTCTGAATTATCAAATGTTTAAACTGAACTAATTTAATATAAAATGGCTCCCCATTGTGAAGCAAACTGCAAATTGGCAAACAACTTCTCATTTTACTTTATCATAAGCGTAGTATATACAGAGAAAGAATTGTAATCAGGAAAATATTCAACTTCGATATTTTGATGGAAATAGAAGTTATAAGTATATCCGAGTCCAGAAAAGTGGTCTTTGCCACGGCGTGGGTTTTACAAAAAGATGCACATTTTAGCATCAAGAAAATTCCTTATTTCACTCCCACTGTTTATGCGAACCAAAAAAAGGAACAAAATAAATATGGGTTTCGGTTCGGGTTCAAAAAAAATTATTTTTCGGTTCTGGGTCGTTTAATTCGGTTTCAGTTTTCGGTTTTGTTCCGGTTCAATGTCATGGCCACCCATCAGTAATTAAGTTACAGATCTTTGTTGGTGAATCACATTATCGCTAGTTACCATTTCGGCGATGAATAGTTTGAGCGATATAATTCCGAATATTCTGAAACTCTGTAACCAGAAGTGGGAACAATAAATCCTACGCGAAGGAAATTTGCAGTAATTACGTTAAAATATTGTAGGACGTTACGTTCGGGGTATATAAAACAATAAATGGCCGCAAACGGCGGATTACCAGCAACTGAGGTTTCCCACGTCGAGCTTAGCAGGCAATACCCAATCTTCTTCTCGTATCCTGTAGAGTTCGCTGGTGAGCACCAAGTTGTTATTTAGCACCCTGAACAGATTGAGCATTCCACAGCCGCACACGAACGGGTTGTCTTCCAAGAGGATCGTCACGTGACCGTGCAATTTCCTCTCTTCGCATTTCGGGTTTCTGCGCATCAACTGTCGGAAAACGAGATAAAAAAGATATCGCGATTAATACTGCAGCGAACTATAATTTTCGGTGCAAAAACATCCACTGATGTGCTAAGTGCTAATGACAAACTATAAATAGAACATAGAAATATAGACATATAACAATCCAGCAGTTGAATTTGAATAGATTTAAGTAATACCACAAAACAAAATACGCCTCATAGGTGAAGGCGATTCGAAACGAAACTTAGTTAATGTCAGTTAAATCACATCAAATAGTTACTATCCTCTTCCGGCTCCCGGTAGGTCAATGTCCACTCAACACTGAATGTTTTCACCCGGGTAGGATGAAATCGAGAGTGGGACACCTGCGTCCCTGCGTCGGGAAGGCCACTATCGGAATGGACTGTCACGTGACGCCGGTGGTGAAGGAGGGAGGTAATGACGTCAGGCGGGTAATTCGAAATGGTTGAATTATTCCCGATGATTGGTCGCTTTTCTACTGTTCTTGCATAACCATGGGAAAGAGGGAAGGTTGAAGAGGTGAGGGGTAATTAGAGTATATAAAGCAGAGAGGCACCACGGGAGGGCGTGGCGTTCGTGGGCGTGGTGTTCAGTCCGGCGATATCACGAATATCGGCGATATACGATAGCGGCGATATCACGAATATCGGCGATATACGATAGCGGCGATATTCGAACTAGCGATTCGTTAAGTGCTATCGTATAAGTGCGGGAGTAAAGGGGGGGGGGAAATCGCCACAATACGTTCCTAATTGTGATGAAAGGTCGTTCTCTGCGAACTCTAACATCTTGTAAAAATATCGATGTGTCCAGCAAATGACTTTCTCCATACAGAGTAGTATATACTATTGCAATTGTGCTTGGAATTTACCAAATAAATTGAACAAGACAATTGCTTCCCGTTCCTGGGTTCGGTGACGAGGAGACCAAATGGGGCCGTAGGCGATTCTGCGTATCATAAGAAAACTCGCACAAAGAGATACCTCGCACCACTACCAGCAACAGAAGGCCACCTTGACCAGGACGCTCAGCCACCGCGCTAAAACCGTCTGCGGTACTGTGTCTCCTAGTGAAGAAGAGGAACATCTGCTCCAGGCCTTAAAAAATAACTGCTATAAATCTTCATATTTCAAAAGGACAATGAAGAACAGCCAAAAAGATCGCGTTCAGCCAAAACCTACGGCATTCGCCATGCTACCCTATATCTATGGAACAATGGACCGAATTGCCAGATTAATAGGAAAGACTGACATTCTACTCGCTTCGCGACGGTGAAAAAATTAAGTGAACTTGTACCATCTGCAAAAAAACCACTTCCCCCTCCATGGCAGAAGGAGTATACGAGGTGCCTTGTAATTGCGGGAAGGGCTACGTTGTAGAGACGGGAAAATGTATCCAATGCAGGATAAGGGAGCATAATAAGGCATTGTAGGACAAACAATGGAAAACATGAGCCATTGCAGAACATTCGACATCAGGACCAGGCCACAAGATTAACCTCGATGACACCAGAGGTTTAGCCAAAACGGATTTCTATTTCCCACGCTTAATCCGCGAATCCATAGAAATCGCGAGACGACCGCTAAATTACAATCGTGACGACGGCTACGATCTCAGCCACACATGGAAGAGATTCTTCGCACCCAATAACGAAGTATCCAAATCGACGGACTCAGCTGCCAAAGGCGGTTGGCGGAACGGCAGCCCAAACAGCGGAAAAGTGAAACACAGGTATATAAGGACCGCAACTGTGGTTGAGAATCACCCGGGGAGCCGGTGTTGTAGAGGTTGGAGTGTTGGCCTTGCTAGTTAAAGCGACATCCGGTTCGAATCTTGTGGGATTTCTTCCGAGGACGCCCGGCCCACTATTTTTGCAGATTGGTACAAAGGTGATGAGGACGAGCCTATGAGAAATAGAGAAATGAGGAGCGCGCTCGAATCAACACCCCGTCCTTCATAAAGGACGTTAAGCCATTGGTCCCATTGGTGCTCTTTGTAAAGAGCAGGCTAAATGCCGGCACCCGGTTTCTCTCCTTCCTTCCTATTTAAGGGTTAAATGTAAGAATGGACCTTCTGGTCTAAATTTCGCCCGAATAAAGACGATTATCTATCTATCTATCCGGCTATTCATTGCACAACCTCTATGATACCCATTGCGCGTAGGAAAAGGTGAATCAGCTGAGAACAAATCATGCTCTCTACGCAGCTTCTCCCGTGAATGCCTTACAACTTTCTTAACTTGTCTAATTTTTGTAAAGAACGCTAAATAAAAAACCTCAGTTCTTGTGGTTGGTGTGTCCGATAAACAAATGAAGTTGGCGAATATCTTACCATTGAAGGTTGAAGATCCACCCCCCTTATGTTGTTCTTCCTTAGGTCCAAGATGAGTGAATGGGAATTCACGTGCGGCAATGGATTGTTGTTTTCATCGAGGTAGGCGGATGCGAAGAGCATGTCCTGGTGCGTCAGGAACTCCAGTTTGTTTCCCGTCAGGTTCAGCAGCCGGAGTCTAGGGAGGAGGATTCGCCACTCCAGGCATATCCTCTGGATCAAGTTGTTGGATAGGTTGAGTTCCTGTTCGAGAAACACCTGGAGTAAGCACTTTGGTTAACGTGAAATCACATCCGTCCCTCGCTTCGCACGGTACACGGAAAAGAAAGCGTGATTCGGAGCCCAATTAAGTTGGATAGCATTCCCGATAGGGATACATGGGAATACAATTTAGCGCCAGAAGTTCGTTAAAGATGCAGTGATTATCTGAAAATTATGCGGGGTATTCAGTATATTTGTAACCCCCTTACATTGGTTCGAGTTCCACGAAAGATATCTAAGCTTCCTTTGCCATGCGCCGTTGCTGTGAACGTTGTGTATAAATTATTATAGAGGACATGCTCCGGATCGAGAATCACCCAAAGTAAACACCATGGTTAATGTAAAGGAACACCTGTCCCCCGCTTTGCACGGTACGTGAAATAGACTGCGTGAAGCAGGTTATCATTTCACAAAGTTATGAATGGGATTATATTTGAAGGCCTTGGTTGGGATAAGACTTCAATTAAATGGATAACTTGGAGGAAAAATTCCATAATTATAAATCAAGGAAACGGAATAACAACGTAATGGTTTGTGGATCAATACATTGTTATTTTATTTCATTGATTTATAATTAGACTTCAGTTATGAAATTAATATTACAGAGGATTTGCCATCTGTCTGTAATGCTCATCAATTAGTTCAGACTCCTCCAGTGATATCTAAGCTACTGGCGCGAGTGCCACGAAATTTATCGCAAAATATTGTATAAACTGATGTAAGTTGCCGTAGAATTTCAATGGATTTAGTGAAACCACTACCTTACGAAAAAAACATTGGTTTTTGCATAATCCATAAGATGTTGTGTCCAACGAGTTCTCCAATAATCCTATGAAGCCTATGAAATTCCGTGAATTCAGTTATTGTGTATTAGACCAACATAAGTCCCGAGTTTAGAGCTCAAATGTAACTAATTTGAAAATGCAAATTAAGAATATTCTGCACTTATTTCCATGTTATTCAAGTGGAAAAAATTAAAAGAGAAAATATTTAAAAAATTAAACAGATCATTCAAATCAGTTTTAAAACCTCCTCACACCACAATACTAGTCATTGCGGTTAAAATGACACCTTCCACTTGTTTCTACGTTCTGCAGTTGAAGAAAACATCAGAGCCCTCTGGTTAAAATTAATGACAAATGGTGAAACCTACTAACGAGCATAACAAGAGAGGAAATATGCACGCATCATGCGAGCACATATGCAAGGAAGAGGAGTACTTCACGAATTATGCAATAACGCCAAAATTATAAATATAAATGGCTTAGAATGTCTAAGAACAGAAAAATGGTGTGCCAGTAGTTATGTCAAGAAAATATCGACTTTTGCATTCAATGATTTATTTCCTAATCGTTTGTAGTTAATAAAACTTTCGACAATTATTTAAAACATCACTCACTCGAATAGTAATAATATAATCTTTATGTTTACGTTCGTTCCTTCGTTGTAAATTACCCATTTCTTCTCACTTACAATCGCTGTGTATACGTAAAGTAAATAGACGCATTTACTTTCCTTTCTTGGTCGTAGATGATCCATTCCCCTTCATTTACCAAACGTTGCGCGCGTCAGAAATTAAAAAATTAAAAAGGTTAGTTATTTACAACAAATTGTTTACATCAGTTGCCACAAAGATTTGTTTCCGTTGATAAAAATAACAGAAACATGCGAAAATGTTTTAGGCTCAAAATGAACGACGACATTCTCGTACGATTTTCTTGAAATCGTCGACTCTTCGATATAAATGCACTGAACAATACAGATGCAATTTGACTAGTTCTACAACTTTAGTTTGAAAAACCTTTTGTTTTGTGATATTTTACTAAATAAAAATAAAAGCTCATTTTTTGTCACCAGTAAAGTGGCACTCCTGATTAGACTACGTGAGACATTTATATCATTTTATTATTTTCTCTGCCTTTATGTCCTAAATACCAAATTTCATTGACATCCGCGGAGTAGTTTCACAGATGAAACATGCAGACGGGCGGACGAACAGGACCTTACCATTAGGCGTACTCTGTTTACTTTTTGTAAAGAACGGATAAGAAATAATAAAATGGAAGTACTCGCATACACGCAGTTTAGGGGAAACTATTCCACGCCAAGGACCCTTTTTCTAGCACATGCACAACACAGTCAAGCGAGGATTTCATCTTCAGTAGGTGTACTGTAGTAGATGAGTTATAGAATTACACACGCAAGCAACAAAGAAAATGGCTTTCGTGATTTGATTATTAGTTTTTGAGTTGGAAAACAGTACATTCTAAAACGTCAATCAGATATCCTCTAAAAAATAATGAAAACTTATTCAGGGGTCCTTAAAAGAGGCAGTTTCTTTGATATCTATAAAGGGCATAAATTCGCATTTTAGTCCTTGGTTCAGAATTTCTTGAGAACGATATAATGAGAGTGTGAGAGAAACACTTATCTGACATCATTGCACAAACAAGCCCATTCTAAGATATTTACTACCTGTTATCGGTCGATACTTGGTTTGATGGTGCTACCACTGTCACCAGCACCACCAGCACAAGGTCAATGCAATGAAAAATCACCTGTGACTCAAGTAAAAGGGTACAAGTCACAGGTGTTTGCTTGTCACTGTGACGGAAATAAGTCACACTCCCTAACTTTAAACGTACCTCGAGTTCATCAAACAGCATGATGGGAGTCAGCTTTCCCCAAGTGATAGTCATGTTGTCGTAAGTCGATAAATCATTATCGAACGTCAGAAGGTTGTTGGATAGGTCCAAAACTTTCAGAGCGGTAGGCTTCGTTAACCTCCATCCTCTCAGCGATTGTATGCTGTTGCTAGATAAATTGAGCACTCTGAGATCGTTAACATGGCTTAAGATTTCCGTCCTGAACACGCTTAACTTGTTTTCAGACAAATCCAGGTGGCTCAGGTTTCGCACCTTACCCAGCAAGTCAGTGGGAATTTCACGCAGTTCGTTAAAGGATAGGCTTAAGAGAAGAAGCTCTCCGCTTATGACCAGAGGTCCGTCTGGTAGTTCCTTTAAGTGGTTATGGGATAACGAAAGTTCCCTTAAAGAAGGCAAACTTTGGAATTCGCCATTTTCTATGCTTTCTAACATTTTATCGTTCAGATACAGGAAATTTAAATAGTCCAGCTTCAAACTGGGTAAGGATGACAGCCTGTTACCTTCCAAATGCAAGTGTTTTAAAGCGCAGTTCTCCCCAAATCGGAGGAAAATGTCCAGCGGCAAACCAGCCAACATGTTTCGACTCAAATCCAAAGTTTCCATTTCATTCATCGCCGCAAAAGTGTTCCCCGATAGGTTTCGGAGATTATTTCGCGACAGGTTAAGATACTTGAGCGAACTTAAATCAGAAAGGAAGGTCTCGGGAAGGGCTTTCAGCGAGTTTGACGAGACATCAAAGTATGAAATCTTTCTCTGGTTTGCAAGGAGATCGGAGGGAAGGTGTTTGAGTCTGTTGAACGAGAGATTTAGATTTTCTATAAGAGGATTGTTCAGAAAAACGTTGGAGGACAACAAGGAAATGGAGTTATTTTGCAAGAGAACCTCTGTTAAATTTTTACAGCGCGTGAAAAAAGGGTCGGGGATTGCTGTGATGTTATTGGCACTCAGGTTAATTGTTGTCAAGTTGCCCATATCATGCAGGGCATCTGGCTCCAGGGACTTGATATTTGAGTCACTCATATCTAAATATGCTAAAGATGGGGCAATTAAGAACCTGGCGAGATTCTGGGGCAATCTTGCGTTATTGCGGACGTTTAAATATTCGATCCTGTCCATATTAATTGGTCGTTCGGGGAGCTTTATTATGAAGTTGCTGGAAATGTCTAAGCGTTCTAGATTTTTCATTCCGGATAGACACAAAGGATCTACAGTGGTAATGTGGTTGCTCTTTATGTAGAGAGTTTTTAAAGAAGTTATTCCAATGCAATCTTCAGCCGTTATCTCTTTTATGATATTATTGGAGACATCAAGATAATTCAACTTTGAAAGGCTTTTCAAGTTCTTGGGAAAAACGATTAATCTATTATTTGACAGACGTAGACTCTCAATATTCCTAACCTTATCCAGTGATTCACTATCAATATGGGTTAAACGGTTATGGTCTAGCGCTAGAAGTTGTAGATTGTCAAGGCCCACGAAAGCTTCCTTCTGGATATCCTTCAGACGTGTATAAGTGATAACCAGGAATCTGAGATTTTTCAGCGGTTCAAACAGGTTGTCTGGCACGTTCTCTATTCCATTTTTGCTGATTCCGAGGCTTGTTAGTTTCGGCGTGAGGTGGAATAAATCACCGGGCAAGTACAGCAAAGAGGGACATTCTATCAGCAATGTCTTCAAGACCTCTAGGCCTTCAAAATGTCTCTTCGCCAAGGAATAGCTCTTCCTTTCCCCGCACTGGATATTGAGTACCGAGAAATCCACCCTAGCTTTTCCTCCGACGTTCTTCGAAAGGAACAACGAAGCAAACGATGTTCTGGGCACTGGACATTCGGTGAACGTCAGGGTTATGAAATGAATTTCGTCTAAGCTATTCAAATCGAAGTCAAACTCCTCCGAAGGGAGGGAACGGTTGCATTCGATGAACAAGGTGTAGGCCATAATTTCACAGTACGCGTGTATCTTATTCTCGCAGCGCACGATTTTGGAGGCTCTGTTTTCGATGCAAACGCATTCCGGATTCCATGCGCAAAGGCCCGCTGTGGACTTTGAATCTTCGCCTTTTGAATCCACGTGATGGCGAAAACCAGAAAACCTATTCATCTGCCTAGCACAACATTCCGAGCGGAGATCATTGATGTAAATCAACAGCACCCAAAACAACCACCTCATTATCGGATCGGTTAATAACATGTTTAGCAAAGGAACGGGAATGCGGTGCGCTGAATGCAACCAGTCCTGCGCTATGCGGTAGATGCGCTCTCGAAGGGCGTCGCGCAGATGAAAACCGCGTTAACGGAGGGCATAAGAAATACACGGAAAGAAATGGAGGATGCGTAACAGACCACTCAAGTGGTTATTGTTCTTTACTTTGTTTGTTTGTGTTTCCGTCTAATCAGCCTCTTGGGATATTATAGGTATAACTCCTTCCACACCGAACACTCACTCACAAGGGAGGAGAGAAACACGGTGTTGGCAACACTTTACAAATAGCACCAAGGGGGCCAACTGCTTAACGTCCCTTCCAAAGGACGGAGAGTAGACTAGCGCGTTCTCCTCGACCCGACCTCCTCTGGATTCGAACCCGCGACTGCTCTGTGGAAGGCCAACGCTCAAACAACTCAGCCGCAGTCACTCCGGAGCTCCCAACTGATAAACAACTATAGTACTACCTCGTTAATTCAAAATTGTACGGCCAAGAAATTCGAATTATAAAATTTCAAAATAAACGAACAAATAAAGATAAGGAAATCAAGAACAAAGCTCTATATCAATATAAAAAGTCTCTCTTTGGGTCTTCTGAACGTATTTCTAATTAAACCATCGCGATAATTTTCACATATTAAACCGATCGTAAGTTCGCGTTAATGGAGAAGTGGTACAAGTTCTTCGGTCGCGTTATAGCGAAACAGAGTAAAACGGAGAACTGACTGAATCCCACGTCCTCTCACACAAACGAGCCACACCACACTACACTGCCAAAAGAATTCGGTCTCCCTTCCGTCTCCCCCGATTGCGGTAAGGCACTGCTGGCCAATCTACATCCGCACCCAAGCACTTCCGCTTCCAGTACGAAAGCTCATGTCTAATTTTTCGGAAAAAAACGCCGGTTTTCGTTAGATATAATAATTTAATGTCTTTAATGTAACGCTGACGTCCTCAATGGCACGTTTTAACGCATTTTTAACAAACTTCCCGATTAGGTGGAAGGTTGAAATTTCGCAGGAATGTTTGAGTCAGATATAAAAATTAAATGTCTTAAGGGGGGGGCGATTTCCGTTTCCGGTAAGATAACACGTAAAAAGCGACTTTTTAAAGTGCAGGCTTTTATTCTTTTGAAATTAAAATTCGAAAGAGTTGAAGGACGATCTTCGAATTTAAGCTATGTTTTAGGAATGTTAATGAACTTTCTTATTCTATTCATCCTATTCCGTTTACCCTTCGAAATCTCTCAATTAAGAAAAGGAGGAAGAAAGGGAAGTTCCTTAAATTCAATACTTAATCATACCCGTCATATGTGACGGGCAATTACGCTAGTCCTTTAATAATTATTTTCAAGTTTCTGTCTGTCGCGCCCTTTTTATACATCCAGATGGGCAACGGATCTGAAAATTATTCGTATGATAGGTCACGAGGTGCAACCTACGAGAAATATCGAAAATTCCAAAAATATTAATTTATTTTAGGGGGTTATTTTTGACCGAAAACTGTCCCATTTCAATGTTCCTTAAGAAAAGCGTGGAAATCTGTGCAGGGCCTTTGGACGTGATAGTTTAACTGACAATGAGAAGATTCTCTCGACATTCAAGAGATCCGCGAAAGAAAAGGTTTTCCCATGTATCCAACGGAATATTTAAAATTGTGCCTATTTTCCCAGTACGTTCAAACTATACTCTGTCTGTTTAAATGATATATATAAATTATAATTAAAATTAAACAATTGAATTTGAATCCCATTTAAGAGGCTAAGCCATTTTCTCATTATTATTTCATTTGCCGTATTTTTTGGGAGCATAATAACCACCCCTAATACAAACGAAAATTTTTAAGATATTATTACTCATAAAAACAGATTTGTTTAGATGAGGATAAATGATTCGTCAGCGGTTAAGACCAATACAAAGTAAGTTAAATATTGGTAGAAAGACATCTAATCCTTTATAAATTTTGAAAATATATCGCTTTCGCTTTCTTACTTTTCTTTGTTAAAATTAGATCGACCTCCGCGGTGGTCAATCCCTTGGACCGTCAATAGCCCGCGAGATACCTCAAGTCCTCGGCTGTGCAAACCCTTCCTCGACTCCCGAGCTCACCCTTCCCAGCAAAGTATTCCCTCACCGCAGGGATGATTAAGCACGGATTAATCCAAACTTTTTAAATGCATTTCTGATGAGAATGCATCAATGTTCAACACTGTACGTAGTTTATAGTCTGTCGAGGAATAATCGAGCAAAAATTGTGAAAAACCCTAGCAAAAATCTCGAAATAATCGAGCATAATTCGAGAAAAATTCTTGCCAAAATCGAATAAAAATCGGGGAAACATCGATTTAAAATAAAGTAGAAATAAAGAAAAAATCGAGCGAAAATTGAGAAAAAGTCTGTCAGTAATAAAAAATAAATTGAGGAAAAATCGAGCAAAAATTGTGCAAAACCCTATCAAAGATTCAAAATAATCAGCATAAATCAAGAAAAATCCTAGCCAAAATCGTGTAAAAATCAAGGAAACATCGAATTAAATAAAATTTAAAAAAATAAAAAATCGCGAAAATTGAACAAAAGTCGATCAGTAATCGTGAATAAATATTGAAGAAAAATCGAGCAAAAAATGTGCAAATCCATAGCAAAAATCTTATAATAATCGAGAATAATTGCCTATATCGAGTAAAAATCGGGGGTACATCGAGATAAAATAACGCAAAAATAAAGTAAAAATCGAAGGAAAATTGAGCAAAAGTAAATCAGTAATCGAGAATAAATTGAGCAAATATCGAGTAAAAACGGAGAAAAATAGTGCAAAACCCAAGAAAAAATTTCAAAATAAACAGCATAAATCAAGAAAAATTGTAGCAAAATTCGAGTAAAAATCGGGGAAACATCCAGTCAAAATTGTGCAAAACCCTAGCAAAAATCACAAAATAATCGAGCATTAATCGAAAAAAATTCTAGCCAAAATCGAGTAAAAATGAAGGAAACATCGAGCTAAAATTACGTAAAAATCGAAAGAAAATTGAGCAAAACCCTAGCAAAAAGTTCATAATAATCGAGAATAAATCGCAAAAAATTCTACGCAATTCGAGTAAAAATAGTGGAAACATGGAGTTATAAAAACGTAAAAATAATGAAAAAATCAATTGAAAATTGAGCAAAAGTCGATCAGTAATCGAGAATAAATGGAGCATATGTCGAGGAAAAATCGAGCAAAAATTGTGCAAAACCCTAGAAAAAATCTCGAAATAATCAGCATAAATCAAGAAAAATTGTAGTGAAATTCGAGTAAAAATCGGGGAAACATCGATTTAAAATAAAGTAGAAATAAAGAAAAAATCGAGCAAAAATTGAGAAAAAGTCGGTCAGTAATCAAAAATAAATTGAGGAAAAATCGAGCAAAAATAGTGCAAAACCCTAGAAAAAATTTCGAAATAATCAGAATAAATCAAGAAAAATTCTATCCAAAATCGTGTAAAAATCAAGGAAACATCGAGTTAAATAACATAAAAAAAGAAAAAATCGGGCGAAAATTGAACAAAAGTCGACCAGAAATCGAAAATAAATTGAGCAAATATTGAGGAAAAATCGAGCAAAAATTGTGCAAATCCATAGCAAAAATCTCAAAAATCCGAAATGTTTTTTTAAATATGCTATGCTAAGTTTTAGGTCACAGAAAAGTAATTCTAAACTATTGCAAAGTATTTGTCTATCAATTTTATTAATCTTGATCTCTTGCCTATCGTAGTTTTTTCGTTTGCGATTATTAACTACGATGGGTGAACTAGATTTTGCGCAAGGCCGTAATTGACAACGAAAGAATGGATATATGTAATTTGTAGGTTATAAAATTATATATCAGAATACGTACAATTTTATGCTTAATAATACCTATGATTTCTGGCTTTCTACTCTCTTCCATTTCTTCACAAACAATAACTAAATTTTATTGCGTAATTTGATAGTTTGTGCTAGCTCTTCGGATATGTTATAATTGAAAAAAAATTGACCCGTGGAAGGCTTTAGTGACGCACACAAATTTATTTATGAATATCTGCTGTGTATTACCTGTTATTGCTGATATCCAACACTGCTTGTTTTTCTCGTATTCAGTTTTTTTATCTGCAGTTGATTGATGATGAATGAGCATGAACGTAAAAAGTATCATTTATCACTTCTTTATACCATTGTGTCATTAAAATTGCTGATTACGATAAAATAAGATGTTTTTTAAATTACCTAAATGTTTTTAAACATCTTAATGTCATATGTACTCCATAATTTGCAATAAAAAAACTTTCGACACGTTTCAACTACTTTGTTGGTCACCCCGACTATCGATATATCGTATATGGTATATCGTATATACTTCACGGACATAAGATATTCCATGGTTCATAATATAATCACGGTGCCGTACAGTCAATTGTTTACCGCGTTCGCCAATCAGCGTTTATGAACATTAATGAAAACTTCATTGTTTTCTGTATCCTCTGTCGTGGTAGCTCGTGCAGCGTAAGCCATGGAATCATTCAGCGATTTATCTAAATGTCGACTTTGTTTATGCGGTAGTGGGAATTTTGTTAACATATTCAATGTGAGCGTTGAGACTAGTTATATAATAGCGAACTTAATCTCGGATTTGCTTCAATTCGAGGTAAGTGTTGTCTCTTGTTTACAGTTTTGAAGTGTATATTGACGTTTTTGGATATTGTGATGGATATTTCTTCAACGCTGCCGAATTCGTTGAATAGAAGAAACTGCTACGTGACCATGTGTTAATTTTGCATAACGGGTTGTTTAGATAACTTAAGTGGAGCTTAATTATAATAAATACCATTTTAAGTGTTTAAGTATTATGTTCTCATGTGTAAACCGTTGATTATGATAACATAATAGGTGAGTTTTGACTGAATGTTGCGCATAAATAATATTTATTATAAATATGCGTCGTGTGGAATAATTTCTACATAATTGATTTGTATGCGATCAAATAAATTGTTGACACCATTGGTTCAATGTGATCGATAACTGAAAAATTATTTCGGTAGTTTCCAACAGCAATCTCCAGATACACAGCACGTAACCACATGCCTACATAACTATGAATTTCATTCTGAATAGGTGAGCCGGGCAGATGGTTATCCACCGTTTGTGTGTGGTGCATGTTTCAACAAGTTGACGGAGTTCCAAATATTTAAGGAACAATGCATAGCGTGCAAAGAGTCTTACGACCATGGATATTTGGAACCCGAGAGTATTTTGGGAGATCCAGAAATCTTGGAGGTGAGAAATGTAATTGAGTCGATCGGTGTTATGCTTTCACATTTAAGAAAATAATTTTTCTTTTATGGAATCTTTTTCGGATTGTTTATTTGAGAGGTATATATTTTATTCATTCAATATCTATCCTTAAAATTGTAATTTGTCGCCGGAAAAGTTCGATGGTATAAGAAATTGGTACAATAATAAATTACTCATGAAGTGTAATCGCCGGAGATTCTTTTATCGTGAGAAATATTTCGTGTGTTTTCTCTTATCAATATATTTATAACACTCTTAGTTTATATTAGTTTATTTTTATGTACTTCTCTTAATGCTTCCGTTATGCTTTGATTATTTGTTCTAGAGCGCTCACAGACCAATAAAAATAGAAGATGAATTGGATACACATATCACTGCGGTGAGTATTAAAGTCCCTTCCGATAAATTATCTTTATTTAACCTTACAAGCGGTTGAAAATCGCCATACACCAAGATCTAAACTCGTAAATAAACCAACGCGACAGCATTTGAACTACGCAGAGGACATATAAAAAAGATAATAGTCTTCATTTTTCGGAATTTCTAAATTCTCGGGCAATCCAAGTTTTCGAATTTCGAGTTTAATTGCTCAGGTCACACTGTACTTTCTCTTGCGCATTAAAATATCTTAGAACTGTTATATGGGAGCGAGTTTTGTATTATTCTCTGAGGAAAGGAACGAGGATTCTAATTCTTATTTGCTACACGGCTCATGTGCCCACATTTTGCATGACACACATTGTGTCTACTTTTCCCTTGGTCAGCTTTTAGAATATAATCCCAAACAGACGACAAAATGTTTCCTAGTCGTCTGTCTCATGATCTGATCGGCCTAAGCAAGGCGCTGATTTTTTTGGCCTTCACTTTTTATTAAACCTCCGGTATTTGTGTGGGGTGCTGTGAACACCCCATGCATACGTTTTATGACAGGGTTCCTTTCATTTGGACGTTTCTTGCATTTGTATTTCACTGGCCGCGTAGTCGCATAAGTGTGAATCAAAGATGCATAAAAAGAAATTCCGGTAGCTGTAAGTTTGTCGCATAATAGCAAATTCGCATAAAGAGAGGGAAACCCGTATGGTATTTGGTCTCGGGGGCTATCTTTTAGTAAATATTGTTCTCTATCCAAATAAATTTTTCAATCTATACCTCACATCATATAAAAGCGTGGGGGAGAAATATATGGATTTTTAATTGCTTTTTGCCGAGAGAACTGTTTTCGCGATCGATGTAAACAAAATATGTGATATTTTGCTTGAGATTTTCTTAAATTTTTATCTCCGAAGCCATAGCTCATAATTATGTGGTCTTGCAGACTATCTTATAGTAAATGTTGTCCTCTATCCGGATAAATTTTTTCAAATATACCACACATCATATAAGGATAGAAAAACCTGGATTTTAATTGTTGTTTGCCAAGAGATCGATGTAAACAAAATATGTGATGTTTTGCACAGGATTTTCTAGAGTTTCTATCTTCAGAGTTATAACTCGTAGGTATATGGTCTCGCAGCCTTTCTTCTAGTAAATTTTGTTCTCTTCGAATAAAGTTTGAACTCTATACCTTACAGATCATATAAGCGTTAGGGAGAGAAAAGTTTGGCTCTTCATTGATGCTTGACAGATGCCATTTAACGAGATACGAGTATAAGTTTATTAAAGTAATTATGTAAAGCGGAAGTTTTAATTGACATATTCAGTTCAAAATCATAATCGTGTAATAAATTTTAATAATGATCGCTCATATTTAATTAAAATCCATCCAGCGGTTTAGAAGGTGTAAGTTAGGGCGGACAGATGGACCAGACCTCCTCATAAGGCGTTCCGCTATTACTGCTTTGCTGGTAAAGAACGCCTAATAAATGATCAATTTGGTTTTCTCAAGAAACGCTGTTGCAAATATAATAAAAAATACCAATGTCCACTACACATTTGCGTGAATATATAAACAAAATCATGAGGTACACCTCTGCGGAAGAACTATGTAGATACAAGTATATGTGCCTGATATGTGACATAGGCTTGCAGAGTAACTACCCGCAAAAAATCGAAACCACAAATTTCAAATAGATACACAAAGACATAACCCACAAATGATCAAAATCGCGAATATTAATTCTGTGAATATTGAGCGTTTTTTTATTTCAGTAGATTTACAGATACGAGGTCGCCAGGAGAACGTGATGAGGACGAGATCGAGTGCAAATATAGATGCCATTTCTCTCCCAATTGGAGAGTTGCTTCCATGGAAGCAGAGCTTCCGATTTTATCAAATTTTGCCAAGCATTTTTCTGTCGGTGCCAGCAGGTAGCGCTAGCAGAACGAAATTTCAGTGCAGCAGGATATATTTACCAATAACGCAGAACATGTTTGTCTAGTGATTCTCTTGATTCCCTCCTCTTCCTCCACAAACATTTGAATAATTAAATAGTATAGTCCTCTTATTATTTTACTATTTATTTAATAGTCGATGCAATTGTCTTGATAAGATTTTATTTGAGAAAAATTTTTATTTTCGTCGTGATAATTTGGATATAATTGTAATTTTTTAGTTTGTCACCGTTTCCGTGACCATTAAATAATTTTACGGAATTCTTTGTTTTTATAGAGCTCTTTTTTACAAACACCTTTAAATAATTTTACTACTTTTATGTGAATGTGAATAAATTTTGCTTTTCTTGCTTAATATACATTTTATGTTATTAAAATATGAAAAATGTGAATTTCATTATTATCTACACACAGTATTAAAAATTGTACATTTGAAGGTTGTTATATACCTTCTTAAATCCAAATATGCCTATGACAAATAGCAAATAAATTCTTTTGTTATAACTAATTGACATTTGTTGAGTTAATTGGTTCAATAATTGACTACCGAAAGGGGCGTTAAATGGGCTGGTAATTTCTTTAGCGCGTACTGGCCGGGTCGGGCCCAAATGTGAACGGGCGGGGCCGGGCCTAGAAAATTAGACCCGTGCAGAGCTCTAGTTTACACAGGAGTTTCGATTTTTCAAGGTACAAGGTTTTTTCCTTCATTCATTAATGTAAATATGGACTGAATTTCTCCATTTTTGCTTTATTTGATGGCTAAAACTATAAAATGTCTCATTCTTGCAATGTTTATATGTTACATGGAAGAATTTCTCAGAAACACGTGTTTCTTTTCGAAATTTTATGGCTTTTTCGTACTCTTTCCGTATGTTGCTAAGGTGACCTGCATTGTGTCCTCCGATTGAATTAGCATCTATTAAGCCTTCAAATAGGCGAAAGAATTAAGTTATTTGCTTTGTGCTTTTTCTGAAGCATCGAAATTATAGTTGTAGCAATGTCAAACTTAATAGATTGCAACATTTATAGTTGAAGGTTATTATTAATTATTATTATTCAGTAAACTGGGTGTGAGCTGTGGGCATTTTTAACGATTGGCCAAAAGAAAAAATGTTCTTCCTTTATTTCAATACTGGAACGTTACCTTTTTTGTAAGGGAAAGACAATTAAAATTCCACATATAAATTATAAAAACGAACATGAAATTCAAAATGTCAATTGTCTAATTTTATAAGGAGAAATGAGTTATTATTACTTTTAAACATGTACAGATTTCTGGCTGACTTCGCAAAAGTTTTTGCTGGTACCACTAATATGAAATAATTATTTCTTTCCAAATTTTTCTCTGCTAGAATCCGCACGTGTCTGAAGGTGAAGAATTACCAACGGAGATAGTTGTGAAGGAAGAATGTTTGGAGGAAGAAAGCGATGTTCGTTCGGAGGTAAGTGGCTAATTATAGATCTTTGACGTGCTTGTCAACTTTTTTAAGACTATTACAAATTCATATCGTTAAGCATCTCATGTAAAGAGGCCAGATTCCAGATCAGCCAGAGCAGGGCAAAAAGGACGAAAACTTGATAGGGGATAGTAGTGGGTACGCCGTGGAGATTGCTAGATATCTTTATTTTTTTGACGCAATAAATTTTCTTAAATCCGATAAACCTTGATATATTTCAAAACTGTAACTTTGGGTTTTCCTATTGCGCTTAATCCTGCAATTTTTACTTTCTTTCTTTTTACCTATATTATATGTAAATTTTGTGATTGAATTTTTGCGTAGTTATGCAAATTGTGTGTTCTAAAAATCCCTATTCAGTGCTGAGACTAACCGAATCTCTGCACGAATGCTACTGTGTGGTGGAAGGGGCTGCAGGCAATATTTATCTGTTTTGAGATGTCTCTCACTCTTGAGATGAATATTTTTTTCATTTGCGTCAACACTTGAGAGCTATATGGAAAGGGATGAGGAATGTTCTTTGGATCTGGGCTACTGCTTGGTTCAGCATTTCTTGAGAACAGTATAATGAGAGTGAGAGGGAGAAACACTTGTCTGACATCATTGCACAAACGAGCCCATTAAAAGATATTTACAATGCGACCTCTTGACCGAAAGCGTGATCACAGCACTTGGATCACACAAAAAATGAACTCTTGCCACTCTGAGGGAAACATTTACGCTGTACGGAGGCAGCTATTGTTCGTTATTTTCCCGTTGTTACTTTTGTTTAATTTCTAAGAGATTAAAGGAGCCGAACTTATCATGGAGTCAACTAATAGAAAAACACAAGCAATACCTGGTGATGAAAAGTACACTGAAATCTTACTTGAAAGTTATTCAGATGAAAGTGTCAGTTCAGAGAGTGATATTGAGAATAACATTGAAGATCGTGCTCGAATTACTAAGGTAAAAATTTATATTTTTTGGCATTTTTTTTTGAGCGGGCAAATATAAAATCTCATCTCCATGCGTGATTCTAGCATCTTTTTATATCCTTATTTGAAGTTTTTTTTTTGGAATAACGTACGGGGAAGAGGTAGAGATTTACGATAAAGCAGTAAACATGAAGTAATCCGAGAGCCTTTAGTAAAGAAGGTCTACTGATGCAAGGATAAGATGATTCCTCTATTTGTATCATCTATGATTTTATTTCGCATTGACTATTAAATAAGTTAAAAGAAGTTACCTGTTTGGGGGGCAATGTATATTTCATTTGCGAGAATTGGAGAACAAAAACGTTATGCCTTTGTCTAGTGCACGCACAAACTTTTCACTCAAACACACAGTATGGGTAAAAGTTTCGAGTTAAACAAAGTGTTCGCTATTCACCGGAACAGATCATGAATTTGAATTTTGTCGTAGATGTATTTCGAATAATCTGTACTAAAAAGTATGAAAAATCCTTTGATGTTGGTCGGGGACTGCTCTTAGCTTTGAATTACACGCTATTTCAAGTTATCCGGGATCAAAATCGAAGCATTAAAGTGGTAACATTTCTTTTAGTAATCATGTTCAAAATTTTCGTTAGAAGATCTTATGTTGCAAGATTGTAGCAATTCTTAGTTTCACATTAAAAATTCATAATAAAAAATGAAAACCTAACCAAACAAAATAACATTTCCTTAAATTACGTTCAAGATACAATGATAATACCAAATGAAGACCTTACATTCCAAAATGATGTTGTTTCTTTAAATTTTAAACTAAAGTTTCATTGCTAAAAAGTTTAAACTGAGCTACAAAATAATTAAGTCGGGAGTTATCACCTTTGTTAACTTCAAAATCTGCTAATAATGAGCATTATAAATATAATAATTTTAGGTCACATGAGCTTCTTTCTCTATTTCCACTCCGGGTCCCCGCTCGTTCTACTCGCTTGAATGAGCTTTTTCACTGCCCTACCCCTCGCCTATCAATCACTAAACGCTCCTTTCTCTATCGCCATCCCGATCTTTGTAATAGTTTGCTGAGGCGCTTCCCTGACTATGACCCCTTCACTAAGTCTACTAACTTCCGATTTAAACCTAATATTTGATTTGTTTTGTTGCCTATTTTCCTTCCCCTTTCTCCCGATTTATTTGTCTTTCTATTCGCTCCTCACCCTGATTTCCTGTGATTGATGTACTATGTATGTCGTCTGTGTATTCATTGCTAGAGTTTTAGTTATTTTGTTTGACAGTTTTACTTTTGTTTTATTCTTGTTACTTCGTTGTTATGTGTCCAATGTAATTGGCCTTGTGCTGTTTTTTGGCTTTTTCAAATAAATAAATAATGTCCTTTTCCGGGGCGTCAAAATTTAAACTGAACTTCGAAACAGAAAGTAGAGGGAGTTTACGCTTGTTGGCATCACAAAGGCATGACATGAAATGCAAATATTCGGTTACAGAGGTTATGGTTATAAAAAATGTTGTCGCAAAGTGCAAATTTGGCGAATTGCAAGCATGCGAAGTTCAAAAAGGTGTAGTTTATAGAGACGATGTCAAACCGACTAGTACCAATTTTTTTTTTTCTCTTTTCAGATCTGCGTAAGTCCCGTTAAACTGGAGTATGGTGAGGACTGCGTTGTTTATCCTAATGCTCAGGTAATCCTATTTTAATGAATTTTGTCTAGTTTTGATGGGAATGTTTTATGGTTTTGATCGTTTGAATTTATTTTTCCCTAACTTACGACGAGAGGTTGTGTTTGACGACATTGTTGTTTGATTGAGCTTTTGTGAGAGTGTGGCGTACGTTTTTTCCTGAATCTGCCCTCGATGCTTTGTTGTCAACTAGACGAAATCAATTCAAGGTTTTTGTTGTGAAAAATACGAATTTAGTTGCATTTCATCTAATGGGTGGCAAGACATGCTGGGAATCCTTGGTTTCCTGGTACAAATCTCTTTAACACTTTTCGGGACCACCTCTAAAACACATGACTATCCCATCGGCCCACTTTGAAATTTTTTGTTATATGGAAGATAGGTATGTACATGAATAATATGTAAAATGTCATTATTATGCATTACAAGGGAAATCAGTACTGAATTTCAAAAAATAAAATTGGATGCATATATTGTGTCGGCGGGCCGCAGTGCCTGCTTCCCCGATCCATGACATCATCTAGTTTCTTTTAATCCACTAAACTAAAGGCATTTATTTGCTTATGTCACTTCTTATACTTATTCTGGGTCTTGTATGGATAAATAAATGACAAAAAATATGGTTGAGTAATATTTTTATTTAATGTTGTAAATACTATTCGAGAATTTACAGGATTACGCTGATAAATACAGTATTATTTTACATATTTAAATACCGGTCAAAACAATATTCCAAAAAACATTTAGAATATGACATTAAAGAACCTAAACTCCCTATTTCCTATTAATATAATGCGTGATATAACACGATTTCACAAGATGCGATGATTTTAAGGAGAAAAAAATCACTCAAAAGAAAACTTGGGACCAATGCTACCGCAGTGAAGGTTGAGCCAAAACAGAGGCCTGCTGCCCTCACCAGCTCATTCTCAGCTCCCCGCAAGGGTGGGGATGCCGTTAGAAATTGTGGGACCTTGGACACATATGCTGCATCGGCAGGGAGTTGCACCCGCTTGCTCGGACGCAGCGTATGCGTTGGCGGTCTCGAAAGTGTTAACGAGTTTTAGATTATGTTACACGTATGTCAGTTTGCTGGCTTGTTCCACAATTAACTTTATTATTTTTTCCATATGAATTATACTATAAGTACATAGTTGGTGGAATGTTTAGTATGCTCTCTGCTACTTGATCCAATTTGGAGCCAGTGCAAGTACCTTTCCACCATTCTACAGGAGCTGATTTTGTTACGTAAGGTTTTCCAAAAAATTCTTCTTTAGCTCTGTTGAAAGCTTAACACCCATGCGAAGAAAAGAATTTTAGTCTGGAAGAGTCCATTCTTGAAATGCAGGCTGCAAGGGGGAGAGGGTAAAATTCTGTCACTCTCTACTGACAAGGAGAGGACGGATTTTTATGAAACTTGTAGGTGTACAGCTCTGAATTTCTGGGTCACTGCAAACCCTCCTTTTGGGCGTATATGGCCGATAGTTTTTCCGAAAATTATGATTAAATATTGCAATTTCTCGTCAGCTGGTATAAATTCTTAATGCCTGTCAAATTGATCAAGTAATTGTTGGCGGTGAGCGTATAGTGAGTGCTTCCTAAACATGAGGGCACGAGTTCTAATCTCTTGTGGGTAGAATTTTTTTCTTTCATTCTTCCTTACAAATACTTTTTCATACTTCGCATGAAAATTTAACTGGACAGCCACGTTCATATTTTTATTTTTTTTGTTAGGTGGTGGTCTATTTTTTCTCAAGTCATTCAACGTACGGTTGTCTCAACAAATTTAAATTATTAAATTGCATATTCGTCAGAAATTTGCATTTCTTTTCAAAATTTTATAACTTTTTCGTACTCTTTCTGGGTGTTGCCAAGGCAACCTGTGTTGTTGCCTCGGATTGAATTAGCATCTATTAAGCCCTCAAATAGGTGAAATAATCGCGTTATTTGCTTTGCGCTTTCTATGAAGCATTGAAATTATAGCTGTAGCAATTTCAAGCTTAATAGATTGCACCGTTAATACTTGCAGATTATTATTATTCAGTTATTTCCGTGTGGACTGTGGGAATTTTAAAGTGTTGACTAAAAGGAAAAAAATCTTCCTTCTTTATTTCAATACTGGAATGTTACCTTATTCATAAGGGAGAGCAATTAAAATTGCACGTATAAATTGTAAAAACAAACATGAAATTCAAAATGTCCAATTTTATAAGGAGAAATGGGCTAGTATCACTTTTAAACATTTCTGACTGTCTTCACAAAAGTTTTTGTGGGTACCACTAGTAACAATAACTGAATTCTGAATAATGGCTAAGCGTTTGATTCTATCGACCTGTTCAAGAACTGATGTCAATATGTTTGTGCAGTAGACGAAGCACTGTTTTTTTTTAAATTGTGTATTTGTTGTTAGGTAGTAATATTAGTTTGCTTTAAATTATGATTACCTTTGACAGGTCCCTGCTATCGCAAGACAAACGTCTTATGTTAGTGAGTCAGGCAGCGGAACGTCAACTTCGATGCCAACCTGCTCAAATTCAAACTCTTATGGAATTAAATCTCCAACCAGCTTATTTGTACAGGTGAGTCTTCTTACATTCATGCATAACACCAACCAGTTAAAGATCAGCACTTGTGCAGCTTATTGCATTGATGAAGTCCCGAAATAGTTGGTAGAATAAATTTTCCCTTCATGTTTTGTTTTATTATTAACCAGCAAATATATCCAGCATTGTTCAGATTTTTAAATCAAGACAAAATAAACTGTGCAATATGCATCGCACAAACTTTCTCATGTATACGTTTGGTCCACTGTGTACGCTTGTAAAAGACAAACACTTATAATTCAAAGTTAACCATAGTTGAGCGTATATTTTAATGCCACTGACCGATATTTAGTAATTTTTTGGGATATATGGCTTAGTTAGTACTGTTTGTGACATCAGGCTGTATGATTGGATGGATTTAAATCAAAATCCTTAGAGCCATTTTTGAGTAAATCGAATTTTTTTCAAAATATCCAAGAATAAAGTACCCTTGATTGTTGCGCAATATAGTCCATCTCTTCAGAATGTCTTTTATGAGTGATATTATCCACAAATATGAGATATCATCCGATTTAGTTTAACTGTAAGGCTGTAGTAAGGTTTTGAGTGGATCACGGTGGAGGCATGACGTCATAGGGCTTAGGTAAAGTAGCTTAGCGTAAATTTTAATGTCACTGGACACCATTTTGAGAAATATGGCTTACGCAGTATTATTTGTAACATCAGGTTCTACAACTGGATTGATTTTAATCGAATTCTATGTAGCCATTTTTGAGTAAATAAAATTTGTCTAAATATCACCAAGAATAATATACTCTTAATTTTTGTGCAATATCATTTTTATGAAAAAGGGTCTGCAAAAGATGATATAGTGCATAAATACGAGATATCATTCAATTTAATGTATGCATTTGGGCCCTAGGATGACAAACAGACAGACGGCATGGCGAAAACAACTTTTATGGACTCGGGGACACCTAAAACATGTATTTCCATCAAAATCTCAAAGTCGAATTTTTTCACGAATGCAATACTTTCTCAATATACTACATATATGAGAAAGTTAAAATATTGAGGAGGATTTGAGAATAACACCAAGTAACAAAACCAAGTAAATTTTTATTGTAATGCTTGATGGTATGCAATATTGCTTGTTTTCTCATCTTTTGCCCAAATAAATTTTTCCCACATTCTTTGTCAACAAATTTGGTGACTATTTTTATCAACTAATCATAATAAACAATCAATGGAATAACTTTTAAATTATAGTTATTTCACTCAAATTGATTTCCAGTGGAAGCAACTGCATCGGATTATGTGGTCATAAATCTCGAAAATATTAAAATCTTGGGCAGGCATTGCAAGCTCTATGGATGCAACTGGTGGAAGCATGTTTGAAGGTATACCGTATCTGCCTGAATAGAAGCCGACCCCCCAAAAATTCCCACCATTTTTTGACAAAAGAGTAAATTTGTAGATATTATGCCGAAGTGTGCCAGGCATGCATGCTCGGCCTAGAATACATTATTCGAGATTGAAGAAAAGAGTGGGAAATGGCTTAGTTGTTGACATTTGAAATATTACTCCAATTAATAAATTTGCGTTGTTGAATAATGTTCCACATTCAGTGACGATAATGTCATTCATCATCATTTTCACAAAAGGTCAAATAAAGCAATAACCACCTCACCAAGATAATTTTTTATCCAAGTCTATTTCCAATAAAATTAGCATTTACATTGCCTTAAGAAATTGCATTTTAAAAAATAATTATACACGTTCAATGTAAAGTTTTACCAAAATTCAAACAGTTGAGCATCAAAAGCCGTCATCGCATCTTTTGTAGTCGTCTGCATAGTCAATGTATGCAATTTTAATAGATTCCATGAATGAGGTTTTAACTTAAAACAAACATTACGATGGCTATAGCAATAACTACAATAACCAAGTAAAGCGAATAGGAACTTCTTTTAATGCATAATGAAAAATAATACAAATTGCTAACGATGCATAGCCCCGAGAAACGGAAGAAAATATCCAATAGCATTTAGAAAAGAAGAACAGATAATAACAGCAACGGACACTGCTAAATTCAATATTCTAGCTTTTTTTATTTATTCATTAATTTCATAGTTGGTCAAATGCTTACTTTACAAAAAATATTACTGTCATTTGAATGCGACAGCAATGAGAGATGTGCTGCCATCTATGGGTGACATGAGACTTAACCCTAACCCCAGATTTTTCTCGGACTCGCTTTTAAGCTGAGGGGTGATTTTTTTCATGATGGATTTTGACAAAAAACATCGCTTATATTCGAGCAGATACGATAGTCAAATTTAGCTTAACCATACATTAGCCCATGCAAAAGACTGATTTTTTGGTTCTAATTTGTCACGTGAATATTTTAAAGTCAAACCTACGAAACAAATTGAGTTCCCAGACTTTGAAATTAGAGATTTTGAATTCTCGACTATTTTCTGTTTTCAAGATTTTTCTTTTTCGTACTATTTATTTCTTGAGGATTTGAGAATTTCTTTTCCTGTTCTTGAGAATTCTAGAGTATTAAAAATATAACTTTTTGTCGTGTGTGAATTTTCATTAAAAAATCTTTTAGTCGTAGACTAGAATTGGAGGGCAACTTTAATATAAAAAAATAATATTGATTTCTTTCGATAATGAGCGGAAGTTGTCATAAATACTTTTGATTGGCTTCAGGTTTTGATGGATGGATTCTGCCAACTGCTTATCTAGATTCATACTGCAACAATCGTCTTGATCCACTGTCAAAATGCCTTCATCTTGTTCATCATCATGGTTCAGTGTTGCAGAATTATTCTGCTCGACATTAATGAAAAGTCTTTTCATTATTATTTCAACTCTTTCGACTTTCATTTTTTGAACTAATAACATAAAAATCGTCTTCCTCGCCGAAGTGAATGCAATTGGGGGCTTGAAGAAATTTTATTAAAGAAATCAATGATGTATCTCTTCATTTAACTCTATTTTTTTAGTCCATTGAGAAGTTTAGTACTAATTTCTGTATTGTTCTCTCTTATGCCTCGTCCACACCTGCATACATTTTCCCGCAAACAAACATACAAATGTATAAAAACTGTTTGAAACTTGTTTGAAAAGTGTTTGCGGGCAATTGTTTGTCGACTGCTGTTTTTAAACAAAAGCCCAAGGGCATCTGCCTTCCAGCCGGAATGGAAAACACATACAATTGCTCGCAAACACGTGCAGGTCTGGACGTGTTTGCGGAGAAAGGTTTGTCGCAGTCAGTTGGCTGAGCGCCCCCGCCCGGTATTTTTACCTGCTCCGTTATCCGATTTATTCTAGTTTATTAAAAGATGTGGAGTGTACAAACGACGCTGTCTTTGATGGAAGACTTGCATAGTACTCCGTGCTTATGGGGCGTATAATGCGTACAATGAGTTACGGCCAATGGAACTATCATGGGAATGCCCGCTCTGTATTTGGTGTCACTTCTAGACACACTCAGACCTATCATTTGAATTAAGACCTCGAAATCGTTTGGCGCCATCCTGAGGAAATTTCTAAATCCAGCTCCATCTTCGAAGTTTAGGTCTTTGAGAAGATTTTCTCCACATCCAGTTCCTTCCTTTCAAAACTTACGTGTCCACCACCACCTTCATCTATTTTTCTTATTACCACTAGCACCACTTATAGTCAAATATATATAACCAGTACAGATACCCACGGATGCTTCACTTACCGCCATGGTATTTGCAACTGAGTGTTTGTAGGTGTGGACACGCTACAAACTACATACAAATGTTTGTACTTTGGAAAAACGTTCAACAAATGCCCAGGGCTTTTGTCACGGGCAAATATTTTTTACCAATTGTCAACAAACTTGCGTATAATTTGTTTGCGGGCAAATGTATTCAGGTGTGGACGAGGCATTAGAGCGTTAAATAAAAATTTGAGGACTCCCTCACCAGTTAAAAGGTTAGCATCTTGGCGGCTCAACGCTTCTATCACTATACTGACCGGTTTCAAAGTTTTCAATGTATTCAATGCAATTGCCTCGTCATTTTCTGGCTTACACAAGTGACTTAAATTTTGATCGTACAGTGATTTTACTGTAGGAGTTTTGATTCTAAGAAATCGCTCTATCATAATTTCTATGGTGCTCCAACGGGTTTTGCAAGCTAACGACAATCTTACAAATTCGTCTTTCTCTCTAGCTCAGAGGTTCTTCGCTAAATCCAATATCAGAAGGCTGGTTTGAGTTTACTTCTGTTCTTTCTAAAGTCTTGAAATTTTTTCGCATTTCCTTAAAATATTTATTATCTTTTAACCTATATGGAATTTTTAGAAGTATTACAGGTATGGAGAAAGTCATATGGTGGCCACATCAGATTTTTTTGAGATATGATTTCTGCTACCTGATAAGAAGCATCTTGAATGTTTTTTTTCAAACTTGCATTTTTGGAATGCAGTTCCATCAACCTTTTGAAATAGTTCAAATCTTTTCCTTCAAGATTTGCGTGTTTTGTGGTGAAATATCCCTTCAAATTGCTGGGAACCATGGCTTCGTTTGATAGTTCCTCACCACACATAACACACATTGGAACAGGACAATCTTTATCTCCGCCCCAAAAAATGCCCAGACACTAATAACTGTCCATATACTTGCGAGAAACCTTAGAAATCTTACTTGCCTTGGTCCTGCTCGTACTGCGTTTTTCCTTAACCCTTTTTGTACCGATGGTACTTACAAATAACACTGTTATTGAATACAGATATTTACACTGTACAGGTATCACCCAATTTACATGTGAGTTGTGTTTCTGGAAATCATCGCCTAAAGCGAAAACATCTAAATTGATAATATTTTTCCCATTGAAAATTTAATAGCTGTTGTTTACGTTCCTGAGTGAATGTTTTCTACTTAGAAATGTATTTATTTATTTATTTATTATCAAGAACTCAGAGACGGCACAAGGCCAATTACACTGAATATCAATAACAATTTAACAATATTGAAATAACAACAAAGACAATCACATACAACCATGACCAAGGCGGGATTCGAACCCGCGACCCTAGCATTAGGAGCCAGACGTGCTAGCCACCCCTCTGCCGAGGCCGTCAAATTTGATTTAACGAGCGTTTTAACCCCCCAAGCATGTTCATTGCCCACTTTTACAATTCCTTTATTTTTTTGCGAGTTGAGTTGCTGCCGTAAATCAGAGATGTCTCAAATCTCCTTCAATCAGTGAACCTTCGTATACAGATGTATTCTACTCAATTAGTATTTTTGCGAGGGTTTTCCTCTATACAGTTCTTGACCGCTAACCGTGCATCACTTTCTCGATGAGAGCCCCACTTCACACTTCAGGACAGAAAAGAGTTGGCTTCAGTGCGTTGTTTGCTTAAAGAGGGGAATAAGAAAAGAGACTTCTATTGCTGTAGGAAGTGCCAAGGAAACCTTGTACAATGTAATGAATCATGTCGCACATTATTCAACATTGCAGAATAAAGATGTAAGTACAACATACATTTAAAAATAAATACTGCTAGCCTAAAAAAATAAATATACACTTAACCAATAGTGCTAAATATTACTTGTATTTTTATATTTAAATGCCACAAATTGCATTCTTTTACTTTTAAATCACTGACAGCCATTTTTAAAGTTATGCTTTAAGTGTCAAAGTAAAAAATGTTAAATTAACATAGAAAATCATTTAATACGTCCAATGCATCTTATAATACATATGATTAATATATTTACATGCAAAAATTATAGTATTTGTACTCGCCAAAATTCATTTTGAAGTGAAATTAAAGGAGCCAGGTTAAGAGTTTGGAAATTTTTTATTGGGGGTAGGAGGAGGATGGCGCAGGATCATCAAGAGAGGCTTCCTCTGCAACGTAATCTGCCTCTGGAGTGATGAAGCTGGCTTCTTCATGTAATGGAGGTGCTCTGTCTTTTTCAACCTACTTCAAGAATGAAATAATGGACAACCAAGCCTTAGCTTGCATTTTCTCCTCTTAGAGTTGTTTTAGCAAGTGATCTTTTCATTAATGCCCCTTTTTACTTTTGAACTTCTTTTCCTATCAGGGTTATCTTCGGACAAAATGTCCAAAGCTGACTGTATTAAACGGAAAACTTCACAGATCTGTTTTGTTGTCAAAATCTTGGGTGCAGGTTCTACTTTTGAAATGCCCTCTTCACTCAATCGTTGTTTAACCAATGCTTTGATTCATCAATGTATAGTTCTTTGTTGTGTGATTTAAGTAATTTCTGTACATCATCTTCCTCAACTTCATCCATTCCAATCTGTTTAGCGATGGTTACAATCTCGCTACATGTCTAGGTCACGATTGCACCTGCAGAGATTCCACGAATATCATGAACGATCTCAGGCCAGATGTGCTTCCAAACTCGATTCGTACATGATTGTATGATTTCGGCCGATGATTTGCCAATGATGTCAATAGCGTTCTTGATATTAAAGTTGCACCAATATTCCTTGATCTGTTACCTTTATCAACTAGGAAAAAGTTTTACGTAGATAGTTCGATTTGAAAGTCGAAATAATGCCTCGGTCCCATGGACGTTCGCTGGAGGAGGAGAGGGGCAAAGGGGATAAGGCCTGTGTCAAGGGAAAACAACTGTTGATGTCTGGTTAGGTCAGGGGATTAACGCAGGAATTTTTCTGAGGTCAGACAAGCAGATAGAGGTCGCCTGCAATATGCTTGCAACAAACCACTAAAATATTAAGCTCCAGTGAACGCCCATGCTTGGTCCATTGGTTGGATCAAACATGTCGTATTGGGTGGAAAGAACATGACGCTTATTTTCTGAAAGATCATTTAGATTTGGAGAGTGCCCTGGAGCATTATCAAGGCATTCGGTTACTATGACAATGCTGACAACATTGTTGCCAGGCTTACTGTTTACGTGCCTTCCAAAGCAGGGATACTGGATTCAGCTAGTCTTAATACTGTGTTAGTTTCTTTGTTAAAACTGTTTATATAATCGGTGGAAGACATGCAGATTTGCAATCTTTTCGTCAAAGTCTCACAGCACACTTGGGAAATGTTTGTGGCACACTGGTTGAGAACCACTGGTGTAGTGTAATGTCTAAGAACTAAAAAATGATATGCCAGTAGTGATGCCAATCGAGTTTTGACTGTTTTGCTGCCTCCCATGAGTGTCGAGTCCCATGGCAAGCTTCTCGTGCACCGGTGCTGTAATCCGCCACTGCCCTTATGTCCCAAATACCAAATATCGTGAACGCCCAGTAGTTCTGCAGATGAAACATGCGGATGGATGGACACGATCTCATTCTGTTTATTCGTCAAAAGGCTCTGACCTCAATATATTTTGTTTTTCAGGAGGAACCTTCTTATGAAAGAGTGGCAGTGAAATTAGAGGAAGACAGCGAGAGTTCAAATCCATTTGAAGGAAGGTTAGAAGAGGGTTTAGCTGGGGATGATCCTCGGGAAGATTCTTCAGAAGAGGTAAGAAAGTATATATCTTTGTTTCCTAAGCCTCGTCCTCACTTGTTCATAACATCTGTTAAGAACAGTGTTATATACCATGTTTTAGGATTTTTGTAAAAATGTTGTAAAAACTCGTGTTATATAGCAGGTTATATGTTATCCGCTAGGTGTCCGTATAGGTCAAAGAAAGTTATATAACTTGTTACAAAACGTGGCAAACGCGTCCACATCTGATGGTTTGATTAAGACATCACAAACTTCAGGAACCATTTGGGAAATGCTCTGCTTGGAAACTCTAAACCCTCGATAACACGCACTACGTTTTTAACACTATAGCATGCACGTTAGGGAAAAGACCAATTGCTAAAAGCTTATTGAAATTTATTAATGCAAAAATTGTATTTGTACAGGCATCTTTACGGAAGAAACTAGTAATAACATATTTAATAAGGAAATGAAGATGTTTATATATCTGTGATATCATCATCACCATCTTTCAGATTTGGCATTTCCTCCTCAGTAATATTCTCAAACAGCCAAAATACGTTTCCTTTTATTTTCATCCGTGTTGAAACAAAGGTTAATAGAATTTAAGATCTTTAAAGTGGAATAAACATATAAAAAAGAACAAATAAATGACATACGTTCTTAGAAATTCACCAAAATTTAATGACGTGGTCATAGCAAATAGACCGGTTTCACACAGACACGTACTGTCATGTCACTAGCACGATGTCGACTAATTAATTTGGAACTAAAACATGAATTATGTCAAAAACTCACCGGAGTTGTAATTACTGCAAGTGGACATGTAATAAAGCACAATAATGAAACTGCATCATCGGAATTCACGTTGCATAAGGTATTACTGTATATATTAACAAATTTTTCACTCATGATTATTAATTTTGTATATTTTAATGTTTTTGCGATGAATTACTGCCAATTATTCCATTTTGGTTATGAGCAGTGGCGGCTCGTGTATAGGCACTTCGGAACTGCAGCATCCCCTATTTCCACTTGATATTATCGATAACATTTAATATAATGAGTCCTTTTTTCTTTAATTCTTTCTTTATTTTTATAGTACAATATATATTCCTTAAGCTTAATGTCAGTACTTCAGTAGCCATCCCCCAGTTTATGAAAAAGATACAAAAATCTTTGTATGGAACTGTGCGCTTCACAGTGCCAGCGACGTGGTGTTTGACTGTTGTGCGCATGCGCACATAGGAGGGGGGGGTGGGGAGGAAGGCGGGACTGCCAGGTATAGAGAGCAGTGTTGCTCTCGCAGTGCCAGCTCTGGCGTGATGGTGGAAGGAAGTTTTTTTTTACTCAGCGTGTGTTGTGCTTAAAAACCGTGTACCATATTCTTGAATGTGATAAAGTGTAGAAGAGTGTAGAATTAGATTATTATTCTGCTTCCAGCTATTCTATTTGATTCATTTTTTTTTTGTTCTTTTCAGAAAACTTTAACCATGGCCTTACATCCCCAAGAAATAAGTTCTGTGACTGTAAGTGAACTTCAACAGCTTAAGTTTTCACAGCTATCTCTCCATGAGAAACTTACAGTTAAGAAAAGAGGTCGTTCAACACCTGATATTCTAATATCTCAGCCAGGCAAAAGCAACAACAAGAAATATATTCGCAGCTTTAATTCTGAATGGTACCAACGGAAAAGTTGGCTTTGCGGCTGTGAAGTAAAAAATGCACTGTTTTGCTTCCCGTGTTTGCTGTTTGGAGGTGATGTACCGTGGACAAAAGATGGTTTTATAAATATAAACAAAATAAAAGAAAAAACTGAAAAGCATGAGAAGTCAAAGAAGCACGTTGATAATGTTGTTTCACTGTCACTTTTAGGAACCGTAAGTATGAAGGAGAAACTTAGTGAGGCATACAGACTTTCAATCAATGAGCATAATATAAAAGTTAAAAAGAACCGTGAAATTTTGTCCAAAATAATAGACTGCATTTACTTTTGTGGAAACTTTGAAACTCCCTTACGTGGACATGATGAAAAAGACGATTCAGTAAATCCAGGGGTATTTAGAGGATTAGTAAATTTTGCATCTACATTAGATTCAGATTTGAAGAATCACTTAGAAACCAGTGCAGTCTTCAAAGGTGTTTCTAAGACCATTCAGAATGAGATACTTGACTGCCTGCTACAAATATACCATGAGGAGATAAGGACGGAAATTAGAAAAGCTTCCTTTGTAGCTGTCATGGCTGATGACACAACAGATGTTTCGGAACACACTCAAATGGTCCTTGTTCTACGGTACGTATTGAATGAAGAAATATTTGAGCGTTTTTGGGGATTCTTTATTCCAGAAAATCAAACTGCAGATGGCATATCAAAATGTATTTTAGAACAATTGGACATAATCCTTCAAGGAAATGGACAAAAACTGATAGCTCAGACATTTGATGGTGCAAATGTCATGAAAGGCAAAAAAGCAGGAGTTCAAGCAAAAATAAAAGCAGTTTATAGTAATGCACATTTCATTCACTGTTATGCACATCAACTTAATTTAATAATGAGAAATGCAGCAAGTATTACACGAAACGCAAGAATATTTTTCTCTAACATTCTGGCTATTCCAACATTCTTCTCAAGATCACCACAACGTGTGTCCATTCTCAAGAAACATATGGACGTCAGCATTCCACGTCCATCCTCTACATGGTGGAATTTCAACATACGGATCATAAACAGAGTTCATGAAAATTTGCAACCTTTAAAAAACTGCCTTACTGAAATTCAGTCAACATCAAATGCAGATCAAACCATTGCAGAAGCAACAGGAATTTTAAAATACCTGAATGATGATAATTTCAAGTTTTGGTTAGAGCTTTTTCATCAGATTATGCCTCATGTTGAAATAATTTACAACCAAATGCAATCTCGAGAAATTAGTGTGTTTAAAGTTAATGAATATATAACAAATTTCAAAACTGCTATTTTAGAACTGAGAAACTCAAAGTACTGTGAGAATCCTTCAAAGACACTCATGGCAGAAGCTAAGGAAGTGTGTGACTATATATGTGTTGATATAATGGACAGATATTCTTCCACTAAACACTTAATAGCTGCTAAATTGTTCAACAAGAAATGCTTCACTAGATTTAAGAATGAACATCCCACAAAAGAGATAGTACTGACCTCTGAAGCTTATCCCATGATTGACAAAGAAAAGCTTGATACTGAACTAAAAGTATTTTATTGTAGGACTGATATTCATGAATATTGCAAATTAATTGAGCTGCTGAAATTTATCTTGGAAAATAATCTAGATGATGTTTTTAGTGAAATTACGAAACTGATAAAAATCCTCTTGACAATTCCCATGACTACATCAGAGGCAGAGCGCTGCTTTTCAACATTGAAAAGAATAAAAACTTTTTTAAGAAGCACTATGAATTCGGAAAGACTAAATGCGCTTGCAGTACTTTCAATGGAGAAAAATTTCCTCAATTGTCATCCAGAGATCAAGGAGAAAATTATTGAACTTTTTGCGCAAATTAAAACAAGAAGAATGGATTTCATTTTTAAATGAATAGATCAAGCTTGAACTGTAACAATTTAAGTTAAAGTAAGTAAAAAATGTTTGGTTTTTTTGTTAAGATTTTATCAAGTTCCTGAATAAATTTTCTTTTTATACGTTTTTTTCCTTTTACACAATTTTAAAACTAAGGCTAAAAATTTTCTGGAGCCGCCACTGGTTATGAGTGTGTTTGTTAGTGTCAGTATTGACAACAGTAATAGTCTTGCCTTTGGCATGCCTTTTCTATGAGAATGAACTCTGTCTGACATGTCTATTTACATAGAATATTTACGTGATTTAGGTTTACTACTGACAGCTAGCAAAGAATTTTTAAAATACCTGATAAATATCATGTTTATTACATTATTCTATGCATTTTTGAAAAATACCATGGTTAAAAATCAGGGAAATAAAATAAATGGCATATTTAACCTATGGGAAAAAACGCTTACTCATTACCTCATCCCAATCGCTCAGTGTTGAGAAGGTGTTTCACGGGTGGCCTATACTCAACAGATGAATGGGCAAATCTCGTGTAATGTGTGCACGTCCCTTCTTTGACGGGATTGTTCTGGGAAAAAAGTGTGGATGTTACACGAGTAAATATGGTATATTGTATTTGAGCTGTGAAGAGTTAAATATCTTGCATACCCATATGGGCATACAAAATGGGTCCCTGATGTGCCCGTACTGGCAAGCTTAGTTTGGATGTTGCCGACAGATGCTGCATTCGTCATGGATACATGGAATTTGGGAGGGGTCCTCCTAGAGGCCTGCTCTCAAGATGTCGAGGCAAACATGCGGTAGATCCAACTACTGGGGGTGAGGAAACCTCATACTGAGAGTAAACAGAAAATAGGGTGTGAGCGTTAGCCTACCCTCTTTCCGACTCCCCGACTCTGACCTCACCATGGCCCAAGGATGTTGGAAGTGGACGAAGAAGCTCTTCTTCCTCCCCCCGAAAGTCACAGTGCTCAATGGCTACATTTTACTGAGGTCAGAGGGAAAGCAAATGACACATCGGCAGTTTTGCCTTCCTCTTGTGAGGGAACTTACTGAAGAAGAGACTATTCCCTCGAAAACGTCCCAAAAGGGAAGTCCAAGTGCAAGCCGGACCCCATTGGGTCAGTTAGATGCGAAAGAAAATAAACATTGGTCCCTAAAGGGATATCGCCTTCGATGCCATGTGTGCTGAGAGTACGGAAAATATACACAGACAGTGGCAAAATGTAAAATATGCGATGTTGGTCTTTGTGTATTTTCCTGTTTTGAAGAATACCACACAAACCAGGATTTATATATGTAATGCAGAATGAAATCTGTATTGTCATTCATGAATAAATGAACTATAGAAATTATCAATAATATTTTTTATTTAATTTATCATTGTTATATTATATAATTATTCCAGAGTTGCATTTTTGTTTTTGTTTACTATATAAGACAATCCTGTTATTCCCCAAATGATTGGTTAAATAATGCGTTTCATTTGTGTGTTTTATCACTAATAGTTCAAGCATCACAAGAGTCTACTAAGGGACATTTAAATCTGGCATTTAAAGATTAAAAGAAATTGAAGAACACCTTACAGATTAGCAAAACAAGAAGTCTGGTTTCCCAAAGTTGATGTCCCGAATTGATTACTTACATTGATAGGAAATGTAAGTTTGTTGTGTACTATATGATGGAAAATGAAAATCTATCAAACTCAATAAATAGAATCAAATTCAGAAGTTACTATTTTATAAAATTATTTAAATCAATACAACTCCTAGCCTGTAAATTAATTAAATTCATTGAACTGTTATAATTAATCTCCTCAGCTTGAATATGTAATTTACGAGTAACTCATATCATATAATTTATATGTCCAAAGATTCTACAGCCAAAAACATTTGGTATAGGACATGTCAGAACAAAAAACATTAGTTACACAAAAAAATAGAAATGTTACATAAATAGTCATTAGGGAAATTCACAGATACTATAATAACATTTATTCAGAAGGAAAACAAACGGCTCTCTTTAAAATGAATAGCAACTGTCAATCTTCTTAATAGAGGTGTGCAGTTTATTAACCAAATTAATGCCCATTACTTTGGGACCTTAGTCTTAAATAATTGTATTAAATATGTATGTAACATTCCTGGCTAGTACTCATTGAATAAATTATGTTCAAAATCTATAATCATTTTTCAGTATTCATTCATTAACAGAAAGTTTGTGAAAATTTGTGACTTTGTATCCGTGGATTATACCGTAAATACCCGCATATAATGCGCACCCTCATATAATGCGCAGAGGGGTTTTCAGCCTCGTAATCTATGATTTTTCTATATACCCGCGTATAGTGCACACCATTCCAGAATAAAGTAGATGGTGTAACGTGTTCTAAAGCAATGATCGAATTATTGGTATTATGTATTGGTAACATAATGAAGGTGCGAAGTGAAATTTTCGAATAACGTTCCAAAAGAACGTCAGCTAACTCAATCATTACATACTCTATGTTTACTTACAAGGTGATATTAGGACATAATAAATCGAATTATATTAATTTCATAGTATGGCATATGACATTCTTTGAGTTAATAAAATGGAATTACGATAATCCTATGTTTTTTACATATGTTTTTGTCACGCCTGAGGTGGACGGGTTCACCCAACCTTCAGTTTTACCCTTATTAGAACACTCGGGAGCACATAAACACGATAGCAAATAACCATAATTAACTACAGACTCAAAGAATCAAGAATAAATCACGTATGAATGCTGAGAGAAAGGTAGGGAACGATAATTTTATTTAGTTCTACAAGAAGCATCAACTCCCAGCGTACTCAAAGGCATCAGCTGCCATTGTTTCTAATTGTAAGTAGTAGTAATTGTAGTAGTACCTCACCACCAGGCCGGTGTAGGGTGTCGTCATGCGTAAGATGACGATTCCGACAACAACATCGAAGAAGAGTGGTCCAGTGACGAAGAATTTCTTGGCTTTTAAAATGAATAAATACTAAATTCATTCTTTTCATATCTAATTAATGTATGTTTATAGAATTAGTTAATAAATTTTTACTATTTTCTATCTTACATTTCGTAAAAGTCACCAATAAAAATATGAGGATACTCGGGCAGTAATTAATGTGCCGAAATTGTGTAAATATGAAGTCAAATGAAAATAGGAAAATTATGTACCCTTGTATAACACGCATCCTAATTTTTAACTCGAATATTTCGAAAAAAAAGTAATCAACTTTTAAAACATTAAAAAAATGAGGTGGTAGTCACTTTTCCCTGTCATTGAAAGAATTTTAAAAATGTATGAGCAAATAAAATCTTGGGTTCTTTCACTCGATAAAGCTCCCGGTGTGATAAAAACATTTTAAAAATTCGTTAGATGTAGCCTACTTCTTATTTTTGCATTCATTAGTTCATGTGTTTCGAGAAAAATATTGTTATTGTGTACCTAAATTAAATGTGGTTGGTGAGTCACTGATTGACAGAATTAGCAACATGTTTTCCAACAAAGCACTATTAAATAAACATGCTGACTTTCTCAATGAAAGTATTGCATTTAAGAAAAATTGTATCAATATTTATGAGAATGCTTTAGAACAGCGGTGCCCAAACTTTTCCAATGGCGGGGCACATCAATGGTTGCGAATACCTTGGCAGCCCGCATTGGAAGTTGCCAATTCTTCGGCGGGCCGGATTAGAGTTTAAATCGGAAATTTTCTATATATTCTGAGATGCCATTAAGTGAAAATCATGTCTAAATAAGGTTTTCATGGCTAACATTTCAATATTTAAAGTTTTATTATCAAAATTTTCAAAAAATGTATGAATTAGTGTGTAAAATTTTTCGAATTGATTTTTCGCCTTAGCTTCGCGGGCCGAACAAAAACCCTTCGTGGGCCGCTGCTTTAGAATGTTGAGAGTATGTCCTTTTTGGGAAGCCATGTTGAAAAATCTCTGAAGTGGTCTTCTCATACCACAGTTTTAGCAGCAAAATTAAGCAAAGAAGTATACAAACTCAGGTTCATGCGGTTAAGCACTAGCCTGGAGATTTTAAAACGTGTTTACTTTTCAAACTTTCAGTCATCATTAAAATATGGAATTATTTTTTTGGGGGGGGGGGGGGGGGGGGGTTCCAGCCAGAGCTTTGATATATTTAAATTGCAGAAACAAGCTATCATGAATATACCATTCAGGGAATCCTGTAGGACCCACTTTGTTTCTCTACAGATTATGACCCTTCCTTATATATTTTTGAACTAATTTTGTATGTTAAAAGAAACATTAGTTTGTACAATTTAAATTCCGACTTCCATTCCTATCTAACCAGAGTTAATAGAAATATACATGTTTTACCAAGGTCAACCTACATGGCCAAAGTATGTATGTATGTATGTAAAGGGGCTAGATTATATAATTCTCTTCCCTGTGTCATAACTGTAACCGAAGACTGCCTCATTTAAATACAAATTATAAAAATTCCTACTTGAGTAACCTATATATTCTCAAGACGAATTTTTGTGTTTATGGAAAGGGAAATGATTCTGTACCTTTTGATTTCCCTTATATGTATCTTATATTTGTTTCCTTGCTTTGATGTACTTTTCTTGTATTGAACTAGGCACAAAGATAAACCATTAAACCATATCTATGAACCACTCAATTCTTAGATAATATATTTTTTAATGGATAAAATTAAAAAGTATCCCACGCTGGGTGGATGTAACAAATTGTTTAGGATTCATATTAGCCAAAAATGTTTCAATTGATGGTTCTAGGCGCTTGCATCAATTGAAAGCCAATCTGCAAGGCAAGACATAATGTAAACAATTTGAGGAAAAGTTAGCATATGAAAAATGGTTTATTTTTTTCACAGTATCTGATTCAGAGTTACTGCGGATTTTCCAGTTCGTCTTTCCAATTCCATCTCAATATAAACCTTGACCGCATTTTCAATTTAATGAATGATCAATGGGCTGATGAAAGGAACCGCTTGGCAGTTTGATCAGTTAAATGTCTTTTAATAAAAAACAGTTATAATGATATAAACGCTTTATATACGAGCGTAACCATTTTTCAACATAAATACACAGTAATTTTACTTATCATTACAATGCCACGGATAACGTTATATATTTAATAATAATAATATCAAGATTGATATCATCACACATGGTAAACAAATTATGGCACTATTTTTAATAAGTTGTCGTTGCTTGCATACTGTAAACGCTTTAAAAAATCACAATACAAGATATTATAAAAATTTGAAAAGGAGAATAAATCCTGTACTTGACCGGGAATCGAACCCGGGTCTCCCCATTTGCCGGATAGGTGCTTTAACCAACTAAGCTATCAAGAGATTTATGCCCGCATGCATTAAAAGTCTTCTCAACACCTTTGTTTCTCTTTACAAGATATTATGTGTGTGAAGTTATTTACGATATATATCGCACAAATACGATATAGACATAAAAAAGAAGCATCTAATGTTTTTTTCCAACCTTACGGATATTAACTAAAAAAACGTACAACTTTCCGAGTGTAGTTGTATGGAAAAGGCGCTGTGGCTGACAGAACATAAATGTATAGCGTATAAAGGGATTGTAATGTGCAAAGTGTCATTTTATAAATTTTGGGAAATATAGGCGATTCGAAGACGTAAAGGACATCAGGTAATTTAAAATATATCGTAATCAATTATTTAATGGGCATATTATGATGAAGATGCGTAGGAAAAAAGTAAATGTTACTTGTATCGCGATTCATCGTCAATCAAGGGCTGAAAAAGAAACGGAATATTAAGAAACGAAGCAGTGTTGAATATTCGTAATGAAAGGTAATACCCAATTGTCTTTTATTAATCTGTGTATGTGCCTCACTATTGCGTTCTAGTTGTTGAACATTTCTAGTTTTAATATCCAATGAGTTATCACCAATATCGGTTGTTTTTTTAGGTAGTTATTATTTTTGAAGGAATGGAAGAGGATATGCAATTAGCCGTAATAGCTGTAATTAACCATAGATTTCTACGTAATGTGATATGTAATTGTAAAACCTATCAGGTTTACAATATCCAATGTTTTGGTGTCATCATCAGGCCAACGAAAAATTGAGGCATGTCATCGTAGTTAATGTTCGTAAACGAATAAACTACGAAAGGTATGAGATCAAAATTAATAACAGTACTTATTGATTAATTTAGTAGAGTTTTGGTATACTTTTTAAATATCTGAAACTTACAATACATCATTTAAAAAATAATTTTGATACGCTACCTGCTGAACTATACGGTCGACGAGATGTAGGTAATAGGCTGTCGCTATGAATATAGAGCATTATATTTAATTTGTGCTGGCATGAGAATTCATCAACAACCCCGCAGTTTTTCTGTTACGTCGAATTATCTAAAACTCCGAAAATCGCGTGAGGCAGGCACCTTGACTATTACATTTTTTTCTGAAAATAATAACAACATTAGCGTAGTGATTTCTACAGAGGTATTTGAATATAACATAATACGTTTATTGATATGGTGTTTTGGCAAGGACCTGTGACAAAAAAATGAAATTTAACGGAGATGTCGATTGCTCGACCGACGATACTCAAGCATCGGCAAAACAATCTGCAATGCCGGTCTTGAATTATTATAGGATTGACAAGTGGATAAATATAACCAAAAACCACGGATTAAAAAAACCTTTGCTATGGATTACTGAATCGCAATTAGTCGATAATTTTTAACATCTGACTTATCCCAGATTTGAACACTGGCACCACATGACCCAATATGGTAGGTTAATACGTCTCAAAATAAGTGAAAGAATACCATCAGGGCCAGAAACCTATGTAAGTCCCAAGGAGTCGACTATGTTGACCTGATGCCGGCCCTTGACTCGTGCATCCTTCAACGCCTCGGGTGTCCACTACACCCCCGAGCCTGCGAAGAAGGTAGCGGGTTTGTTATTTGAGTGTGCTAAGAGTATTTTCAGTTAAAGAATACTGTAAGGTAGCATAAAGCTGGATAGTAATTTAAACTGCATGGCATGAGACATAACTGCATGTTCCCTTTCAAATCCTAACTGCTGCCTCAGCGTGGCGAGAGGGTGTACTTACAGAATTTATATATTTGACCTGTATTACATGAAACGTTATACATTCATTTAAACTAAATAACTGCACAGCTTTGAAATGTTAGTATTTTATTAGCCAACTACATTTTACTTGATCGATCAGCCTTCCTTCATCGCTTGTTCATCAGAGAATGTATTTTTTTTCACATTTTCCATGATATATGTATTTATAGGGTTCACAAAATTTTGGACTGATATTTTTGATGGAGAAAAGCAAGTCTAAGATTATTCTAAACTGGAGATTGTCATTGTATTGATCTCCTTGGTATTATCACATTTCTTCATAGTTGCCTTATATTGTTTGTAATCTTGCATTTTTTAAATAATTCCCAGGTCATATTACGAGCATTTCAAGGAAAAGGAATGTCCATCATCGATGTAGCTCAACTAGGGGAAGTTTCAGCTGCTCTTCCTCCAACCTGCATCATTGCAGAAAGCCTGAAAAAATTAGAATCTTCTTCAGAGTTCCACGACTTCTTCCTGATGAGCATTCCATTATTGCGACTGATTGTCTCAGCATCATGTGTTTTTTTCTAGTAACATTCAACATTATTAAAGCATTAAGTGTTCCTCAATGTTAATTGCTACCACTAGATGCATGTATGTCACAATTTTTTAACAAATAAAATTTCTATAGCAGCTTCATATTTTTCATTAGATAAGTGATATGGATTCCTAAAAATGTAAGCTGCCTTAAGAATTCTAAGTTATAGTGTGAGAAAGAGGACATATGCATCCTACCATCTCAATGAGATGGTAAAGATATTATTTTTCGGGCGATTATTTCATATCTATTCTTAACTACTTCAGCATAAAAACTTCTTTGGCAATTTAGGGTTAGTCGCACTTGGCGCATACCAGGGGCCCTGAAAAAATGTTTTTCGTGTAAAATATCAGAAACTTGAAATTGTCAATTTAAAATTAATGAAGAAAAATTCACTTTTTGTACTGGGATACTTTGTTTTCACTGCATCCTACAATCTCAATGAGATGGTAAGAATTTATTGAGTATGATAGATTTTCATTTTCTGTCATATAATACACGACAGAATGATTTACTCTTTAAAATATATTATAGAACAAATTATGGTGCTAATTCTCCAAACAATAGGTTGATGCAGACTGAATAAATTTATCTCTTTGGATATTTTTAACTGTACATATAGAGATGTTAAGTTATTTGAATAATTATGTATTTAAATTAATTCAGAATGCTGATTACTGTTTTGTAAGCATATATTTAAGGTATGCATGCATTTCATTTTAATATAATATCTATCTTACTATATTTTATTTTGTATGTTCTATTTAAATGTTTTGTATATTCTTGTAAATGGTTACATCACTTTACGATTAAATAAATAAAAAACTTTTAGTGAATCATGCATTAAAGAATTTTACTAAAAATTAATATTAATCTTGGGGATCCAAACAGGAAATGGCATCAGCCCCCTGCTTATTGAAGGCCTGCACTGCTAATGATTGATAATTTTACTTAAGTTCAAGAGAAGGCATTAATAACTTTTAGCCCTCTTTATGTCCTTCGATCTGCACTGTGCTAATCATGAGCCTACTAGACTGAAATCTTGTCTGAATAATGTTATAACCTACTTTCCAAAAGAATTATATAAATTTGAAGTAATATACTCATAATTGATAGTAGCTCAATAACTTTGGCTAAGATTAATAAAGGTGAAATACTCCTTTAGCCAAACAATTAGAGGGTTGCAAAACCCAATGCATTTCGCCCACAAGGTGGGCATTGTCAGAGGTAAACCCTGTTTCAACAGTGACTGGGAGCCATTTGCAAGGTTTGAAACGGAAAGTATTAAGAAGACGGCCGAGAAACAAGTGAAGCGCGGAAAGATTTTTCGTGTGTCGTTTAAATCTGTCAGTTTGTATAGGGTCTTGTTGAAATCTGTGTCCGTGTTCATAAGTGTATCGCGGTTTTTGTAAATGTGAAGGTTTTCTAACGAGTTTAGTGAGTTATTGGCTGAAGTTATCAATGTTAAATCGTTTACGTGTATACTATGACCCGTTTCAAAGATGTGGTTGGCAACGCTTGATTTTTAAAAAAGGATTATATTAATAGTGAGCCATGTGTTCCTTGAAGCGTGTTATTAGTTTCCTTCTTGTTTGTCCTATGTACTTTTTGTCGCAGTGTGAGCATTGTATTTTATAAATACGGGACTTGTTCAAAGATTCTGTTCTGTCTTTTGTACTGCCCAGTAAATTTTTCAAATTATAAGGATTTGTATATGCTATGGTATAATTCTTATGTTTAAAAATTTTGTTCAAGCCTCTGTTTAATGGTGGAAAATAAGGCAATTTTACAATTTGTCCTCTTTTTTGTTGTCTAATTTGAGGGAAGTGGCATTGGACAAGGTTTTATTAAAGTTATGTTTTCTCACTAATTTATTAATTAAATTATTATCGTATCCAAGTTTAGCGGCAATTTGTTTTATGTGTTTGAGTTCCTTTGCATATCTGATTTTATTGAGGGGGATATTACATAATCTGTGTGTTAAAAATTGAAACAGCTATTTTTTGGTTCATAGGGTGAAAGGAGTTGTTAGGAATGAAGTTATCAGTATGTGTAGGTTTTCTAAAAATGTCAAACTCAATGTGTCTATTATTTATGATAAGCAAGTCCAAAAATGGCAAGGTGTTGTTTTCTTGAAGTTCATAAGAGAACTTAATTGAAGGATATATGTTGTTTAACTGATTAACAAATTCATCTACATTTTGTTTCTTTAAATCAAAGATTGTGAATGTCATCCACGTGCCTCAACCATATAAATCTGGAAAGTAATGAAATTTTTCTTTGCAATCGTTTTCAAAAGAGGACATGAAAATGTTGGCTAGAAAAGGAGATAGGGGGTTTCCCATAGAAGTGCCTTGTGTTTGTTTGTAAATTTCATTTTTTAATAGAAAAAAGTTCTGTGACATGCCAAAATTAGTAAGTTGTAAATATTCGAGGACAATATCTCTTCGGATATACAAGCTGCAGAAGTGGGCGGTGAGAATTCTAGCCAAGGCTAAACAGCGTGATAGTTGTCGTAACTTGTATACAAACCTTCCAATTCTGTTCTCTGTTTATATATGTTTTACTTTATTCTATATATAAAAATAATATAGACTTTCACAATTAAAATCCAATACCGATGTCCATGACAACACTGGCCCCAAATAAGATGGATGTCATCTATTACTAAAAATGTTCGTTAAGTATAGCACATACTGGATTAGTATTTTATAATAAGCTATCTGCTACTCGTAAAAAAGGTGGCCAACAAAAAACTTCCAACAGAAACTCGGAGAGTTCCTCATAAAAGATTAGAATAAAACTATTCCGTTGAAGAATTTACCTGCAACTGAATCTCGCCGACATAAGTCAAATCACCATTTGTTACATATGGATGTATTGTGAATGCTTTCCTACGTCTGATTTATTTTTACTAGATATAACATTTTTCTGCAAACAAATCGCTTGGACGAAGATAAATATGTAACGTTATTACTAATGCATTTAGTATGAGCAAAAAATAAGGAAGTGAAAGTCCCATAAGACCTATAAGAATACGTTTCATGCAGAGCGCTCTGGCGGCTCGGGTTGAAGCTATAGCGCGGGAAACTCGAGCCCATTTCACATGTACGAAATATTCGCGAAAATTTCATTTAGCGAATAAGAACGAATTTGACGTAATTGTCATATTCTGTTCGTCATTGCAAAATGAATATTAGAATTATAGCTTCTTACAAAAATTAATCAAATGTCATTAAGATAAATCCTTCCTTATTCATCGGAAATGCAATCTCATTAATTGAAAATTCAACCTAGACTTTCTTTCACGGAATGGCTAGTCACAAGGGAAAATTACAATTATGATGTTGCTTCACATGTAATTAGAACATATTTTCAATAGAAATATTTTAATCAATTTAAATAATTCTATTATAAGAGTTATGATCGAATTAAAAACAATCCAGTATTAGAATTTAGATGGTTATAAAGGAAATAACGCTGTCAAATAACAACATTCAAAATCAATTTATAATGAGTAATTTATTATAAGAAAATGTACAATAAGATTCTTCTATACCGTTTACAACTGGATGCCTAAAAATACAATACATGCCCACAATTTACACACATTGAGTTAAGTACATAATGTATTTCTCTCATATACACCACCTTTTTGAATTTCGCGAATAATTAGTTCCTGAAAACTGCCGCGAAAAGCAAATTCGCGGAGTACAAGTCCAATTTCTCTCTAAGACGCAATGTTATATATGCGAGTACGGTTCACAATCAACCTAAAAAATTAATTTTATTGACGTAAATAAGGCAGTTTTACGGAAAAGAAAGTATGGCGTCACAGAAAACAAAGGATGGCGTCACAGAAAACAAAGAAAGGCGTCACAGAAAACAAAGGAAGGCGTCATAGAAAACAAAGGATGGCGTCACAGAAAACAAAGGAAGGCGTCACAGAAAACAAAGGAAGGCGTCACAGAAAACAAAGGAAGGCGTCACAGAAAACAGAGGAAGGTGTCACAGAAAACAAAGGAAGGCGCCACAGAAAATAAGAATGGCATTACAGCAAATGAAAACCTAGCATCATAAAATTAAAAATATTCTTTTAATTATCTTCAAAACGCGTAATAGCAAGTGAAAACGCTTCGTTGGCATCGCTAATGTATGACGTATGCAAATTCGCAAACCGCAAGCTCGTGAAGTTAAAAAAGGAGGTGCATTTTATAAAAGAAATAGACCAAATATACATTTTCTTCTTCATAGTAATGATGAAACACAGAGTGGAAATTTACAAAAAGATATATCTTACGTTAGTATAATACACGATTTTCATTTACTTAAGGCTGCAAAGATGTGAGATTGTATGCTCATAAGTGTATACGAGAGAAAGACTACGGTGAAAAATTGAAAATTTACAGTGAAAGCAATTTTTAAAACAAACTCATACAATATAAATCTCAAGACTTTTTTTAGAGATAATCAGTTAAAATATACCAAGTTTACAGAATAAATTTGTTTCACGCCAGGGACTTGATATATCAAACAAATGTCTGATGGTTTGTGCATCCCACGACAACGACCAAACAGACTAAATTCAAACACACACATGCACTCCAGTCAATCAAAGAATATATCAAGTTTACGAAAAATTTTGTTTGTCACCTCCTTGAAATTTTAATGATATCCTGCATTTCTTGGGAGCGGCTAATTGATTTTGGGGTACCCATGCGAAACAGTCCTGCTCGAAGACCAGTGATGCAGCTGCGATACCTTTGAATTCTTCCAAGAGTTCTAGGTGTATAAGGGCTCCTTCCTGAAAATGGTCTCATTGGTGTGGAAGAAACAGCTACCAGACCTGTTGGCAACTGAAGGCCATGACTTCCTTCTTCATGGTCTCTCTCTGCCATTTGCTGTTCACCTATTTTAAAGAGATATGCAACTCGTTTATTTATTTGTTATTCAGAAAGCCATACTGATTGTTTAATAGACACAAGTGCATTGGGTTACGGAGAAAGAAAAATGTATCACCTTACCAGAACATGAAGGGAGTTCATGCCATTGGATAGCGCATGAAAATTGTACACTATTAATAAGGTGACCAAACGTCCTCCTTTTGGAAGGACAGTCCTTCTTTTTCAATCGCTGTCCTCCCTAAACCTTTTGTCCTTCCATGTCCTCCTTTTTGAATATTTTTCTGCTATTGTCCTTCCTTTTACTCAAGCCACGCGTTCTTTTAATTGGTGTATTTGTGTATTCTCAAGTCAACTGGCTATAGATATAGAAGTAATCCTTCCACGAATATACTTACATTTTCATCGTTTCACAGTGAGAGTAAAGAGTCAAACTAAATTTTGTGAGGTCGCTTTAGTTGAGCATAAGAAATTATTAGGTTACTCAAAAACCAGGTAGTTGGCTTTAACACCTGCCATTGAACGTGTTACTCAATTATTTGAACCATTAAGCTTACATTTTTTAAGTTTAGATAAATGTCCCAAACTTCTAAAAGATTTTTTTGAAAATCCATTAGATGAAATTACTCTGCATATCATGCATAGTAAGGCAACATTGTTTCAGTCGAATATAGAGCAAATTAAAAAGAACAAAATATGTGCAGCTGAAGTAATGTCAATTCTTCGCAGTTTTAATGATCGATTGGAATCCAGATTAAATATGAAATGTTTACCAGTAAATGCCGATAATTTATTGTAAAAACTAGAAGAGAATAATCCAACAGTTAGAGGGGCATTCACGGACGAGGTTCAACTATTTTATAGAAATTGCCTTGATTATTTGATCAAATGGACAAAATTTCTGGATGGAATAAATTTTTTTCAGTGGACTTTATTAAGAAAATCGATCGAGTGGGAAAAAGTGGTAGAATCGGTGAAATTTGCAAATCAAGTGTCTCATAAAGATTGATGACAATACTGTTTGATGAGGTTCGGAGACTAAATGAGCACTGCTCAGCTAATAAGTTTTCAGAATGGTCTGAAAATAAAATAGAAGTCTACAAAAGATGGGAGGAAATATTTCAGTTTTTAAAAAACTGAATATCTTCCTTTTATTAATTTAAAGATATTGGTTGAAATAGCTTTATGTTTACCTGGGACAAATGCAAGTGTAGAGCGTGTATTCTCGATAATTAATGATGTGTGGGACTGTGTAAAGAGCAGTCTTTCTTTGGAAACATTGACCTTAATCATAATGATAAAAGTTAACATGGATTATAGCTGCGAGCGATTCTCAGAAATGTTAAATAAAAATGACGATTTTTTGAAAAAATTTACAGAAATGACAAATATTTCAATACAAAACAATCATGTCATTATTAGAATGAAAACACTTCTTTTTTAAAAACATACTACATATTTCAGCCTGTAAAGAAAAGATATGTTTCAGTAAATATATATTTTGAATAAATATTGGCTTATATAAAATAATTTTCAAGCAATCAGGATATAATTTAGAATAAATAACAATTTGTAGGATTGAATCTATTATTTTCAATTTTAATTGCTTTTGAACTTCGTTTAAACTTTTCCGTGTTGGGGTATATTTTTCTCGAATATGTAAAACACACATAATTAATGAACACTTACGTTTAAAATTTGTGCAATTCACCTTTGAGCTTCTGAAATTGAAATTCGTTCAATACGATTTGTCATTATGTAATTTTAGTGTTTCACTGTGAAAAATGGTATCTAAAATTATTATTTTTCTTGAAAGCTTACAACATTTTTTTAAAACAAAAAATTTCATCTCATGAGACTATTGTAATGTATGTTCTTTTACAACCTTTAGTTTGTTTGGAAAAATATGAAAGATAGCATATAAACAGTTTTTCTGTCATGAAATGTGTCCTTCCTTTCTCGTTTCTTTTCCCTCCCTTTGTCTTTACATTTTGTAAAAATATGGGATCTGTCCTCCTTTTTGGAAAAAAATATCTGGTCACCTTATATTAAGAACTTATTGTATGATGGAATTCAAGCAAATAACATAACTTACATACCTGGTAACCTGTTTAGGAAAACGGAAAAGCGAAATTTGTTTATCAACTCGGCAACCATTAAAATTGGTACACCAAACTGCAGCACAATAGTTGCTCCTTATAAGCTTAGCTTTACCCGCCATCCTTTCAGATTCAGAATGACGCCATGACGTAAACCCCATGAGGTGACGGCGGGCGAGCATTGCCATATAGCATTTAAAATAGGGGTTTTTACTGCCGTTGTCGATGAAAGTGTATCTAATTATGGCTTGTTTGCACCTCGTAAGCATATGCGATGAGAATTCCATTCTTGATTGCTCTTGAGAGAAAAATATGACTCCTACGTAAATTTACGTTCTTCAGAACATTTCCGCTGTATTTCTGGACCAATTTTTAATGAATATTGTAAAGGTCTGATATTGCGAAACGAAAATTTTATGATTTAGCTTCCATCATTCTCATTAATAGGTTATTTGTCTACAACACGGAGGTGAGGGTTTAATTTAATTGAGCAATCTAACAGAAGAAACTTTTTAATACGATTGGCGTTGCTTTCATACTACAAGCGCTTAAAAAACCACCATACACCAAGATATTAATTCGTAAATACACCAAAGCGACAGCATTTGAACTACACATAGCCCATTTAAATAAGATAATTGTTTTCATTTTCCCAGAAATTAAAGCATCTATTAGGAATTTCTAAATTCTCTGGCAATCAGTTCGCGTCCATGTTTTCCAATTCCAAGTTTCATGGCTCAGATCGCCCTTTTTAAGCAATTACTATAATCATCATTAAGGCAATAGCCTGTGTGTCACACTAAAAATTAGGATATTTTGTGTTATTATTATTGTGCCATGTGTTGATACATATCCGGATAAAAAATTAATTGAAACATTATTACGTCATCATATGTGTACGTCTTTGACTGAAATCGAATGGATTTTAATGCAGTCTAAGGATTAAATCAATGCTCTTAAAGTATGGAAAATCAATTCCCATTGAAAGCATTGGAGTCGTCGCTATGGTAGTTAATATTTTTCATTGTTGAAAACCAAAAAACTTTTCATAATTTTAATTAAAATCGAATTTTTACGCAAATTCAGCATGGATTTGAATTGTCTTCAAGAAAAATAAACATAATCTCTCTTACACATTATGGTGCATATCACGACTTTGTATCTTAATTAAAAATAATTTTAAAAAGAAATATTATGTAGGCCTGCACAATTTTCAATGCTTTTCTTATGGGTGTTTAAAATTGGACTTTGGGGTCAAAAACACCACTTAAATATAACATTTTCTGAAATTTCAGAGTTTTTTCAGAGGTTGTATCCAAAGACCTATCTTCATGTCAATTTTCAGCTCTGTATCAATTCTAGAAGTACCTCAGGTTATATATATATATATAAATATAATATAAATATATATAAATATAATATAAATATATATAAATGTACGGATGAGATCAAAACTAGAATAGGAAAAGCAAAAGCGGCTTTCAGGAGAAAGAAACAACTACTTACAGGGAATATTAGGGAAGATATCCGCAAGAAGTTGATAAAATGCTACGTATGGAGTATAGCATTGTATGGGGCAGAAACATGGACGCTAAGGAAAAATGACATCAAATACTTGGAAAGCTTTGAAATGTGGACTTGGAGGAGAATGCTGAAGATAAAATGGACAGATAGGATTAAAAACGATGAAGTGCTACGAAGAATAGGAGAGAAGCGAATGATTATACAGACTATCAGAAAGAGGAAGGCTAACTGGGTTGGACATTACATGAGGAGAGAGAGTATGATTAAAGATGTGTTAGAAGGAAAACTAGATGGGAAAAGGGAAAGAGGTAGGAAAAGGTATCAGCTGATAGACGATTTGAAAGGGAAAGAGAGTTATCAAGATATGAAGAGGACAGCGGAAAATAGGAGTATATGGAGAACCAGGTTTAACCATGAATAATCACGGACCTGTCTACGGACAGACTACCTATGATGATGATGATATATATATATATATATATATATATATATATATATATATATATATATATCTCCTATATATGTAAGAAGCAGTTATTTATAATGATGTGCTTGTATAATTTATTAATTTTCCTACCGGTTCAGGGGTGGGCCTCTACTCACATCAGACATATTGTAGGTACATGATACAATGGAGGGGTGAGGCCACTCCCCACTAGGGAATTCTCTGCCAAATCTTTCATTTACCTTCAAAAGAAGTGCCATATAAGCTACAGCGCCACTATTGACCACTTCAGGTGAAATGAACAGAAACTGTCAAGTTTTTCAATGAACAAGAAAAAGAAGTTGTGACCTTTTTATTACACCTTTGATACAGGAAGTTCAAAAAGAAATGAGCATTAATTATAAATAAACAATACCATATACAAATGGCAATAAAAATAGGGCCATGAACACAAAAGTGGTTTACATACGAGTATCAATAGTAGCAGTAGTAGAGTATTTGGTCCAGAGATCAAGATACAGAGAGATATAGGACAAGCCAAACAGGAGAAATTAGTAAAAAAAAATTAAACACATTAAATTCGGAATAATAAGTACATGCCAAACATTGATATCATTATACAGCATCCATATAATCACACATACTATAACACATTCTGTTCAACAAGAACTCCTTTACCTTATTTTTTTAATTGAAATAGTTTTAACAGTTTTCAGATCATAAGGTGGTTTATTATATAGTTGTAACCCCATTAGTCTAGGAACAAGAGCAGCTGATCTTGTTCGAAGAAATGGAATATGGACTGTGTATACTCCAATTTTTATGAAAATCAGATAAATTTCTCTTCATAAATACTAATACTGCAAGGATATAATATCTACACACGGTAGCAGAATTTAGTCATTAAAATTATGTAATATATTTATTGATGCACCAACTAAGGGGGGATAAGAAAATTTTAATAGACAGAAATACAATCGGGTCGTGAATTATTACTATTTTATGTTGCGTGTTCGGTCAAATTATATTAACTTTCTCGTTTTATAAAAACTATTGGAGCACACAGCAACAAAACACCTTTTTCCTGGCATTTCTGTTTCAATGAAGGCCTCAAATTTATTACGCAAAGCAAATACATTTCCAATGCACGCTGAAACACGCCAAACGACTACTTAAATACAAGGGTTTAGATGAGATCCCTCACGGAACCCAGAAGCCCGAGGAACCTTGTGACGTCACGCACTCACACCCCTACTTTCAGCTGAGTCCACCTCCTTGGGTCAAGGTACCTCGAGTAAGAGTCAGCTGATCCGGGAGTCGGGGCGTGACGTCACAAGGTCCCCGACTCGGCAGAGGGAAAGTGCTGAGTTACGGCGCGCGAGTATTGCCATATAGCATTTAAAATCGGGGTTTTTACCGTTGTTGTAGATCAAAATGTATCTAATTAGGGCTTGATGGCGCCTCATAAGTATATGCGATGAGAATTCCATTCTTTATTGCTCTTGTGAGAAAAATATGACTCCTATGTAAACTTACGTTCTTCAGATTTCCGCTGTAAATTTATGGGCAAATTTTTAGTGAGTGAATATTGTAAAGGTCTAATATTGCGAAACAAAAATTTTATCGTTTAGCTTCCATCATTCTCCTTAATAGGATATTTGACGACAGCATGGCGATGAGAAATTCATTCACTTTAGCAATCGAACCAATGAAATTTTTCAATACGAGTTGTCGGTGCTTGCATACTACAAGAGCTTAAAAAATCACCATAAACGAAGATCTTAACTCGTAAATAAACCAACGCGACAGAATTTGTACTACACGGAGCCCATTTAAATAACATAATAGTTTTCATTTTCCCGGGAATGAAGGCATACATCCGGATTTTCTAAATTCTCTGGCAATCGGCTCGCAAGCAAATTTTCAAATTTCAAGGCTCAAATCGCCGTTTTTAAGCAATAACCATAATCATCATTAAGACAATTGCCTATATGCTACACTAAAAATTAGGTTATTTGTAATGATTATGGTGCCATCATCCGAGCCTTTTATGAAAAAAATTTCGAATCTCCAGCACATCTGGAAGTGCCTAAACATTAGTATCCTCCTATATGTTATATCATTATATATCGACGACTCTTACAGAGGAGGAGGAGGATATAGGAGGATACTAATGTTTAGGCACTTCCATATAAGCTGGAGATTTGAAATTTTTTTCTTAGGTAGGATTTATGCAAAACCTACTAGAAAAAACCAAAATCTTGAAAAAGTACAACAATGCGGCCGCTAAAAATTCGCAATTGTTTAAACAAATTTTCATGGTTTATGTATTTCCAAATGTGCTACGGAGTTGAATTTTTTTTATAAGAAGAATTCTTAAAATAACGAAATAAGGATTATACAAATTTTGATATTTTAATTTGCTTGGCAGTTAAAAATTCTTAAAATTTAAACAATTAGATAACTGTTTAGGTACTGTGGGATGAGCTAGGAAGCTGAAATTTTCAAATTATTTACAGAGTATTAAATTTACACGAATAAACATTTCAATTTTACCATATATGAATTGTGGCGGCCGTTAAAAATTATTTAAATTTAAACAATTAGAAAAATATTATTTTACTTCTAGAATTGCTAAAACTTTAAAATTTGGCTAAAATGTGTAGCATTAGTACCCCATAATGGAGAAAGTGTAAAATATTTAAAACTAAAACATTTGGGGTTTGTTTTTAACAATTCGTTTTACATGTGGGAAAAACGAAAATCGCTGCGAAGGTGAAATCATTAGAATTAAAAGAATATTTCTAATGATGAAATGTCTGTCTTTAAAATGAATGTTTTTTCAAGGTGAGATTAAATGCTTGCAGTATGCAAGCACCAACTACTAGTATGTTATATCCTCCTCCTCTGTAAGAGTCGCCGATATATAATGATATATAACATATAAGAGGATACTGATGTCCAGCCCAAACTAAAAGAGCTAGAGAGCTGAAAGTTTTAGTTTTTGTAGATATGATGGAGAAAGCTACAGATAAAATGAGACTTCTTACCTATGTGACATGAGTTCGACTCCAGAAAAATTCCGAAAGTTGCGTTTTTTCCCATAAGAAAAGCATTGCGCCATTTTTGGAAATTAATTTTGGGCACTTTCACGTAAGCTAGAAAAATGAAATATTAAGTGTTGCTAGACGGCCGCAATATCTATTGAGAATTATTGTTACTTTTGCTTACAGTGTCCTGGGTTCGACTCCAGATACCCCGGAATATCTCCCATAAGTTAGCATAGGAAAAAGTTATCCCAGTGTGTAGACCAATCTAATAGGTTTAGGATGCTGAAATTTTGCAGGTCTATAGAATTTTTCTCCTAACCAACTATAAAAATCGAAAATTTCAAAATTTTTAATTTTTAGAGGTTGTTTTAACCACATTTGTACTTTAACGTTTAATAATTTTTATCTTGGAAACTATATGCTGTAGGTTCGAGTTTTTTAAGTCATTTTGTAGAAAATTATACATAGAAAAAAATGAAATTTTGAAAAAGTTAAAAAATTCGACCACTAATAATTCGCAATTGTTTAAACATATTTGTGAGGTTTATGTATTACCAAATGTGCTACGGAGCTGAAATTTTTTTAGAGATAGTGTTTGTAAAAAAACGAAATAGGGATTATACAAATTTTGATATTTTAATTTGTTTGGCAGTTAAAAATTCTTAAAGTTTAAACATATAGGTAAATGTTTAGATACTACAGGGTGAGTTAGAGAGCTGAAATTTTCAAGTTATTTAGAGTTTAGTCTAATTAAACGAATAAACATTTCATTGTATCTATGTAATTCTTATTGCGGCCGTTAAAAATTATTTTAATTTAAACAATTAGATAAATGCTATTTCACTTCTAAATGTGCTACAAATTTAAAATTTGGCATAAATATGTGGCATTATTAACCCAATGTGGAAAATGTATAATATTCATAAAATTGCAAAAATTATCAATTTTTTTACTCCATTATTGTTCCATAAGGAAAAAAGAAATTTGGTCCCTAGGAGAAATCTTTTAAATTTAAGAAATATTTCCCATGATGAAATATCTCTCTAAAAAATTAATGTTTTTTCAAGGTAAGATGAAATGCTTGCAGTATGCAAGCACCTTCTACTAGTATGTTATATCCTCCTCCTCTGTAAGAAACGTCTATATAGAATGATATAATATTATATTATATATATTTATATATATATATATAATTTGGGGACAAAGTTGGCAGGCTGCTGGGGGCATCGAAAAGACACAAAAAACATGCAAGCTTTTTGGGCATATGCCCTGCTTCGTCGATGGAGGTAAGAGTTACAGAAAGTAACACACTGGGTGGGGAATGACAGAGTGATGCGAGAAGGTTGATGATTGGAGGAGGCAGGGAGTGGGAAGGGTGGATAGCCAAGGAGGGAGTGTGGTAAGCTAAAGCACAATAGCTACAATGTAACTATAGAAGACATTGTAAGAGGGCTAATACGTTTAGCAGAGGTTGAGGCCAGGCAGGGAGAAAGAGTCAACGAGATGTATATGGGCTAGTTCCCAATGTCTGAGAAGGGAGAGAGGAGTGTCATTGGGTAAGGTGTGAATAACATTAACATTGTAACAACTATTGAAGGGGACATTGTGGGCATTGGTGTGTAAAGCAACAGTGAGTGGAAGTCTGAGAGAAACACTATTCCGGTGACCATTAATGCAGATGTTTAACAGATTGCTGGTGAGGCCTACATAAAACGCGGGACAAAAGGTACAGGTAAGGAGGTAAATGATGTTACGGGTGGTGCAGTTGTTCTAGAGGTGATGGGGCAGGTGATGTTGGTGGAGGGACTGGAGAAAGAAGATGAGGGTAGGTGGATGGGACAAGTGAGGCAGCAAGGTTTGCCACAGGGGTGAGACCCTATGGCCATAAGATACATCCTGATTTATGTCATCAACTGTCTAGTTGTTAGGGGTTGTCTGCATTTCTCATCTAACCAAACAGGTAATTATGTTCTTTATGTAGACGAATCAGATTGCACTGGTATTCCATTTAATTTTTAGCTGTAATCAGTTGGAAGGTGCTGCTAAGATTGATGCCATATTACCCGATCTAAATCGTTGACAACAAACTCTTGATGTCTTTGATCATATAAGATACCCTTCATTTTTCAGATGCTAAAATAGGAAAAACACCTCATCTTATATTTGGATAAATATGGTATCTATGAGGAAGTTTGGCACATATCATTGATGCAATGGTTACTTTCCCAAATAAAAATGGATGATAGTGTTGGGTTTAATTTACTATTTTAACACTTATTGAAATCAATGAAGAGGCCTGGGCTAAATCAAGCAGTCAATCCTGAACGATTAATGGTAAAAGCTATGTCCTAAAACTGCCAATAACTTGAAAGAATTCCACAGGATTAAGATTTAGGTTGAGAAAATTGTTACCCTTGAAAAAGCCATTGGAGGTAAGCTATTTGAGGTGAGGGGTTTAGTGGTAATGAAGGGGAAGAGTTTCAAGAGCTCATACAGTCTCACCAGGAGGAATTAAATATGAGATGTTGGAGAAATTATTGGCCTCTCATGCAGATGTGAGTGAAGAACCAGAGGAAGATGAAAAGTAACAATGACCTGAAATTTTAGAAAATTTAGTTTAGGATTACCAGATGACATCAGTCGAAACCAGGACAATGAGATTCAAAAAGCAGGACAAAGGAAGAATCTGTGAATAGTTTGCATACGTTAACTACTGCTGGTGAAAAAAACATGTAAGTTAACTTCAGAGACATTAATAAAGAAATGCACTCATACATGGTGCAACATTCAATTACTGTATTTGGAGAAATACTGCCAAATTTATTATTGTGTATAGCTTATGCAGTAATCTCCACTATTAGCAACATTGCATACCAAACATTCTGCCTCTTCCTCCGATTGGTCTTTTTTAAAGCACGCAAACTTTTTCTGCAATTCTGAGGTAAATTGTCATTTACTTTTCACCATTCTTATGCCTAGGATAATATGGAAAATAAAATGAAATAAAAAACAACTAACACATTTAAATTATATCTGGTATTCAAAGAGGCTTACCTTTTCCTTTGGACAAATTGTTCAGTCTCCGGTAAATAAGTCCAATCCAGTGATTATGTATTTGTGGTGTTTCCAGCTGAACACAAAATATAATATGACTGGTTGAAAAGATCTCTCTTTCCCCATCCAAACAATCATACATCTCAAAGATAATATTGTGCAGGAAGAGTATGACTTTCAAAGAGCTATGAAAATAAAGACAATGTTATGGGTACATTTATATAAGTGTGAAAATGGAAAGCAAAAAAAAAATTAATGGCTAATTGAATCTATTGTATGAATATTGAAAAAGGCTTCCATGAATTTTGGTTGAAATTCATTCATATATACAGGCTAGGAAATCCATGGGATCATCAGCTTCGCTCAGCCCACTTAGGGCTGGTGGGTAGAATCACATTGTGTGCCTCTGGGAGGCTCCCTCGACATTTTAGAGAAATGTTTATTTGACGTTTTCTTCATCGTTTGATGTTTTCCACATGTATGCCAAATTTCGTTTTGATTGGATAAGATTTGGAAATTAGCGCAGTGCACTAATGCAAATTGCGCAGTAACTATAATATCCTTGAAAACATACAGGCAATCGACACTCATTTATTTGTACATGTACATGAAGTTTGGTGAAAATCAGACAACTGAGACAGCAGTTATTGTAAAACAAACAAACAGACAAAATGCACATGGACTCAACAGGAGAGACCTCATTTCGCTTGGCCAATTATTAAATCAAACAATGATACATAGGCCATTACTCTTGAAAAAATACAGACAATGACATCAAGTCACATTATAATAATGTCCATTTTTGTGCCCTCCTCTGAGGTGATGCGATGAGCCTGAATCAATTTGAGTTTTACAATAAAACTCGTCTCGGTTCAAAATTTCAATCATCTCTAGAATTTATAAGAGAAACCAAATTCCGTTGTAGCAAAAAAAAACTTTTTTTGGAAAAATACCAAAAGTTTTCTGCAAAACATGTTTTTTACATACTTTTTAATTGTTTATTATGCTTTTATTATGAAGCTCATATCTTTATTGTAGTATCCAGGATACATTGTTCTGAACCCCCTAATTTTAAGAAATACCTTGAAAATTATGAATAATGTAACAATCTAATGAAAAACATTGAGAATTCAATTCAGTCATCTGTAAAAAAACATTGGATTTTGGGGTCATGTTGAAAGATTTAATGTAAAATCAATAACCAAATTATGAACTTTGGATATTAATAGATTGGTATCTTTATTAACAAACTGTACTTGGGAAAGCTTTACTTAGCAGAAAGATTCCATAATATAAATGAAGACAATTATTGCAAATTTCTAATAGACCTGCTGTAACAGGCAAAACCAGCCGTATCAATTCGTGTCCAGTCTTTATTGATGAATAAAATCTTCTACTTTATACAGATAAGTTTTACACTTAAGATAAGTTATATCCATAATTTTTGCAATTCTATGAACGTACTTCATTATAGTCATTTTGTAACTGAAGGACATTTAAGAGAATTGGAAAGTAATGTGTTTTTGATTTCTTACAATACCGATCAATTGACATTTATCCTACGATATGTCAGAAATGCTGATCCAGTAGAGCAATTTTTGCAGTTTGTTCACATCCTTGGACACAAACCTGATCACGTTGCTGATGCTGTGACGACATTCTTGGCCAACAATAACATAATGCTAATGGGGTTGCGGAGGTCAATCTAAGACAATGCAACGAATATGTTTTAAAATAAAACTCAACTCGATTCAAAATTTCAAACATCTGTAGTATTTAAAAAAGAAAACAAATTCGATTATAGAAAATAAAAATGTTTTTGAAGAAATACCAAAAGTTTTCTGCAAAACATGTTTTTAAAATACTTTTTATTGTTTATTATGCCTTTATTATGTTTCTAAGCACATATCTTTATTGTAGCATCCAGGATAAATTGTTCCGAACATCCTATTTTTAAGAAATAATTATGAATAATGTAACGTAATCTAATGAAAAACATTGTGAATTCAATTCAATCACCGGTAAAATACACTAGATTTTGGGGTCGCATAGAAATGTTTAACGTAAAATCAATTAACAAATTCGAACTTCGGATATTAATAGATTATTGTCTTTAATAATAAAATGTACTTGGGAAAGCTTTACATCGCACAAAGTTTCCATAATATAAATAAAGCCAATTATTGTAAATTTCCACTAGACCTGCTGTAACAGGCAAAACCGGCCGAATAAATTCATGTCTAGTAAAAATTTACAATAATTGTCTTTACTTATTATCTTTATTGATGAATAAAATCTTCTACTTTTATACATACAAGTTTTACATAAGCAGCAATGGTGTTCAATAGGATTCTTGTTATGCTAATAACTAAAGCAATATTTCAGGCACCTTTTGAATCTTTCAAATGTATTCTTTGGTGCTTTTTAAGATGAATTACGGAGGGAAATTTCTTTGGACACAGACTGCATGAAAATGGCTTATCCTTTGAATGCAGTGCTGTATGATAATCCAAATCCGACTTTTGCTTAAACGCCTTGTCACAAAGTTTGCAAGAGTATGGACATTCTCCTGTATGGGTCCTATTGTGTCTGACAAGGCCACTCTTTTGCTGGATACTCTTTCCGCATACATTACAAGAGAACAACATTTCATCACTGTGGATTTTCAAATGAAAATTGAGTCCAGATCTTCCCACAAACCGCTTTCCACAAATGTGGCACTCATGTGGTTTTATACCCATGTGATTCATTATGTGTATCCTCAAATGAGATTTCCAAACAAACTTCTGTCCGCATATGTCACACATCAACTTTCTCTCTCCTAAATGAGACTTGCGATGATTCACTAAATCCTTTAACTTCTCAAATTCCTTCTTGCATTCCTTGCATTCCCACACTCTTTCCCCATCGTGTGAGGATTGGTGATCGTCCAGCTCATACTTCCTCTTGAAGCTCTTGTCACAGTAAGCGCACTTGTATTGATCTTTTCCAGTATGTGTCTTCTGGTGCCGTGAGAGGTTATGTTTCAGGAGGAACCTCTTCCCACAGGTAGAACACATGAAAGGTTTCTCTGTCCCATGGATCTTCACATGTCGATTCAAATCACACTTCCTTATGCATTCTTTACCACAATCATGGCACTTGTATACCATATTCTTCTCCTTCTTCTCTTCCTCTGCTTTCTTTTCTGTGCTCTGCATCTGCTCTCCGATGTTCGACAGTCTCTTCCTCTTTTGCTTGCACCTTAATCTAGGCCCAGTCATATCAGACGATGATGGATTCTCTTCTCTGGTTTGGACAGTCACATCATAAACCTATCCAAAATGACAGGGTGAGAATAAAAAAATACTTAGTTAAAAATATAATGAAAATATTAGTATAATTCAAGTTGTTTTCTTTTATTTTTCAGAATAACAATTATGTATAAAAAATTAAAGAATACGTACACATGAATGTCTCATCCATAGTTCTCTGTTTGGGAAATATACCTGGTTTCAAAAGTTTCAGAATTTTGCCTAATAAATAAATAAACTTTTTTCCCATAAATATGGTACAGATAATATTTTCATCATTCTAATCTGATGTCCAAAAGCTTATGAAAACATTTTTTTTTAATCTCTAAATATTAAAGTCGTAGTTGGTTGGTAGCCTATTTAAGTGATGAAAACTGCTAATAACTCAAAAACATTTCTTTCTTTTTCAATGAGACTTAACAGAAATAGCTAGGCCTTATCCCTGTTAAATTTTAATCTGCACACCAGCTACATTGAAGTAATGGGATCAATTCTAGATGTTTATTTTCTTCACTTCATTAACAGAGAGATGAATGTAGCATAAGAATCATTTGCATTTGGTGATCTTCACATGGAGGCAGAACACAAAACATCAGTGTGTGCCCTTTTACTGTCGGACTGAGTTAAATGAACGTCAGTACTATTATTGTATTTGCATTTCATTGCATTGATCCAAATTTCAATACCAATACTATATTTCAAAACATTTCTTTCCTCTAATAAGCAACATCATGTAATTTTTCAATATGCTAAATATAGAATACTTTTTACTTGAACAACTTATTACAAATTTTTTATTATATACGCGATTTATTCAGAATGTAAACAAATATATTTAAAATACCCCAAAGTAAGTCCGGCAGATAGAACCTATGAATGGGCATTTAAATCCGGTGGATAAAGGTTGAAATATATGATATAAATAATCCCAACTAAATATGAAAAATTATGTTATTCTCAAAGTGAGATCTTTCAAAATGTTATGCTAAAATGAACAAACTTTGTATAGTATGACAGTGTTTATCTGTCATTTGAAGAAATGACAGTTGTTAGTAATATTTACATAGTTACTGTTGGCAAAAAAATTCATTTTAATTTTTTTATCCATATCCCTTTATTTCAATCTAGTGAATCACCCTTACAACATTTAACTTCAACATCTGGAGGCATATGAAATACTTTATATTAAACAACTGCTCCAACAGGGGATGAAACCTAGCACACCCATGATATTAGTATTATATAAAAATGATTGAGCCATCGAAACTAACAAACCAAACATTTTTGGTTGTTGAAACTAAAATGTTCAATATGAAAGATGTAATGGACATTGCATTCAAGATCGTCTGTTCTATTCGAGCAAGAAGTTTGCAGAGGTGTCTGTTCAGGTCCCAACTTGAAGACTACGAAGCAGGACACGGAGACCTTTTGCTACATACTGATGTCAGATGGCTTAGTAAAGGAAAATTTCTCCAGAGATTTAGAAATTTGTTATCTGAAGATTGTGTGGTTATTAGATTTGGCTTTCATGACTGATATCAATACTATGCTAAACAAACTCAATTTTGATCTTCAAGGAAGAGATAAAATTATCACTCAGATGATACGTTCTGTGACTATCTTATCATTAGAAAAACTGTTTTGGGATCTTCTAATGGAAGAAAAATATCCAAATTTGAGAAGAAGTGCTATATGACCAAGGAGGTTATAACCTATATGAAAATAATAAAATCCAAGTATCAGTCCACTTGAACAGATAATCACCTTGACGACTGTATGCAGTTAGCTATAAGCAGCTATGATCCAAAGTTTGTGCAACTAGCTGATGCCATGTGGTGCAAATTATTCACCTCAACTTAATGCTATGATGCTATATAATGAAATTAATTAAATAATTTACATTGTACAAAAGACCTAAATTCTTTTAAATAATTTTTATATAAATAAAAATATTTTAAATTATTATTTGACAACTGTTCTGCCTGCAGTTTATGTTGACAAAAGAGGTAAATGCACTAGATAAAATAAATAAAACAATCAGCATCGTCCAGCTCTCCCCCTCACTCCCTCCCTCAAAAGAAATTTCAACTGTGAAGACGGAAGATCCAGTGCCGTTTTAATGAACAGGCGGCACACCCTAATGTTTCAAGCATGTTTTAAAATATGTCAATAATATATAAATAAAAATGTTATCGTCCTTTCTATCATGCGAGTCATGCATGGTATACTTTATTTTGTCCATTTATGATGTGTGCGTGATTTAGGTAGAATAAAAGCTATAATTTTTTGAGTAATTTTAAGTTAAGTTTGAGACACATCATTGCTCTCAAGAAGAGGGATGAAAGTCAGCCAGCTAACACACTTTGAATAAGGTTGAGATTCAATCCCCCATTCTCATTATTATTCCTAAAAATATTGCCGAGTGTTCTTCAATTGGAAATGGGTAACAAAAACAGAAAAAAATTACGTTTCTGAAAGTGATCAACAACTCAACAACATTCCTTGGAGATTTGTCGCCCTGTTGGCAGCAGCTCCAGTTATATTTCGCAACAAATTTCCTAGTGTTGCAAATATTTTTGAATACAGTACACAGGGTATCAAGGACCTCAAATGTCCTTCCCTCCACTCCTGCTAGTGTTTACGGTCCTTGGATCACATTGCAAGCATTACCTGGTTTCCATCACTGAGAGAGCTATGATAAAGCGAATATCCATCGACTCCTCCCTTACTGTTTTTTTTCATCGGTGAATCCCCGAAATTAATCTTAGTATCCAGATGAGTGACCCTGATCATTGGAAGTGTTTCATAGAAGAAGAATTACCAGAATTTCGGGGCATTTTCTGTTAAAACTGTCGACTCTTCCACTTAAGATAAGTTATATCCATAATTTTTGCAATTCTATGAACGTACTTCATTATAGTCATTTTGTAACTGAAGGACATTTAAGAGAATTGGAAAGTAATGTGTTTTTGATTTCTTACAATACCGATCAATTGACATTTATCCTACGATATGTCAGAAATGCTGATCCAGTAGAGCAATTTTTGCAGTTTGTTCACATCCTTGGACACAAACCTGATCACGTTGCTGATGCTGTGACGACATTCTTGGCCAACAATAACATAATGCTAATGGGGTTGCGGAGGTCAATCTAAGACAATGCAACGAATATGTTTTAAAATAAAACTCAACTCGATTCAAAATTTCAAACATCTGTAGTATTTAAAAAAGAAAACAAATTTGATTATAGAAAATAAAAATGTTTTTGAAGAAATACCAAAAGTTTTCTGCAAAACATGTTTTTAAAATACTTTTTATTGTTTATTATGCCTTTATTATGTTTCTAAGCACATATCTTTATTGTAGCATCCAGGATAAATTGTTCCGAACATCCTATTTTTAAGAAATAATTATGAATAATGTAACGTAATCTAATGAAAAACATTGTGAATTCAATTCAATCACCGGTAAAATACACTAGATTTTGGGGTCGCATAGAAATGTTTAACGTAAAATCAATTAACAAATTCGAACTTCGGATATTAATAGATTATTGTCTTTAATAATAAAATGTACTTGGGAAAGCTTTACATCGCACAAAGTTTCCATAATATAAATAAAGCCAATTATTGTAAATTTCCACTAGACCTGCTGTAACAGGCAAAACCGGCCGAATAAATTCATGTCTAGTAAAAATTTACAATAATTGTCTTTACTTATTATCTTTATTGATGAATAAAATCTTCTACTTTTATACATACAAGTTTTACATAAGCAGCAATGGTGTTCAATAGGATTCTTGTTAAGCTAATAACTAAAGCAATATTTCAGGCACCTTTTGAATCTTTCAAATGTATTCTTTGGTGCTTTTTAAGATGAATTACGGAGGGAAATTTCTTTGGACACAGACTGCATGAAAATGGCTTATCCTTTGAATGCAGTGCTGTATGATAATCCAAATCCGACTTTTGCTTAAACGCCTTGTCACAAAGTTTGCAAGAGTATGGACATTCTCCTGTATGGGTCCTATTGTGTCTGACAAGGCCACTCTTTTGCTGGATACTCTTTCCGCATACATTACAAGAGAACAACATTTCATCACTGTGGATTTTCAAATGAAAATTGAGTCCAGATCTTCCCACAAACCGCTTTCCACAAATGTGGCACTCATGTGGTTTTATACCCATGTGATTCATTATGTGTATCCTCAAATGAGATTTCCAAACAAACTTCTGTCCGCATATGTCACACATCAACTTTCTCTCTCCTAAATGAGACTTGCGATGATTCACTAAATCCTTTAACTTCTCAAATCCCTTCTTGCATTCCTTGCATTCCCACACTCTTTCCCCATCGTGTGAGGATTGGTGATCGTCCAGCTCATACTTCCTCTTGAAGCTCTTGTCACAGTAAGCGCACTTGTATTGATCTTTTCCAGTATGTGTCTTCTGGTGCCGTGAGAGGTTATGTTTCAGGAGGAACCTCTTCCCACAGGTAGAACACATGAAAGGTTTCTCTGTCCCATGGATCTTCACATGTCGATTCAAATCACACTTCCTTATGCATTCTTTACCACAATCATGGCACTTGTATACCATATTCTTCTCCTTCTTCTCTTCCTCTGCTTTCTTTTCTGTGCTCTGCATCTGCTCTCCGATGTTCGACAGTCTCTTCCTCTTTTGCTTGCACCTTAATCTAGGCCCAGTCATATCAGACGATGATGGATTCTCTTCTCTGGTTTGGACAGTCACATCATAAACCTATACAAAATGACAGGGTGAGAATAAAAAATACTTAGTTAAAAATATAATGAAAATATCAGTATAATTCAAGTTTTCTTTTATTTTTCAGAATAACAATTATGTATAAAAAATTAAAGAATACGTACACATGAATGTCTCATCCATAGTTCTCTGTTTGGGAAATATACCTGGTTTCAAAAGTTTCAGAATTTTGCCTAATAAATAAATAAACTTTTTTGCCATAAATATGGTACAGATAATATTTTCATCATTCTAATCTGATGTCCAAAAGCTTATGAAAACATTTTTTTTTAATCTCTAAATATTAAAGTCGTAGTTGGTTGGTAGCCTATTTAAGTGATGAAAACTGCTAATAACTCAAAAACATTTCTTTCTTTTTCAATGAGACTTAACAGAAATAGCTAGGCCTTATCCCTGTTAAATTTTAATCTGCACACCAGCTACATTGAAGTAATGGGATCAATTCTAGATGTTTATTTTCTTCACTTCATTAACAGAGAGATGAATGTAGCATAAGAATCATTTGCATTTGGTGATCTTCACATGCAGGCAGAACACAAAACATCAGTGTGTGCCCTTTTACTGTCGGACTGAGTTAAATGAACGTCAGTACTATTATTGTATTTGCATTTCATTGCATTGATCCAAATTTCAATACCAATACTATATTTCAAAACATTTCTTTCCTCTAATAAGCAACATCATGTAATTTTTCAATATGCTAACTATAGAATACTTTTTACTTGAACAACTTATTACAAATACATTATTATATACGCGATTTATTCAGAATGTAAACAAATATTTTTAAAATACCCCAAAGTAAGTCTGGCAGATAGAACCTATGAATGGGCATTTAAATCCGGTGGATAAAGGTTGAAATATATGATATAAATAATCCCAACTAAATATGAAAAATTATGTTATTCTCAAAGTGAGAACTTTCAAAATGTTATGCTAAAATGAACAAACTTTGTATAGTATGACAGTGTTTATCTGTCATTTGAAGAAATGACAGTTGTTAGTAATATTTACATAGTTACTGTTGGCAAAAAAATTCATTTTAATTTTTTTATCCATATCCCTTTATTTCAATCTAGTGAATCACCCTTACAACATTTAACTTCAACATTTGGAGGCATATGAAATACTTTATATTAAACAACTGCTCCAACAGGGGATGAAACCTAGCACACCCATGATATTAGTATTATACAAAAATGATTGAGCCATCGAAACTAACAAACCAAACATTTTTGGTTGTTGAAACTAAAATGTTCAATATGAAAGATGTAATGGACATTGCATTCAAGATCGTCTGTTCTATTCGAGCAAGAAGTTTGCAGAGGTGTCTATTCAGGTCCCAACTTGAAGACTACGAAGCAGAACACAGAGACCTTTTGCTACATACTGATGTCAGATGGCTTAGTAAAGGAAAATTTCTCCAGAGATTTAGAAATTTGTTATCTGAAGATTGTGTGGTTATTAGATTTGGCTTTCATGACTGATATCAATACTACGCTAAACAAACTCAATTTTGATCTTCAAGGAAGAGATAAAATTATCACTCAGATGATACGTTCTGTGACTATCTTATCATCAGAAAAACTGTTTTGGGATCTTCTAATGGAAGAAAAATATCCAAATTTGAGAAGAAGTGCTATATGACCAAGGAGGTTATAACCTATATAACAGTATTTTTTGGTTCAACCTATTTTTGCGATTCAGCATTCTTAAGTATGAAAATAATAAAATCCAAGTATCAGTCCACTTGAACAGATAATCACCTTGACGACTGTATGCAGTTAGCTATAAGCAGCTATGATCCAAAGTTTGTGCAACTAGCTGATGCCATGTGGTGCAAATTATTCACCTCAACTTAATGCTATGATGCTATATAATAAAATTAATTAAATAATTTACATTGCACAAAAGACCTAAATTCTTTTAAATAATTTTTATATAAATAAAAATATTTTAAATTATTATTTGACAACTGTTCTGCCTGCAGTTTATGTTGACAAAAGAGGTAAATGCACTAGATAAAATAAATAAAACAATCTGCATCGTCCAGCTCTCCCCCTCACTCCCTCCCTCAAAAGAAATTTCAACTGTGAAGACGGAAGATCCAGTGCCGTTTTAATGATCAGGCGGCACACCCTAATGTTTCAAGCATGTTTTAAAATATTTCAATAATATATAAATAAAAATGTTATCGTCCTTTCTATCACGCGAGTCATGCATGGTATACTTTATTTTGTCCATTTATGATGTGTGCGTGATTTAGGTAGAATAAAAGCTATAATTTTTTGAGTAATTTTAAGTTAAGTTTGAGACACATCATTGCTCTCAAGAAGAGGGATGAAAGTCAGCCAGCTAACACACTTTGAATAAGGTTGAGATTCAATCCCCCATTCTCATTATTATTCCTAAAAATATTGCCGAGTGTTCTTCAATTGGAAATGGGTAACAAAAACAGAAAAAAATTACGTTTCTGAAAGTGATCAACAACTCTCCTTGGAGATTTGTCGCCCTGTTGGCAGCAGCTCCAGTTATATTTCGCAACAAATTTCCTAGTGTTGCAAATATTTTTGAATACAGTACACAGGGTATCAAGGACCTCAAATGTCCTTCCCTCCACTCCTGCTAGTGTTTACGGTCCTTGGATCACATTGCAAGCATTACCTGGTTTCCATCACTGAGAGAGCTATGATAAAGCGAATATCCATCGACTCCTCCCTTACTGTTTTTTTTCATCGGTGAATCCCCGAAATTAATCTTAGTATCCAGATGAGTGACCCTGATCATTGGAAGTGTTTCATAGAAGAAGAATTACCAGAATTTTGGGGCATTTTCTGTTAAAACTGTCGACTCTTCCACTTAAGATAAGTTATATCCATAATTTTATGCAATTCTATGAACGTACTTCATTATAGTCATTTTGTAACTGAAGGACATTTAAGAGAATTGGAAAGTAATGTGTTTTTGATTTCTTACAATACCGATCAATTGACATTTATCCTACGATATGTCAGAAATGCTGATCCAGTAGAGCAATTTTTGCAGTTTGTTCACATCCTTGGACACAAACCTGATCACGTTGCTGATGCTGTGACGACATTCTTGGCCAACAATAACATAATGCTAATGGGGTTGCGGAGGTCAATCTAAGACAATGCAACGAATATGTTTTAAAATAAAACTCAACTCGATTCAAAATTTCAAACATCTGTAGTATTTAAAAAAGAAAACAAATTCGATTATAGAAAATAAAAATGTTTTTGAAGAAATACCAAAAGTTTTCTGCAAAACATGTTTTCAAAATACTTTTTATTGTTTATTATGCCTTTATTATGTTTCTAAGCACATATCTTTATTGTAGTATCCAGGATAAATTGTTCCGAACATCCTATTTTCAAGAAATAATTATGAATAATGTAACGTAATCTAATGAAAAACATTGTGAATTCAATTCAATCACCTGTAAAATACAATAGATTTTTGGGTCGCATGGAAATGTTTAATGTAAAATCAATTAACAAATTCGAACTTCGGATATTAATAGATTATTGTCTTTAATAATAAAATGTACTTGGGAAAGCTTTACATCGCAGAAAGTTTCCATAATATAAATAAAGCCAATTATTGTAAATTTCCACTTGACCTGCTGTAACAGGCAAACCCGGCCGAATAAATTCATGTCTAGTAAAAATTTACAATAATTGTCTTTACTTATTATCTTTATTGATGAATAAAATCTTCTACTTTTATACATACAAGTTTTACATAAGCAGCAATGGTGTTCAATAGGATTCTTGTTATGCTAATAACTAAAGCAATATTTCAGGCACCTTTTGAATCTTTCAAATGTATTCTTTGGTGCTTTTTAAGATGAATTACGGAGGGAAATTTCTTTGGACACAGACTGCATGAAAATGGCTTATCCTTTGAATGCAGTGCTGTATGATAATCCAAACCACACTTTTGCTTAAATGCCTTGTCACAAAGTTTGCAAGAGTATGGACATTCTCCTGTATGGATCCTATTGTGTCTGACAAGGTCACTCTTTTGATGGAAACTCTTTCCGCATACATTACAAGAGAACAACTTTTTATCACTGTGAATTCTCAAATGAAAATTGAGTCCAAATCTTCCCACAAACCGCTTTCCACAAATGTGGCACTCATGTGGTTTTATACCCATGTGATTCATTATGTGTATCCTCAAATGAAATTTACGAGAAAACTTCTGTCCGCATATGTCACACATCAACTTTCTCTCTCCCAAATGAGACTTGCGATGATTCACTAAATCCTTTAACTTCTCAAATCCCTTCTTGCATTCCTTGCATTCCCACACTCTTTCCCCATCGTGTGAGGATTGGTGATCGTCCAGCTCATACTTCCTCTTGAAGCTCTTGTCACAGTAAGCGCACTTGTATTGATCTTTTCCAGTATGTGTCTTCTGGTGCCGTGAGAGGTTATGTTTCAGGAGGAACCTCTTCCCACAGGTAGAACACATGAAAGGTTTCTCTGTCCCATGGATCTTCACATGTCGATTCAAATCACACTTCCTTATGCATTCTTTACCACAATCATGGCACTTGTATACCATATTCTTCTCCTTCTTCTCTTCCTCTGCTTTCCTTTCTGTGCTCTGCATCTGCTCTCCGATGTTCGACAGTCTCTTCCTCTTTTGCTTGCACCTTAATCTAGGCCCAGTCATATCAGACGATGATGGATTCTCTTCTCTGGTTTGGACAGTCACATCATAAACCTATCCAAAATGACAGGGTGAGAATAAAAAAATACTTAGTTAAAAATATAATGAAAATATCAGGATAATTCAAGTTGTTTTCTTTTATTTTTCAGAATAACAATTATGTATACAAAATTAAAGAATACGTACACATGAATGTCTCATCCATAGTTCTCTGTTTGGGAAATATACCTGGTTTCAAAAGTTTCAGAATTTTGCCTAATAAATAAATAAACTTTTTTCCCATAAATATGGTACAGATAATATTTTATCATTCTAATCTGATGTCCAAAAGCTTATGAAAACATTTTTTTAAAATCTCTAAATATTAAAGTCGTAGTTGGTTGGTAGGCTATTTAAGTGATGAAAACTGCTAATAACTAAAAACATTTCTTTCTTTTTGAATGAGACTTAACAGGAATAGCTAGGCCTTATCCCTGTTAAATTTTAATCTGCACACCAGCTACATTGAAGTAATGGGATCAATTCTAGATGTTTATTTTCTTCACTTCCTTAACAGAGAGATGAATGTAGCATAAGAATCATTTGCATTTGGTGATCTTCACATGGAAGCAGAACACAAAACATCAGTGTGTGCCCTTTTACTGTCGGACTGAGTTAAATGAACGTCAGTACTATTATTGTATTTGCATTTCATTGCATTGATCCAAATTTCAATACCAATACTATATTTCAAAACATTTCTTTCCTCTAATAAGCAACATCATGTAATTTTTCAATATGCTAACTATAGAATACTTTTTATTTGAACAACTTATTACAAATTGTTTATTATATATGCAATTTTTTCAGAATGTAAACATATATTTTTAAAATACCCCAAAGTAAGTCCGGCAGATAGAACCTATGAATGGGCATTTAAATCCGGTGGATAAAGGTGGAAATATATGATATAAATAATCCCAACTGAGAACAAATACGAAAAATTATGTTATTCTCAAAGTGAGATCTTTCAAAATGTTATGCTAAAATGAACAAACTTTGTATAGTATGACAGTGTTTATCTGTCATTTGAAGAAATGACAGTTGTTAGTAATATTTACATAGTTACTGTTGGCAAAAAAATTCATTTTAATTTTTTTATCCATATCCCTTTATTTCAATCTAGTGAATCACCCTTACAACATTTAACTTCAACATTTGGAGGCATATGAAATACTTTATATTAAACAACTGCTCCAACAGGGGATGAAACCTAGCACACCCATGATATTAGTATTATACAAAAATGATTGAGACATCGAAACTAACAAACCAAACATTTTTGGTTGTTGAAACTAAAATGTTCAATATGAAAGATGTAATGGACATTGCATTCAAGATCGTCTGTTCTATTCAATCAAGAAGTTTACAGAGGTGTCTATTCAGGTCCTAACTAGAAGACTACGAAGTGGAATATGGAGACCTTTTGCTACATACTGATGTCAGATGGCTTAGTAAAGGAAAATTTCTCCAGAGATTTAGAAATTCGTTATCTGAAGATTGTGTGGATATTAGATTTGGCTTTCATGACTGATATCAATACTAAGCTAAACAAACTCAATTTTGATCTTCAAGGAAGAGATAAAATTATCACTCAGATGATACGTTCTGTGACTATCACCCTTATAACATTTAACTTCAACATTTGGAGGCATATGAAATACTTTATATTAAACAACTGCTCCAACAGGGGATCAAACCTAGTACACCCATGATATTAGTATAATATCAAAAATGATTGAGCCATGGAAACTAACAAACCAAACATTTTTTTGTTTTTGAAACAATACATGATGGAAAATAATCAACTTAGTTGAAATTTACATTAAAATGCCAGTGTTGGTGAAACAGAATTTCCTGGAATCACTGGAAATACTGAACAAAAGCTAATATTAAGAGAAGAAAATAATCAAAATGTTTCAAAACCAACTAATTTGAATCTACAGTTACCATTAACAAAATGTTAAAATTTTACCTGAAGTTTAACAATGACATAATCAGTAAGAGAATAACCATTTAAAAAGCTATGATTTTCTGACTAAATGGAAATTATCAAATATCACACATCCTAAAATCCGGTACCAGATCAAACGTTTCACATTTCCGACCCATTTCCATTCTCCCAATAATTTCAATTGTCTTTGAAAGAATAATACATAGAAATCTTCTTCATTATTTTCTCCCATGTATTTCTCACCAACAACATGGTTTTCGAATGGGAGGTTCATGTTAAATGAACCTAACAATACTACACAATGAAGTAACAACGGCCTTTGAGGATAGATTACAACTTGATGTGTGTTATATTGACCTGAATGAAGCATTCGATTCTGTTGACCACAGGCTACTCATACACAAACTTGCCAACAGATTCAATATTCATGGCCTGCTTTTGAGATTAATTCAAGATTATTTGCAATCACATCTTCAAAGAGTGGTAATTTATGGAGTTTCCTCTGCAGCTATTCCAGTTCTCTCTGGTGTACCCCAAGGCAGCGTCTTAGGTCCCTTACTTTTTGCTTTATTTATCGATGACGTTGATGATATAGTCACACTACACTCCTGCAAAATTTTACTCTATGCAGACGACTGCGTTGATGGCAATGTGTGAGCAGTCGTGTTCGAAACATCATCTAGAAGTCTTTCGTGGATATTTATTTGGAGAATAGCGACAAGCGATTAAATGAAACAGATCTGGAGAGAGGAAGAAAGAGACACTGAGCATGTGCAGTCACTCAGGCAGAGATCGAGATAAAGATAGACAGTTTGAATCAAGGGCATGTAAAAGGAAGAAGCATTCTCTTTTGGAAGAATCACAACGAAGCTGTCAAGGATCTTTGATGAAAATTGTCAAGAGGGAGTGCAGTGAAAAAACTGATCTTAGCTGCAGTGTTAGAGAGAACAATTAAAATCTTATTGATGTTAGCTATGAAAGTAAAAATGAAAATCTTGAAGACCCCAACATAACAGTGAAAACTAGAGCTGAAACAAGTGTAATTATTCATAATACCCAAAAATGGAGTGATGACTATGATAGTTGTGCTCCGTCAACTTTTACGGCAGCAGAATTGGTTGCTGTTGGGGAATAGCCTAGTGTATTTGCCAATTTTAGTGATCCTGGCAAGTAGATTTTCCCTTTGACCCATAAGCAATTAAGCAATATTGCTCGGAAAGGTTCGATTTGCATCTTAAGAGATAATTATGACTTTCCATTAGATGACAAAAACCGACATTTTAGGTCACTTTACTACAATCGTGTATCAAACAATGGTAAAAAGAGGCATCTCCCAACACATGAGATTGGAAAACCGCTGTTGTAAGACAAGTGAAGATTTTTTTAGACCGATTCAACGCAAAATTGCTAGTTATAGAATTAGGAACCTTGGCCGAATGTTGTTGCTACAGCGAACCAACTGCCTCTAATCCATTTAAAGACTGGTCCACGATCGACATTAGAAGCAGTAAGTATATATATAAATAAATAATTCAAAATTTGTTTGCGTGTATTTTTATTAAAACATAAACGAGTATTCAGGAATCTTAAGTCGTGGGCCTCGCAAACTCCAATCGCCTAGCTGCCTCGTACCCTCTAAGTCAACCTCTGGTTGAAAAAGACTGCCGATGATTACCAGCCGCTAAAATGGTAGACGGAACAAGAACAAGACGAATCATTATGCTATCAGTCGAGCAAAAGTTTATTTGCTAATTTGTAAAAATTATAGCCACTTTCGTTATATTGAGAATTGAGTTCCAACACTCCCCTGATATTATACTGACATTGACAATGCTTGGAAGTATTCTTCACGTAACCAGGGAAACTAAAAGTAAACAAATTACCGAAAGGGTAGACGTGATAGTTTATGGACATGGAAAACTCTAATATCAAGGCATTACTATGAAATTTAAACAACAAAAATTACTCTTATTACTCTTATCAAGATAAAATCATGTTTCCAATCTTGTAAAAGCATATATCATACAAATCACTTATCAATAAAAACGATGTTGATGATAAAGCTATAGATATTGATTGATACCCCTGTGAGTCATCGTAATCGGGATGAGGTATGCAATCCCACAAAACACTTGGGTGGCACTTACCGCTGACTATGGACGATGATTGTTGTCCAAATTTAAAATAACTATAACAGCAGCAAAATTATTTTCAAATATTTTTCCTTAATCAATTCATGATTCTGAACCTCTATATAAACAAAAAACAGAAAAATTGGTTTCAGTCCAGGTGAAAAATAAAATTTCCTTGCAGCATTGAATATGTTAAAGAGGTAAGCTTTCAAGTGAAATATATATATATATATATATATATATATATATATATATATATATATATATATATATACACACATACATACACACACACACATACATACATACATACACATTGTGTACCAGATTTAGTTTCCCGTGGTAGACTTACTTCATTTTGTCATAAATCCAAAAAATGTCAATGAAATCTCGTGACGGCATATAAGAAAAAAAAGTTTTTACGGTCCATGCGAAAGTGCAGCACTGTAAAAACTGCAGTAGACGATTTTTGGACCAGAAGGGTCTATTTTAAAAAACCTGTTTCAATGAGGAGACATTTTCATAACATTACCGAAATATTACACTTCATTGGCAAAGTTCTTACAAATGTGTTATAATCCGTATTGGAATAATACGCCATATATTTAGTGTTTGTTAGTTTTGTCTGGTTTTACCAGTTAGGGGCATGGTTTTCCAAAGTCGTATATGGAGACGGACGAAGTTTCAGAAAAGCCCCATAGATGGCACGATCATAGCCACAATTTCGATGAAGCTGAAAGCAAAAGCAATTTGTCAGGGAAACATTTTATTTAAAGCAAGCTACCACAACCGTTGAACATAAACATAAAAACTGAGAAGGAATGGGGAAAAACATTTACCGTTCCGTAACTAAAACTTCAATTATCTTCAAAGCTAGAAAAATCTTCCTCATCTTCATTATCAAAGCCCAAAAACTCGTCATCACTTCTGCTGGAATCATCGCTGATGTCACTGTCTTCAAATAACGCGTCGTCTTCTGTCTCATCCAGGGCATTGCTAATACCTCACTTCTTAAAAGACTTAACAATTATTTCAGTTCTTACATTTTCCCAAGATTTCTTCACCCACTCACACACTTGTGCAATGGTAGGTCGCTTCATTCTTCCTGTGGGTGTGAGGTCATGAACTGGATCTCTCATCCACTTGTTTCAATATTCTCGAATGTTTTGCTTAAATGGCTTATTCACAGACAGAAGCAAACAAAACGATATATATCGACCCTAGTACCGGTCATAAAAATAAAACCAGTAATAATAATAACAACAACAACATCATTTAAGTATATAATAATATTTTGGAGTAGGGCTAGGTAGTACTGACCATCTGGGGTAAAATTACCCTACAGAGGTGAGCGTGGGGGATGACGTTAGGCTGCGGAACGTCTCGCCTTCGCATATAAGACCCGGGGGTGATTTTTGAGCCATTATTTTGGAAAAAAGTGCATCTTATACGTGCGTCAAATACGGTAATATAAAAATTTAAATAAATAATCAGAGTATTGTAAAACAAACAAATTTTACATAGAATTTCAATGCAAAAAGTAAATTTAAATCATCAAATTGAAAGGCCGAAAACTGCCAACCCTATATTTAAGTAGTAATTTTAAGCGTCAATATTCATTGAAAATCTCTCGGGAAAATAAACGTCGATTTTAATCACAGATTAAAAAAAAAATAAAAGTTGAATCCTACCAACCCTATATATAACTTATAAAAACAAACATGAAATTCAATGTCAGTAGTCTAATTTTATAAGGGGAAATAGGGTATTATTACTTTTAAACATGCAGATTACTGATCGATATCGCAAAAGTTTTTGTGGATACCACTAATATTAATAAAGGGTTGTGTGTGAGTGTGGCCAACATATCTCGAAAACCAAGAAACTTAGACTTAAAAAAACTCAGTACACTTACTAATGGGATCATGAGGATGTGTACCTCAGGGACAGAATTTGGATTTTTCCAGGGAGAGGGGAAGTGGAGGGGGGTGCCATAAGATTAAAATCCATTTTCAATTTATATGCTCTTACTCTTTCCAAATTAAAATTTGAAATAATTGACCTACTATCTTCCGATCTGGACTGTTTAAAAAAAAAACGTTTATCATTCTTACTGTCACATTTTGCCTATGATACAAAATCACCTAACTTTTCTGTTTAAATCTTATTTACTGAATAATTTTAAGCTTTTTAACGATATGTTTCCTTGCTGACTATGTCAAGGTTAAACCTCGAGTTTATATTGTTGCCTTAATCATTATACTGCCTAGGTATTTTTTAAGGAATGCATGATTTGAATGATTTGATATGAGAGAGAGGAAGAAAGAGACAGATGAAGAAAAAATTATATGTTCTATAAATTAAAAATAATTTTGGGCATATAAAAACTGAATGGCATAATGTATTTCTTTTTCATACAAAACTGTTATTACACTCTGGAACACCGAATTATGTGAATTTTACATGTATTGTTTACTTTTTATTGCCTATTAATGTTGGTGTCATTAATTTTCATTACAATTTGAACTTAATACTTAATTCACACATACACGTCATATTTGATGGGTCATTACACCAGTGCATGAATAGAAGAAGACTCACCTGAGCGAATACATTGGCTGGAGAGTCATTTCCACACGAGATTGAATTTGAGGAATTCTCCTTTGGGCTTGATGTTCCGCCGTCTGTCTCACTAACATGTGATGTTTGTAGAGTGACAGCAGGAACCTGTTAAAGGGAGACGTAATTTTAAAGCAAACTTACATTTCCATCTATCAATAAATACATTATTACAACAAACGAAATCAGTGCAACATCTACTGCACAAACCTTCTGGAGCTAATACGAGATGTCAATTTTTAAATATGTTTACAGAATCAGTCTGCTATGCTCAGTTGTTCATCAGAATTCACTTATTTATTATTATTATTATTACACTAGAAAATAACTCATTAATTAAGCAGTTTCAATGATTTAAAACAAACAGTGAAAATGAAAAATTAATACTAAGATAAAAAATAAAAATTTATCTTCAAAATGTAAAATTACCTCATTAACTCAGTAAACATCTATATGCAAGCCGTAATCGTAAAAACAATATGTAATGTACCTATCTCTGCCTTCGGCTCTTCTGTCAGTCACACTAATACACACCATATGATTATAAGACGACTAGCGATTTTTCAGCATTAAAAATTGGAACAAAACCTCATCTTATATTCAGGTACAGCAGACCCTTGACTTACAACTGCTTGACTTATGACCCCCAGCTCATACGTCCTCTCTTAAAGAAAATAAGATCCACACATGTCCAAACTCGCATATACCACTGCCTAAAGGCCAACTCACACTGACAGCTAAGCCATGTGAGCAAGCTTTCTACGTGATGTGCCTTTGAATTGCCACAATAGATTTCCGGATGTAGCCTCACACCAAATGCAAGCCATATAGCATGTATCACCACTTGTATTGTTTTTTGAGGTTTTCCGATAAGTTGTTTTCAAGTGAGTTGCATGTGCATTTGAGTGAGCTTTTTCCAGAGGTCTGTCAAATCCGAGAGGTCCTCCTTGAAGTATATATCTAAAGATGATGGTGAATTATTGACTAACATATCTGTAAGTAAACTTAGCTTTAATTATCAGGTTTATCATTGGGCTATATCTAACAGTGTTTTTAGTTTTACTCATCTGTTTGTCGTAGAGCACCGGAATCGCTATAATTTTTTAATAAAATATCACCGGGATTTATGGTATGATAGGAATATCCCAATTAGTTTACGTAAGGTAGAGTATAGTTATTTGGGATGGCCAATGAGAGGTCCTAGTGATGTTTTGAAGGGGTAGACGGAAATGTATTCAAAATTTATAGTTAATATTTATGTAAAGATTCAGGTTATAGATCATGAAGACGAAGATTATTATTTTTCAGGGCCGAAGAACGAGGATTTGGCTTCGTAATTTGCACAATATTTACAGAGCGGTTCGATTAGGCCTGCTATTCCTCATGATAATGAGGTACATATTGAGCCGATAGATAAACTTCCACATATTTCAAAATTTATAGACCCTAGTTAAACCGCTGTTGACTATGTTAATAAGTTCCAGATAGGTTTTCCAACTAAATGAATGTCATGGACAATCTGACCATCAAGAGGCATTTATACTAAAAAATATATTGAAAATTAAACCTGGAATGAGGAAGTATTTGTCTACTTCCGTATTAAAATCACCTGATGCTAATGTGTATTCTAATATTTATAAGTGGTTGCATGATGGAGAGGCATTTATTTCCAATGTATGCCAGCTGATACTTCTGTGAAGTATAACAAGTCGAGTATAGAATTTCACAATGTTAGAATTAAGGTTAATTGTTCCATGTTGTTAACTTTAGCCGGTAGAGGTACGGAAAATCACGTGATCATTTTTTAAGCAATAAAGCCACTCTCAAACTAAATGTCTCTTTGTCCTTTACTGTTCCCAGACCTGACTATTTCTGATATTCTGACATGGCGGCAGCTGGTGGGCAAGGACTTGTTCCATCCGTCAAAGAGGTTCGTCATACTGATCAAGGTGTGCGGCATCTTGGAGTATTGTTCGCAACACCCGCATATCCAGAGAATGTGAACTTAGTCATGGATAGAATCCAAAGATTTGTTTTAATGCCTAGCATTGGTTTATGAAATCATATTAATTCAAGAACTGGCACCAATTTAAGATATTGGCCTTCGTATATTTTAGATTTGCTATTTTGTACAAGATTAAGCCATGTATCAGGGATGAAGATTTGTTGCCATATGTATGGCAATGGCATTGATATAAATTTGTCATTAGCTTGATTAAGTTTTCCGAATATGACCAAAATTATGCAGATTTTATTTCGTCATATCGTTATGTTGCTATGCGGGGGACTGAGAAGAATTAATTTTTCTATAATGTAGTACTTCGTGATGTGTTTTCCTTTAACAGTCAACACTATGATAAGAGGCCAGTGCATGGACGCTATCCTTCCAATGTAAGGTTTGACCATAGCGGTATCCCCTTCTGCCGCAAAAAATAGATAATGATGCAACCCCACACACGCGATGCGCTCACTCTAGAATAACCTAGTGAGCGCGTATGCACTAAGGATTTTATCTTTCCCTCTCAGCGGCTAAGTCCCGACCCAAGGCCACGCGTGTAAGGAGTTCTTGACCTTGATATTCAAGCGGGAACAGGTCTGTTCCCGCCAAGATGTCTTGGATGCTCTTCATGGTGATATCGTCAGTTGGTGCATAGCTCTCGAGCGGAACACTTTGTCCGAGGACTTTGTATATCACTTGCACTGTTTCTTGAGGTTTTCCGGTAAGTTGTTTTTAAGTGAGTTGTGTGGTGTGCATTTGTGTGAGGTTTATATAGATTTGCAGTCTGTCAAATCTGAGAGGTCCTGCTTGAAGTATATATCTAAAGAAGATCGTGAATTATTGACTAACATAACTGTAAGTAAACTTATACATGCATGTATCAGGCGATTTCTCTTCGCATAGCTCCGCTGAGCAGTTCGGATGGATGTTCCATCATTGCCTTACCCTCTCCGCCAAAGGAACAAGTAAGTGGTCTCACAACATCGGGTGGTCTCATAGCATCATAGCACGGCCGATATAGCAAACACGCAGTCTGAGCTGACTCAGTTCCATCCTTGGGAAGGGACGTTAAGCTGTTGGCTCCCTTGGTGTTCTTTGTTAAGAGCACCTGGTGTGTCTTTTCCCTTGGTATCCAGCTATTCATTGCACTACCTCTTAGATATCCATTGTGCGTAGGCAAGAGGTGAATCAGTTGGGAACATACATTAGTTACATTAGTGACTCAGTCTGCAGCCTACGCTTGAAGCGAATGCATCTCTTTTGCAAAGCTCTTTGATTTTTGACAGTTTTCTTCAAATTTAGTGGTCAATTTTGGTATTTCGTGATGTGAAATGTGATTCCAGGAACGATACCCCAGTTTATAACATTGTTCGACTTACGACGTCTTGACTTATGACCACTGTACAGGAACCAATTAGGTCCTAAGTCTGGGGTCTGCAGTATCTACAGTATATTGTCTTGATTAATGTTTCAATAGGACATGCTTAAAATATCACTATATCACTTCTCTGTCCTCCACAAAATGAAAAGATTCTCAATTCTAAAAAATAATTTGGAAATGTAGTTGCAGTTACGATAAATGGAGGCGAAATAGCAAACTAAAAAGATTTTCTCCAAGAGATTTGTATCAACAAACCAACAATTCTCGGCTTGCCTTGCATCACAACATTTGCTTAAATACAGCTAAACTCCTTTTATTTCCCATCCTAATATTATTCTTTTCTAACTGATGGCAAATCATAGAGAGCTGATTCAAAGAAGCTATTCAGTTACAAACAGCTGCTACACTCTCACAAAAGCTCAATGATATTACAGCTCTCAAACATCCTCCCATTGTAGGTTAGGAAAAAATAAATTTAATTCTCAAAATCATAAAACATTCCTATTAATTGAGATAAAATTCATTAAAACATATTCACCTCTTCATTTGGACCACCGTACTCTTCGTCAGACTCCAACTTCAAAGGACTCATGCAGTTCTGAAAAGAAAAATTAAAATAAAATTTACATTAGCTGTCGTGACTTGGTGGAATCGTTCCTTAATGTGCAGTGAAAAATAAAAAGTTTCAAGATTGAATTCACATCATAGGCAATGCAAAACACCCAAATATATGTTTACCTCATAAATCTTCTAAACATCTCTATCAGTAGTCATTTCAAATGGATTCCAAAGTCAATTTTCAGGACTACAAAATGTTATCAAGTAACTTTTACATCTGATTACTCTGTTTTCCTGGCTAATAAGCATCTTGGAATATTATATGCTCAATTCTTTCCATAACTGACACACACAGAAGAGAGGAGGCGAACCTGGCGAGGACATCTGCCTACTCTTTGCGAAGAGCAACAACGGAGTCAACTCCTGACTCACACTGTCTACTCAAATCATATGAGTATGGGACAGCACATTCACAGGCTGAACAAGAGTAAGGTTTATTTAATTCGTAAAAACTGACCTTTGTGCAAGGTACAGACCTCGGCTTCTTACCCTATCTCTGGCCTCTGTGGGTAGTATGAACCCAAGACGTGCCACTTTTAATTTGCTATATAAAGATAAGGTTTTAATTTTTCTTTGATTGGCATTCACATTATTAAATATAAAGGTTTTCACCTTAAGAAGACATTGAATACAATATTTTTCTAAATGTTTTACTATGCAAAACTAAATTCCGTCTGCTGTGACGACATCTGCTCCGTCATCTCCTCACTGAAGAACTCTAACTCGGTGCTGCCATATATACAAAACTAGAATACGTTGCAGAGAGCTCAGAAGAAAGAGAAATATGCCAGCAGTGAGCTACTGGGACGGGGGTGGTCTTGACTGCTCGGACAACGAAGGCATTAGCACATGGCAACATAGCCCTCAGAGACTCAATGTATGCACAACAGAGGCCAGAGTGAGAATAACCTCTTCCCCTGCCGTGTTCTTCCGGGAAGGCATAGGCGGTTATGGTTTCACCACATAACCCTGGACCCTTTTGTGTTTCCGAGTATGGACCACCAAGACAAGAGACGAAGAGAAGGGGGCACCTTGACCCTTCCAGATGGTGGTGGAAAAGGACTCCTTCTCTCAAAAAGGAGATCGTGCACGAGAAGGCGGTGAGGGAGTGTCGGGACGGCGTGCGAAGGGAGCGGACCGAGGAGCGGTCAGGGAGAAGGGTGACTGAGTGTGGAGAGTATCGAGAGGCGGACCAAGAGAGCGATCCATGGAGTTCGCAAAGAGGAAGACGTGGTGCGGCACCATTTGGGAGGCCGTCATTCGCGGACTAAAAGGAGGAAGCAGTTTTTGTGTCTCTCTCTCACAACGTCCCCAGGGCAAGAACCCTCGCGAGGTCCTGACCCTCTTTAAACCTCAGGTGGTGGCAGCAATCATGCTACTCCCGCCCGCGCGTTACATATGGTGGCAGCGGTGGGATTAACAAGTATCGTTACATACGCCCGGGGACGGTGGCGCTCCTGCGGGATCACGCACCGGTGCAGTGAGAGAGAAAGTCGGTGATAGAGATTGACAGTGAGAAGGACTCAATGAGAGAGTTAGTGAGAGAGAGAGAGTGAGAGAGATAGAGTGAGAGAGATAGAGTGAGAGAGATAGAGTGAGAGAGATAGAGTGAGAGAGATAGAGTAAGAGAGAGTGGAAGAGACAGTGACAAGGATTGTGGAGTGTAAAGTTAGATTGTGAAGTTTTAATCGAGAACGTGTCGGACTGCTCCTGAGACATCATGGCCACCGCGAACATCGGTGACTTGATCCATTTAGTGGATAGTTTCTCCGGTGATGGGAACGATGCGAGAGTTGGTGATTTCATTGACTCGATGGACCAGGTGGTGATGCTGGGGCAGTGGAATGATATGCAGATTGTGGCGATCGCCAAATTGAAGGTGAAAGGCAGTGCACAGCTCCTCCTGAGAACCCTTCAGGCGGGATTTACGTGGGGGCAATTAAAGGAGGCTCTATTAGAACGCTTCCAGGCGAAGGAACCGCACTCCGTGGCGATGAGTAGGTTTATGGAGTGCCTACAAAAGCCGGGTGAAAGCGTGCAGGCGTATGCCACCCGACTTCGTTTAGTGGGGCAGAATACTCTGCGGAATATGAGCGAGGACCCACAGGAGAACGCCCTCAGATATAAAATCCTGGAAGAGACGCTCTTGGCGCAGTATTTGAAGGGATTACGCAAGGAGATTAGGAGATTTGTTTAGTCAAGGGATCCTTCGACATTTGAGGAAGCCATTCGAGTTTCCGCGCTTGAGGAGCAGAACGAAGCAATGGCCACACCCCTACGATGCTTCGTGGCCACGATTGTTACCGATCACCGACCATTGCGGTGGCTGCTGACTTTAAAGGACCCGTCTTCCTGCTTAACTCGCTGGTCGCTGCTCCTCAGCGAATACGAATTCGACATTCAGCATTGACCAGGGAAAAACCATGTAAATGCCGACGTATTATCACGCGCACCGATTAATTCAATTCAGCCATTGTACGAACCGATTTGGGATCGGCAGCTAATCGAGGAAGAACAAAAGAAGGATACGTATATTAAAGGAGTTTTTAAGGACTTGGAAAGAGGAAAATTAATCGAGACCTTTTACAAAGATGACGACGGGGTTCTATATCGTCTAAAAGGAGGAGGACAACGGCATGATCAGATAGTCGCCCCCGCCTCTTACGCGCCTACCATGACTCACCATGGGCGGGGCACTTGGGCATCCAACATACCACAAATGCCATTGGGGCAAAATTTTGGTGGCCGAGGATGGCCGCAGAAGCGTGCCGCTACCGCCAAGCTTGCGTCTCCTGCAATGAGCGGAAAACTCCGCCGAACCGGAAACGGGCCCCCCTCCAGCGATTTGAAGAAGTGACGCGCCCCTTTGAGAGAGTTTCTATGGATGTAGTGGGTCCGCTAGTGACCACCGATAAGGGAAACAAGTTTATATTGACATTTCAAGACGCATTCTCCAAGTATCCCGAGGCGATTCCATTGACAGACCAAAAGGCAGAGACAATTGCTCGTGCTTTTGTGGAGAACATAATCGTGAGGCATGGGGTCCCCAGGCAATTGTTGACGGATAGAGGAGCGAATTTCACCTCCCAGTTGATGAGAGAGATTTGTGCGCTGTTGGGGATAAAAAAATTACAAACCACCGCGTATCATCCGGCCTGCAACGGGTTAGTGGAAAGAAGCCATAGGACTTTTATGGATATAATGTCCCATTTTGTGAGGGACAATCAAAGAGATTGGGACGACTGGCTTCCATTCGCCCTTTTAGCATATCGAAGTATGGTACATAGCTCCACTAAGGAAACGCCCTCTTTCCTTATTCACGGAAGGGATATAGAGCTGCCCTTCGATGATATCTTTTCCCCACTAGAAATTAATTACGGGACACATGCTGATTACGTGGCAGAACCACGGCTTCCAGAGGGTCCGCGAGTGCCTAAGGGAGAGCGGCGAGAGACAGGTTCGCGAATATAATAAGCGGTCTGGGAATGTCACATTCCAAGTGGGCGATCGGATTTATTTGCAACAATCCGTCCTAATCCCGGGACGGACGAAAAAACTCTCCAAATGGTGGAGGAGACCGTATCGCATAGTGGAACAGAAGGGGGCCGTGAATTTTGAAATTGAAGCGATTTATAACGCTCGAGATCGTCAGTTGGTCCACGCCGACCGACTGAAGATAGCAAAAGGTCTCACGACTCCGGAAAGGGAACCTCCTAGACCGCGACAAGAGACGCAAGAGCCTGAGCCTCCCTTCAACTATGCGAACCTCCCTCACTTACCTCATGCAGAGACTGCCGAACCTACCCCCACGTCCGAGCCCCAAGTCTGGACAGAGGACGAGAGACCCACATCAAACGGCGAAACTCCTTCTCCACCCCCGCCGAAACCCTCACGCAGCCCCTACCTCTTGAGAAGTCGTGGACCCATCATCTCCAACCCATGAAACTAAACTCCTATTGCATCAACGTCCTAAATATGTGTTTGTGCTGTGTCTGTGAAGTGAGTACTTTTTGTAAATTATTGCGAAGGTGGTATTAATAGTGAAATTCCGTGTAAGTTTTATGTGACTGACGGATGATTTAAAAAACACGAACAATTGAAAACCTGTAATTTCAAAAGGGCTAAGATTACGATTTTATTATGTAGCAATATTGTATCCTTCTTTTAATGGTGTTTTAAATGTAATGGGAATGTATTGATTGTTTGGGCATCAAGTGTATTTTAATTATGGATTGTCGGACTTAATGCATTAATGTTGTTAATTTAATTTGGATAGCTTTTAAATGTAATTGGAGGGAAGCCCCCAAATTAATTTAAAAAAGGGGGGAGTAATGTAATGAGCCGGGTAAACGGATGGACTGACCCTCTAAATTTATGGAGGGTATTCGGAGAAGCGGAGAGAGCGATCCGTGGAGTTCACAAAGAGGAAGATGTCGTGCGGCACCATTTGGGAGGCCATCATTCGCGGACTAAAAGGAGGAAGCAGTTTTTGTTTCTCTCTCACAACGCCCCAGGGCAAGAACCCTCGCGAGGTCCTGACCCTCATTAAACCTCAGGTGGTGGCAGCAATCACGCTACTCCCGCCCGCGAGTTACAGAACCGAAGGGAAATGGACCGAATACGGCGACAATATCCAATACCCTGTTGGTATGCTCACAATTGTACAATATTTGTAAACAAGCAACATGGCACCAGACATATTACCAGAAATTTGATTGATTGATTGAATCATAGCCCTCAGTTGTCACCATGGCTGAGTTGAGTGAGGATACTATTACAGAAGAACTGAATAAAGAAATTTATTTCAATGGTTCTGATACTTTGAGTGACTCAGACTTGATGGAAGTTCCAGGTGAAAATGATTCTGAGGATGATATTATGCAATTTCTTACTGAGCAAGGTCTTCAATCAGGTGAATCACTCCACGAGTATCTTACTAACTGCAAACATACAAAGCATTATGAAGGGCTTGGTGATTTTGTGAGGTTTAGTGGTCCTCTTCATGATTTACCTTCTGGTGCGAATGAATTTTCTTACCTGATATATATGTTAGGTGGTGAGGATTTTTTTCAAAAGATCACAGATAACACCAATAAATACGCCCAATTCAAGCAAAATAATTCAGGGACGGTTGATAAAGAGTGGGTTGATATTACAATAGAAGAACTAAAGGCATATTTAGGAGTGCTAATTTACATGGGAATATTCGATTTGTCAGAAAACACGGATTATTGACATAGCCCTTATATTGTTTGCCCAATTGTGTGTAATTGCATGACATTTAATAGGTATAAGTCTATATCAAAATATTTCCATGCGAGTGACATTACTCAGGAAAAGAAGCAAGGGGATGAAGGTTATGATATTCTCAATAAAGTTAGGCCAGTTCTAGATATAATGGACACATTTCATGAGAAGCATAGAGCGGGTAAGGAACTAGCAATTGATGAACCAATGGTCGCATTCAAAGGATGTCACCAAATAAAATAGTACATAAAAAATAAGTTACAGCCACAGTATGGCATGACAACCGAGACATATGCATGCTCTCAACAAATTGTGACCCAAATACGGCCACATATGTGCAAAGAAAAATGGGAAAAGGAAATGAACAGATTATGGTTTCTTGTCCTCAGCCTATCACCAAATATACAAAATTTATGGGTGGTGTTGAAAGAGCTGACCAGAGAAGATGCTATTATGATTTGGGAAGAAAAACAAAAAAATGGTGGAAATATTTGTTTTCAACACTGCTATAGTTAACAGTTTTATTTTATTAAGCAAAACCAATTCTCCGGCCACATCTAAGCATGGATATACACAAAAAGAATTCAGGCATCCCCACAAACTCATCAAAATTGAAGAAAAAAATCTGTGTCAACTGCAGATGAAAGAAAAGGCATCCAAACATCATGGATGTGTTGCAATTGTGACTTAGCTTTATGCAAAGTGGGATGCTTTTTGGAATATCACCAGGAGAAGGGAGGAGAGGTGGAAATTTTTAAATAAATAATACATTAATAAGTAAATAATTACTGAAAATTTAAATAAAATACAATAAGAAATCATTGTCACTAATATTTATGTGAGCTGATGTACTTGGAGTGAGATTCGTGCGAATTAAAAGGCTCAAAACTGGGGATTCTGGGCATTTAAATTCAGAATGGAGAGGGTTAATGTTGTAAAAAACATTCAAGTAAAAAGTACGAATATCTAATAGCAGCATTTGTCCCAAAACATAATTTGAACAGAAAATTTTGATAGAAAATGTCTATTACTGCCATCTCTGGACTGAATATGGAATTGATATAAATGTTGGACCATCAGAGTTAGTTGAAAAGTTCTCTAGTATTTTGGATTGCATTCTAATAATAAACTCACCCATTGCATTAATTTAGCATGCCGGGTGGAAGTAAGCACATATATTATTGATGCTGAAAGCAACTCTGCACTAAGCAGCTACTACCTTTTAATTGTTTATTAAGCATTTAATGTTTCTAAGCAATTATTTTTATTGTAGTATTGAGGAACATCCTAATTTTAAACTTAGAAAATTACAAACAATGTAACATAATCTAATGAAAAACATTGAGAATTCGATTCAGTCACCCATAAAAACTCTGGATTTTGGGGCAGCATTAAAAGGGTTAAGTGCATTTTGTCAGTATATCAGGAAAGAATGACGACACTTCCTATGTCATATGCAAAGGTCATGGGTCATCCCACCATGACAATATGCCATTACCTTTTATCCCCAAATGGTTATCAGAACACAATGATCTATGGCCTGTTAACACATTGCATTGCATTCACGAGAATTCTCGTTTTTCGAGCAGAGGTAACACTAACACCATCTACGGGATTATCCATGGACTTCTAACTATCCAATGCTAATTGTACACTTGCCTAATGCATCAGGGATTCTTTAAGTTTCATTTTTTTCTGTTTTCATAGCAGATTTAGGTATTCATATCTCCCTTGCTTACATTTTCAGTTTCCATCATGCACACAGTGAAAGGCATGGCTATCTTTGTGAAGGAGACATTTGAAACGAATTATGTGTTTGTCAGATTGTCCCAGTGTGGACAACTAGTTCAGATGGAAATTCAAGTGACTAACAAGGGAAGCCCATAAGGTGTGACACTCGCATCAGATTCAGACTTTGCAGAATATATGCAAAATAGTGGACTCCTATTATTACCTAGGTGCCAACTCGATGTCGTTTATGAGAAAATGCCTTTTGAAAATTGTGATCCGAGAGTCAACGAAATAAGAATAATAAACGTCCTTGCATAAATAGATAAGAGCGTTGGTGAAGGGAAAACGAGCTGGATTTCAAATAATTTTTCTGGGGTTCGATTCCTGAAGGGACCAAAACCTTTTCATCTGATTTTTTATTTTTTTCACAATTTCCTGTGTATCATTGATAAAACTTGCACAACATTTAAAAAAATTTATTCCATGCATTATAACCACTAGTTTCTTCAGCATATAATCTTTATAATCATGATCAATATATGGAGAGATTTGAAAGGAAGAATACAGAACAACGCACCGAAATAACCCAACAATATTGACATAATAATTGATAATAGCTCAATAACTTTGGCCAAAACTAACAAAGGTGAAATACTCCTTTAGCCAAAACAACAAGTTGATTTGACTAAAGGAGTATTTCACCTTTGTTTGTGACATAATGACAATTATAACTATAATGGCTATAATTAACACCAGCAAATGCTGTAATTTTGAAAAATCTCGACAAAGTTCATTCTGCAGATAACAGAACTCCATTTCAAATTGCATCGGAAACTAATAATTTTACCAAGAATAATGAAAATCTCTTGCCATGCATCATTGTTCATGATTAGATCTGGTCTAATGACATATTCTCCACCATACATTTAAAATTCCATCGATAGAAATGAGATTTTAGAGCATTTTGTGACACTATAAAAGATCAGAATTTAATCAGAATGACACTACTTCGTGACAGATACTTATAAAATATTTCACAGTAGTCTTTTTTTGCAATCAGTATATTTTCTATCAACCCTGCAATTTTTCTTAACTATTCATAAAAGGCCCAACTATACGGATTTGTAACTCTGTTAAAATGGAAGAAAAATACCTCCAAGGTCTATTGTTTGTCATTTACCTCTGAACAAGCATCACTTCTATCATCCAAAGATTCTTCTTCCACATCTTTCTCCGTTGACAAATGCTCATTCTAAAAGGAAATAATTTAGAAAACATTGTTATTTCACATAAGCATTCAATGTATTCATTTGTATCTAAAAATTGTAAAAGTAACTCCTTTACCCTTCTCCCTTTGAAAAAATGACGGAAAATCACGCCAATGCATCAATAATCCAGTTTTAGACAAATGCAACACTTTCAAAATAATAATAAATATTTCCGTAACGAGAAAATATTTCTATACTCCCTTATCACTTGATTGCAACTAGTTTACCAAATTATTTAACCGAAATTTTAAAAGTATAGAATTGAATATAAGGCTAAATACTTGAATTACCAAAAGAGATTCTAGTACTCACCCCAGTAATGTACTGTTCACACAACTCCTCTTCTAATTTTATAGGACGATGCATGCTCTAGAAGGAATAATCAGAGCATAAGTGACACATCAGCAGTATATGAAAGTAAACTATTCTAGAACTTTAAGGAAGGGTTTATGAATATCAATAATAGGAACGGAACAAAAATTGTCTCCAGGTAAAAAATACTAAATTTTTGACGATTACACTTCATTTATAATTTATAGGAGGAACAGATGTGCACTTGTATCTATTTCTCAAACGTTGAACTTTTCCGGAAAGAAATCGCAATTTTAAGGATGGACATTGAATGACTAAAATATGTACTTTTCAAATAATCCACTCAAAAAACATTTAATTGATGAAAAAATAACGTCTTGCAAATTAAAGCATCACAACAATTGACTCAAATGGATTGCCTACCTCTAAGATGTTTGGCTCTTCCACGATGATCTTCCGTTTAAAATAATCGTAGGACGATTTACACGCTATGCATTGTTCCTTGAATATTTTGAATTCCGTCAGCTTGAAGAAACATGCACTGCACACAAATGGTGGATATCCATCTAACCTGCTTGCCTATTCAGGAAGAGATCCAAAGTACAGTATGTGGTTACGTGCTGTCTGGCATGAGATGGTTGTTGGCAAGCTTCAAAATAATTTTAAAATTATTAGTTTTTTGCGACCATACAGAAATTAATTACTTAGAAGTTATCCCACACAATGCATGTTTATAATTAATGGTATTGAGGTACAATACTTGGTCAAAATACACTTATTATGTTATCATATTCAACGGGTTATTGTAAACAGATCCTAATAATTAACCACTTACAATTACATATACTATTTAGATGCAACATACATCACCAACACAACACGATTTGTAAAACAAACACATTCAAGTACAAGTTTCGCATTTTCAATATATTCTACAACGTTTAAGAAATATCCATAGATATATAGATGTTCCTTACAGAGGAGGATATAACATACTAGTAGTTGGTGCTTGCATTCTGCAAGCATATCATCTCAACATAAAAAAACATTCATTTTTCATATTTTATCATTACAAATATTTTTTTAATTCTAAATATTTCACCTCCGGAGCGATTTTCGTTTTTCCCTTACGTAAAAATAATAGATTAAAACAATCCCAAAACTTTGCAATTTTAAGAATTTTATACTTTCTCCATTATGGGATACTAATGCTACACATGTCTGCCAAATTTTAATGCTGTTGTACTTCTAGAAGTGAAATAATATTTTTCCAATTGCTTAACATTTAAACATTTTTAACGACCGCCGCAATATGTTTATGGAGAGATTCAAATGTTTATTTGTGCAAATGCACTACTCTGTACATAACATGAAAATTTCAGCTTCCCAGCTCAACCCGTAGTATAGGGTTGCGATACTGGAAGACAAAAGTTGCGATGGCCGCATGGTGCTGAAAAAGCAGAATATGTGGATGGAGGTGAAGACTCTTTCTGAGGCGGAGCGTGGTGGAGATAGAAATTTGCAGAGGATCAAGGAGCAATGGAGGAGGATGAAGTTATCCTCCCAAGATTCGATCACCATGGTAAGAGCCTTTCAAGTTAAAGTTATTGAGTAATGATGAATGTATAATGATTTATGGTTATTCAATTAGATCTGCCATTTTTGCAGTTAAAGAATTATCAGAGAGGGACTGGTGGAGGTGGACCAGTTCCTTCTGGAAGTGCTCCCCCAACTGAGGTGGATTACATAATACAGAATTTGATCCCAGATCAATTCGTGAAGGATAGCAGCATGTTTGATGACGATGCTGAACTTGAAATATTCCTCGGAGGAGCCTGTAACCTCTAGAGGGCGCGTCCCCGGGTGGCGGATAGGGGAATGCTCTACAGATATGTAGGGTAGGAGGGAAATAAAATACCTCCCGCGGACCAACAGGCAGCAGCGTCTGTTCTCCATATTAGGGGCGGCTGCAAACAGCGTCTGTTCCCCATGTTAGGGGCGGCTGAATATATAGGCGGAAGGCAATGGGAAACCACCGCCACAATATATCCCATGTAGAGGCATCATGACGGAGTCTTCTCTTGTTAAATATTCCGGAGGCAAAATGGTCCCCCGCTCGGATCTCCGGGGGGGACAACACGAGAGGTTCCGTTTAACACAAGGAAGGAAGGAAGCTGGAAAGAAGTTGAGAATTGGCACGTGGAATGTTAGAACACTCCTACGAGCAGGGAAGTTGGAAAATTTAAAGAAAGAGATGAAAATAAATAGAATGGATATGATTGGCTTAAGTGAAATGAGATGGGAAGGAAGAGGGGAAATAAAAAGTGATGACATCACGGTGTACTATTCAGGAGGTACTAGAGGAACGAATGGAGTAGGGGTAATTTTGAATAAGGAAATAGCAAATTGTGTACAGAGGGTGATATTTGTAAATGATAGAGCAATTGGTCTTAGAATAGGAATGCACCCAAAAGATCTACTGTTGATACAAGTTTATATGCCGACCAGCCAACATGAAGATGAGGCTGTTGAAGAAATATACGAGAAGATAGAAAATATTATGGAGGAGGAAGGTAAAAACTGTTGCAAGATAGTGATGGGCGATTGGAACGCTGTGGTAGGAGAGGGAAGAGAAGACCAAGTAGTAGGAAAATTTGGACTAGGGAAAAGAAATGAAAGAGGTGAAAGACTTGTTGAGTTCTGTAAAGAGAAGAGGATGTTTATATCAAATACTTGGTTTGAAAATCATAAGAGAAGGCTATACACGTGGAAATCACCAGGAGATGGAGCCAGATATCAAATAGATTATATTCTAGTGGAAGAAAGATATAGAAATGGTGTAAAAAAGGCATATGGACTTCCAGGAGCAGACATTGACAGTGATCATGTGCTCCTCATGGCCGAAATAAAACTAGCCTTGAAGAAGGTTAAGAAGGCTAAGATAGTTAGGAAATGGGATTTAGAGAATATAGCCACAGTAGGAAAAGAAAGAATAGGAGAAAAATTAGCTCAGGCAATCAAAAGAGAAAACGTGTCAGAGGAAAATGTGGATGAAGCATGGAATAGGATAAAGAAGGCTATAAGGAAAACAGCAGAACAGGCTATTGGGTTTTTCAGAGGAAAAAGAATAAAAAAGCCATGGGTGACAAAGGAAATGATAGAAAAGATGGAAGAAAGAAGGCAATACAAAAGCAGAACTGATGAAGATGGAAAAAGGAAATACAGGAAACTGAATAATGAACTAAGAAGAGAAACCCAAAAAGCAATGGAGAGATGGCTAGAGGAGGAATACTCAGATATAGAAGATCTAGAGAGAAAAGGAATGTATGACTTGATGTATAAGAAAGTAAAAAATGTAACGTGGGATAGATGGAGAACAAGTGCATGTGTGAAAGAGATTGAAAGTAAAGAAGATAAAGTTCTATATAAGGAAGAGGAGGTCCTTAATAGATGGAGAGAATACATGGAGGAGTTGTACAAATCAAATGAAAAACCACAGGATCTCCGTATTGAAGAGCAGGATGAAATAAATAATGACGAAACAGGGGTTTCGATATTGAAAATAGAGGTGCTACAAGCAATAAAGGATATGAAGAATGGGAAGGCAATGGGGGTAGATGAGATACCGATAGAATTATTTAAGTGTCTTAACGAGGAAGGACTGGAAGAAATAGTGAAGTTGTGTAATGCAATCTATGACAAGAGGATGTGGCCAGAGGATTTCGTCAAAACAATTATGATTCCAATTCCGAAAAAGCAAGGAACAAGAAAATGCAGTGAACACAGAACAATCAGTTTAATTACACATGCAGCAAAGGTTCTACTTAGGGTTATGAACAGGAGACTAATTAGCAAAATGGAAGAAAATGTTGCAGAGGAACAGGTTGGATTTAGAAAGAGTAGAGGTACAAGAGATGCAATAGGATTGATAAGAATGAGTGGAGAGAGATATATAGAAAGGGGTAAAGGAATTAGTCTGTGCTTCATAGATATGGAGAAGGCATTCGACCGAGTGAACTGGGAAAAACTGATGGAAATACTAAAAGCAAAAAAAGTAGACTGGAAAGATAGAAGGTTAATTAAAGAGCTGTATATGAAACAGAAAGCAGCTATGAGGATAAAAGATGCACAGACCGAATGGTATGATCTAGGAAGAGGAGTAAGGCAAGGTTGCTGCTTATCGCCAACCCTGTTCAATATATATGCTGAAGAAATGATTGACAATGGAATAGGGAATGATAAAGGAATTAGTATTGGGGGTAGAATAATAAATTGTATAAGGTTTGCTGATGACATGGTAATTTTTGCAGATGAAACGAGGCATATTCAGGAAATGGTTACAAAGCTAGAAGACAGGATGATGGAATATGGAATGAAAATGAACATAAAGAAAACAAAGGTGATGAGAATAGGGGATAGAGAGATTATGAATGTGTCAATAAAGGATGGAAGAGTGGAGCAAGTAAAACAGTATAGATATTTGGGAAGCATGCTAACTGAAGACTGGAGAAGTGAAAAAGAAATAAGAACAAGAATAGCAATGGCAAAAGAAACATTTAATAGGAAAAAACGGGTACTATGTGGTAAAATGGATTTAAATCTGAAGAAACGTCTTGTGAAGTGCTATGTTTGGAGTGTATTGCTTTATGGGTGTGAAACATGGACGCTAAAGAAAAGAGAGAAAGAAAGACTAGAGGCATTTGAAATGTGGGTGTGGAGGCGGATGGAGAAGGTTAAGTGGACGGATAGGATAAGGAATGAAGCAATACTAACAAGGGTGAATGAGAAGAGAAGATTACTTGAAACAATTCAGAGGAGGAAAAGTAACTGGTTAGGGCATATCTTGAGAGGAGAAGGTTTACTATTGATGGTGTTGGAAGGATCAGTAGAAGGTGAAAGGAAAAGGGGACGTAGAAGAATAAAAATGTTTGACGATCTGAAAGAAAGGGGAGGGTATCAGGAAATGAAAGAAATGGCAAAGAACAGAAATGAGTGGAGACAACGCTGGTGCCAGGGACCTGCCTAGAGGCAGAACACCTCATGATGATGATGATGAAGATTTAAGAATGAACTTTAGATTATATATGGTGAAAAATGAATTTCAGTGTAATTGGAAGTGCTAAAGGAGAGAACTTTATTTCTTATCACTGTCAAGATCACAATTGTGGAGGTTTTTATTTTCAAGTTATTAAATTTGCTTGTATAATTGAACCAATTTGAGCAAATTGTATTAAATAAGACTTTTATTGAATTAACAGCAGGATGAAGAAAAAGAGATAAGCACCCTTGTTTCTTGTAACTTGGAGCAGGAGGAAGAAAATATCCCCAATTTCAGTAATGTAGAGCAGGAGAGAGAAACAGCTGATACCCCCCCTCATCCCTCAAAGTGCTCCAATAAAAGGTAATATATAAAGAATAGCATGCAAAAGAAATAAACTAGATGTTTATTAAAGCATATATATATATATATATATAAATGCCAGTTATGTTTTGTTGTTGTGTTGTATATATATATATATATATATATATATATATATATATATATATATATATATATACACACAACACAACAACAAAACATAACTGGCATTTTTATGCTGAGAAAATTGGCACTTCCAGATGAGCTGGAGATTCGAATTTTTTTTCTTTGGTAGGATTTTGTGCAAAACCGACTAAAAAACCGAAAATCTTGAAAAAGTGCAAGAATGGGGCCGCTAAAATTTCGCTATTGTTTAAACAAATTTTCAAGGTTTACGTATTTCCGAATGTACTACAGAGCTGAAATGTTTTTAGAGGTAGGATTTGTAAAAAACGAAATAGAGATTATACAAATTTTGATATTTTGATTTGTTTGGCAGTTAAAAATTCCACAAGTTTAAAAATTTAGCTAACTGCTTAGATACTACGGGATGAGCTAGAAAGCTGAAATTTTGAAGTTATTTACAGAGTAGTGCATTAGCATAAATAAACATTTGAATCCCTACATAAAGATATTGCGGCGTCGGTTAAAAATGTTTAAAATTTAATCAATTGGAAAAATATTATTTCACTTCTAGAATTGCTACGATTTTAAAATTTGGCAAAAAAGTGTTAGTACCCCATAACGGAGAAAGTTTAAAATTCTTAAAATTGGAAAGTTTTGGGAATGTTTAAATATATTATTTTTACATAAGAGAAAAACGAGAATCGCTGCCGAAGTGAAATCTTTAGAAATAAAAATACATTTATAATGATGAAATATGTCTGAAAAATTAATGTTTTTCTAGGTGAGATGATATGCTTGCAAAATGCAAGTACAGCACGTAAGTCTGGCATGAGATGGTTGATGGCAAACTTCAAAATAATTTTAAAATTATTGATGACGTTGAATTCCAAAATTTTTTGCGAACGTACAGAAATTAATTACTTGGAAGTTATCCTACACAATGCATATTTATAATTAATGTTATTTATGTACAATACACAGTCAAAATACACTTATTATGTTATCATATTCAACGGGTTATTGTAAACAGATCCTAATAAGTAACCACTTAAAATTACATATACTATTTAGATGCACCATAAATCACCAACATAACACGATTTGTAAAACAAACACGTTCTAGTACCAGTTTCGCATTTTCAATATATTCGGGAAAGTTTAAGAAATATCCACCACCATATACAATAATCAAATCAGCATATCCATCCAAACATTGGAAACACGTGATCATACTTACATCAAGCTTAAGCAAATCCGATATTAGGTCCGCCACTACGTAGTTCGTCTCAACGTTCACATTAAAAATATGAACAAAGTTCCCACTACCGCACAGACAAAGCCTGCATTTAGATAAACCGTCGGATAACTCCATATTTTTACGACACACTCAATTCAAATTCTTCTCAATCCGCGAAGTATCGCACTCCATAAACAGCTAACTCGAATGCGAGAATCGAACTCGAACGAATCGATATTGCAAGGAAAGCATTGTTCATCGCTCAAAGGGAGGTGTCTAAGCAGAGAAAGAAGATTAGTACTTTAGAAGAACCACTAAAGGATTGATGTTAGTATTTTCAAGTAGCTCATGCGATGTTCAAGGTTGCCAACCCCGCATGTAACCTGTTTGGAATTATTAGTAATATTGCTGGTGGAGGTTTTCGGGTTTCGCTGCGTTGGCGGCATTTCTGGCTCTCGACGTTTCGCAGACGTTGCAGTCTGCATCTTCAGGAGATGAAGTGAGATCCGATGACTGACTGAGCTCTTCTTGACCCCCATAGTAGGGGAAGAACTTTATGTCATTTTTTACTACCACGAATGGTAGGGCCGCTATAGGTGTGAGCACCTCTTCAGCCGGGGAAGGGAGGAGAGAAACCTAGTGCCGGCGTTAGCCTACTCTTACGAAGAGCACCAAGGGGACAATCCGAAGGACGGAAAAGTTGATTTGCGCGCGCTCCTCAGGTTTCGTTTTCTCATTGGCTCGTCCTCGTCTCCTAGTACCATCGCTCGCAAATAGGGGGCCGGAAAAATCCTGATAAGGATTCGAACCGGGTTGTCTCGTCAGCAGTTTGTCATGGTGGGGCCAACTCTCTAACCACTTCACCACCAGCTCCCCTTGAGATCCGATGGTAGGGATCTGACTTTTATATTCACTCGTGCCTTCCTAGTTTAACCGTTGTCCATCGCTGATTGGCTCGTTCGAGTTGTTGTCCCTTTCTCTTTGGAGGTTGCTCCAACGTATTTTTCCTCCCTTTCACTTTTCCGTTGGAAGAGTCGCTTCCATGTTGCGCTGATGCGCAAACCGTCGTCCCGGTTGAAATTGACCGGATGCTTTTCGATCTCAATAGCTTCGCGAATTAACCTCGGAAAATATCGATCTTCTTTCGCGAGCAATTTCGTTTCTTCGAGCGTGATTTTATGTCCCGGGCCGGAGGTGAAGTGCTCCGCTATGGCCGACTCCCTCCATTTTTTGTTCATCATGGCCCGTTTATGTTCGGCTAAGCGATTAAGAAATCCTCCATACCTATTGAAGACCAACGGAACCTACTGCCGTCATCATCCAGGCCTCCACGACTGTATGGGTTACCAAAAATACACAAGAACGACGTTCCCCTGAGACCCATCGTCAGCGCCATCGGCTCCCCAACATATCGGCTGTCAAAATACCTCGCACGCACCTTGCAGACGTACGTAGGCGGAACGGAGTCGCACGTGAAGAATTCAGCACATTTCATAGAAAGGCTAAACGACATGAAAGTATCGGAGAACGATATTCTAGTAAGCTTTGACGTGACCTCACTCTTCACTAAGGTTCCCATAAAGGACTCCATCGAGATCTTGAAGGAGCTTATACATCATGGACTTCCGGCAGACTATCCGGATTTAACAGAATTCTGCCTCACCAACAACTACTTCCTGTGGAACGGGCAGTTTTACGAGCAGAAGGAAGGAGCAGCTATGGGCTGCCCTCTCTCCCCCGTCATAGCCAATCTGTATATGGAACGTTTCGAGTCTAAGGCGCTATCATCATGTGGTCCTCGTCCTTCATGCTGGCTGCGTTACGTGGATGACACATTCGTCATTTGGCCCCATGGGACAAATAAACTTCACGATTTCCACCGTCTACTCAACCAAGTCCACCCGGCCATCCAGTTCACCATGGAAGTCGAAGAGAACGGCACCCTACCATTTCTCTACGTCATGGTGAAGAAGAGACCTGACGGAAGCCTTGGACACAGCGTATTTCGGAAAAAGACGCACACTGATCGTTACCTGCATGCTGCCTCTCATCACCATCCTCAACAGAAGGCATCAATAATCAAGACCCTGATGCACCGAGCAAAGACGATTTCCGATCCCGAGTCCCTAAAAGACGAAGAAGAGCATATAAGAAGGGCACTCATGAATAATGGCTACAGTCACCCATTCATCCGGCGGAATATAAAACCGAAACAAAAACCTTCGGTGGAACGACCAAAACCCACAGCCTACGCAAAAATTCCCTTCATCGCCGGGACATCAGAACGCATAGTCAGGATTCTACAAAAAGAAAATATCGTCGTCCGTTTTAACACGCTAAGGAAAATAAAAGAAGAACTTCCGTCTGCGAAAGATGCACTCGACCCGCTAACATCTGAAGGAGTCTACAGGATTCCATGCAGCTGCGGACACGTTATTACAAGTAAAATCAAGTTATTCGCGGATGTTACGGTAGTTTACAGAGAGATTAACAGTCCTGCTGATCAAGCATTACTTTCTAACGACCTACACGCAATTCTCGAGTGGTGTAAAGAGTGGCAATTAGAGCTGAACTTAGGTAAGTGTTCCGTCATGAGATTCTGGAGAAACAAAGAAATTGAGGCGATGAATTACAGTATAGAAGGCGTACATCTAAAATTAGCCGAATCCGTCAAATACTTAGGTGTCATTTTAACAAGTAACCTCTCGTGGGACACACACATACGAAATATATCCGGGAAAGCTAAGCAGAAACTAGGATACATCAAACGGATAGTAGGTAAAAGCGAAGAAAAAGTCAAAGAGACATGTTACTTTTCTTTAGTTAGACCGCTGCTAGAGTATGCGTCGAGCATATGGAATCCGTACGAGAAAGGATTAATCGCCGAGTTAGAGAAAGTGCAGCGAGAAGCTGCTAGATTCGTCAAAAATTGTTATGATAGAAATAAAAGCGTTACAGGCTTGATACAGTACTTAGGATGGGAATCACTAGCTGAGCGCCGATAACGTGCTAGGTTAAAACTTCTTGAAAGATTTAGAACGAGTACTTTCGCCAGCGACGTCGAAGAAATTATAAGAACTCCCACCTATATCGATAGAATGGACCATCCTCGTAAAATAAGAGAGATAGCCAGTAGGACAGAGAGATACAAAGGCTCATTTTTCCCTAGAACGATAGCTGAGCAGAATAAAACTTACGATCAAAAATAACCTCGCGTAGGGGCGTAAACCAAGGCCTAATTTTGGAGTTTTCCCCTTGGTGTTAATACACCCCCTGCCACACACCCTTGCGGTGGCTTGCAGGGTAAACTGTAGATGTATACGTCGGACAAACAGGACGAACCATTCGCAGTCGCTTAGCTGAACATAAACGGGCTATGATGAACAAAAAATGGAGGGAGTCGGCCATAGCGGAGCACTTCACCTCCGGCCCGGGACATAAAATCACGCTCGAAGAAACGAAATTTCTCGCGAAAGAAGATCGATATTTTCCGAGGTTAATTCGCGAAGCTATTGAGATCGAAAAGCATCCGGTCAATTTCAACCGGGACGACGGTTTGCGCAACATGGAAGCGACTCTTCCAACGGAAAAGTGAAAGGGAGGAAAAATACGTTGGAGCAACCTCCAAAGAGAAAGGGACAACAACTCGAACGAGCCAATCAGCGATGGACAACGGTTAAACTAGGAAGGCACGAGTGAATATAAAAGTCAGATCCCTACCACCGGATCTCACTTACAAGAACTGGAGAATTGAGATAAACCCCAAAAAGACCCAAGCAATCCTCTTCCAAAAAAGGGATGCCGATTTGCCGAGACAGCTCTCAGTAGAAGGTGTTGAAATTCCCTGGGCTAGACATATTAAATACCTTGGCGTAACAATGGACGAGAAACTACGGTTTGACGTCCATGTAAAAAGGGTCAACCTTACAGCAGCAGGGAAGAGAGCCAGACTCTTCCCAATTTTTAAATCAACTGACGTGTCCAGGGAATTAATAACACCTATATAAGGCAATGATCAGACCGACACTTATGTACGCTGCACCGGTGTGGACGGGTTTTCTCATGCAGAAATCCTGGAAAATACTCGAGATCGCGGAGAGAAAGATTTTAAGCCGAATAGGCAGGACATGGGGCAGAAATGTTGATGTCCATGAAATGCTAGGGATACCAACGATTAGGGACTTTGCCAAAGATTTGGCTAACAAATACAAACTCGCCCTGGAAAATAAAACGAATGACGTTCTCCGCGATCTCGCAATTAACAAAGTGTCGGTCTGGGATAAGTACAAGAGAGCATTGGCATCCACAGGTGAAGAGGATAGGGTCCCTCCTAAAAAGCGGCGAATATAAGTTTTATTAATACTGACCATTATGAAACACGGGTGAGGTGCCTGTAATTTAATACCCGACGTTGAGTAAAGCCACATTGGAAGGCAACTCAGAAATAATAGATACCACGGGAGGGTATGAGCCACGGGCCGGATCTCACTTCATCTCCTGAAGATGCAGACTGCAACGTCTGAGAAACGTCGAGAGCCAGAAATGCCGCCAACGCAGCGAAACCCGAAAACCTCCACCAGCATTCAGCAACGCTGCGAAAGCCTTCAACTCAAATTATTAGTAATATTACATGTATGGAGAAAGTCATGTGGTGGCCACATCAGATTTTTTTTATTGGTGTACAGTGACTTATTTGTTGCTTTATGCACCATCTTTTCCATTGTACCTGTGAAACAGATTTAATTTAGATATCTACTATCTTTTAAACAACAGTAATTATGTAGCTATTATTTTTCTTTTTTGTATTTCATTCTACTATTATTATTAATCATCTACTGTAAAAAATGGTGATTGCTGTGTGTATTTAAAATAAAATAAATATTTTTTACTATGTACTGTCTTTTTTGTTCTGACTTGTCCTACTTTGATGCACTTTGATCTTTGGACCAATAAATTATTATAATTTGTACACTTTTCTATTAGGCTTTGGCTATTAAAAAAATAACTATCACTATGTAATATTGGTCATTTTCTAATATAGTGGCAATGTATGCTGCATCCTATACACTTAGTGTAAAATTGTTCTAGGTTACTGTTGGTATTACACAAATAACTAAAAAGCAGTTATTCTGCTGATCATTCTTTGTGTTCTGTCAGCGTGATGCCAAAAGGAGATTCGAATAATCACCAGGTATGATAATGGTCTGCATTCGATTCCAGAACATTATCATCACTTCAATAACATGGGAATGACTGTAGCATATTATTCTTTTGTATTTTAAATTTTAGTAAAATCAGCGTGAATTCAAGACGAACCAAAAGTTTTTTTCCTGTTATTGATCCCATGGAGATAGTGATAACGTGCTTGCTCTTAATGATGGAAAAATGTCAATGTGATAGAATCACAAAAATTTCTCTACAATTTGAAACATTAAAAACTATAACATAATTAATTATAATATATATATGTAATAATTATAAGATAATTAAAATTATACTAGATTACGTCTAACTTAGTTAAAAAATAAAATTAAAGCAAAAAGGGATTTTTCCCAGAAATTAAAGCATCTATTAGGAATTTCTAAATTCTCTGGCAATCAGTTCGCGTCCATGTTTTCCAATTTCAAGTTTCATGGCTCAGATCGCCCTTTTTAAGCAATTACTATAATCATCATTAAGGCAATAGCCTATGTGTCACACTAAAAATTAGGATATTTTGTGTTATGATTATTGTGCCATGTGTTGATACATATCCGGATAAAAAAATTAATTGAAAAATTATTACGTCATCATATGTGTACGTCTTTGACTGAAATCGAATGGATTTTAATGCAGTCTAAGAATTAAATCAATGCTCTTAAAGTATGGAAAATCAATTCTCATTGAAAGCATTGGAGTCGTCGCTATGGCACTTAATATTTTTCATTGTTGAAAACCAAAAAACTTTTCATAATTTTAATTAAAATCGAATTTTTACGCAAATTCAGCATGGATTTGAATTGTCTTCAAGAAAAATAAACATAATCTCTCTTTCACATTATGGTGCATATCACGACTTTGTATCTTAATTACAAATAATTTAAAAAAGAAATTTTATGTAGGCCTGCACAGTTTTCAATGCTTTTCTTATGGGTGTTTAAAATTGGACTTTGGGGTCAAAAACACCCCTTAAATATAACATTTTCTGAAATTTCAGAGTTTTTTCAGAGGTTGTATCCAATGATCTATCTTCATGTCAATTTTCAGCTCTGTATCAATTCTAGAAGTACCTCAGGTTTTATATATATATATATATATATATATATATATATATATATATATATATATATATATATATCCTATATATGTAAGAAGCAGTTATTTATAATGATGTGCTTGTATAATTTATTAATTTTCCTACCGGTTCAGGGGTGGGCCTCTACTCACATCAGACATATTGTAGGTACATGATACAATGTAGGGGTGAAGCCACTCCCCACTAGGGAATTCTCTGCCAAATCTTTCATTTACCTTCAAAAGAAGTGCCATATAAGCTACAGCGCCACTATTGACCACTTCAGGTGAAATGAACAGAAACTGTTAAGTTTTTCAATGAACAAGAAAAAGAAGTTGTGACCTTTTTATTACACCTTTGATACAGGAAGTTCAAAAAGAAATGAGCATTAATTATAAATAAACAATACCATATACAAATGGCAATAAAAATAGGGCCATGAACACAAAAGTGGTTTACATACGAGTATCAATAGTAGCAGTAGTAGAGTATTTGGTCCAGAGATCAAGATACAGAGAGATATAGGACAAGCCAAACAGGAGAAATTAGTAAAAAAAAATTAAACACATTAAATTCGGAATAATAAGTACATGCCAAACATTGATATCATTATACAGCATCCATATAATCACACATACTATAACACATTCTGTTCAACAAGAACTCCTTTACCTTATTTTTTTAATTGAAATAGTTTTAACAGTTTTCAGATCATAAGGTGGTTTATTATATAGTTGTAACCCCATTAGTCTAGGAACAAGAGCAGCTGATCTTGTTCGAAGAAATGGAATATGGACTGTGTATACTCCAATTTTTATGAAAATCAGATAAATTTCTCTTCATAAATACTAATACTGCAAGGATATAATATCTACACACGGTAGCAGAATTTAGTCATTAAAATTATGTAATATATTTATTGATGCACCAACTAAGGGGGGATAAGAAAATTTTAATAGACAGAAATACAATCGGGTCGTGAATTATTACTATTTTATGTTGCGTGTTCGGTCAAATTATATTAACTTTCTCGTTTTATAAAAACTATTGGAGCACACAGCAACAAAACACCTTTTTCCTGGCATTTCTGTTTCAATGAAGGCCTCAAATTTATTACGCAAAGCAAATACATTTCCAATGCACGCTGAAACACGCCAAACGACTACTTAAATACAAGGGTTTAGATGAGATCCCTCACGGAACCCAGAAGCCCGAGGAACCTTGTGACGTCACGCACTCACACCCCTACTTTCAGCTGAGTCCACCTCCTTGGGTCAAGGTACCTCGAGTAAGAGTCAGCTGATCCGGGAGTCGGGGCGTGACGTCACAAGGTCCCCGACTCGGCAGAGGGAAAGTGCTGAGTTACGGCGCGCGAGTATTGCCATATAGCATTTAAAATCGGGGTTTTTACCGTTGTTGTAGATCAAAATGTATCTAATTAGGGCTTGATGGCGCCTCATAAGTATATGCGATGAGAATTCCATTCTTTATTGCTCTTGTGAGAAAAATATGACTCCTATGTAAACTTACGTTCTTCAGATTTCCGCTGTAAATTTATGGGCAAATTTTTAGTGAGTGAATATTGTAAAGGTCTAATATTGCGAAACAAAAATTTTATCGTTTAGCTTCCATCATTCTCCTTAATAGGATATTTGACGACAGCATGGCGATGAGAAATTCATTCACTTTAGCAATCGAACCAATGAAATTTTTCAATACGAGTTGTCGGTGCTTGCATACTACAAGAGCTTAAAAAATCACCATAAACGAAGATCTTAACTCGTAAATAAACCAACGCGACAGAATTTGTACTACACGGAGCCCATTTAAATAACATAATAGTTTTCATTTTCCCGGGAATGAAGGCATACATCCGGATTTTCTAAATTCTCTGGCAATCGGCTCGCAAGCAAATTTTCAAATTTCAAGGCTCAAATCGCCGTTTTTAAGCAATAACCATAATCATCATTAAGACAATTGCCTATATGCTACACTAAAAATTAGGTTATTTGTAATGATTATGGTGCCATCATCCGAGCCTTTTATGAAAAAAATTTCGAATCTCCAACACATCTGGAAGTGCCTAAACATTAGTATCCTCCTATATGTTATATCATTATATATCGACGACTCTTACAGAGGAGGAGGAGGATATAGGAGGATACTAATGTTTAGGCACTTCCATATAAGCTGGAGATTTGAAATTTTTTTCTTAGGTAGGATTTATGCAAAACCTACTAGAAAAAACCAAAATCTTGAAAAAGTACAACAATGCGGCCGCTAAAAATTCGCAATTGTTTAAACAAATTTTCATGGTTTATGTATTTCCAAATGTGCTACGGAGTTGAATTTTTTTTATAAGAAGAATTCTTAAAATAACGAAATAAGGATTATACAAATTTTGATATTTTAATTTGCTTGGCAGTTAAAAATTCTTAAAATTTAAACAATTAGATAACTGTTTAGGTACTGTGGGATGAGCTAGGAAGCTGAAATTTTCAAATTATTTACAGAGTATTAAATTTACACGAATAAACATTTCAATTTTACCATATATGAATTGTGGCGGCCGTTAAAAATTATTTAAATTTAAACAATTAGAAAAATATTATTTTACTTCTAGAATTGCTAAAACTTTAAAATTTGGCTAAAATGTGTAGCATTAGTACCCCATAATGGAGAAAGTGTAAAATATTTAAAACTAAAACATTTGGGGTTTGTTTTTAACAATTCGTTTTACATGTGGGAAAAACGAAAATCGCTGCGAAGGTGAAATCATTAGAATTAAAAGAATATTTCTAATGATGAAATGTCTGTCTTTAAAATGAATGTTTTTTCAAGGTGAGATTAAATGCTTGCAGTATGCAAGCACCAACTACTAGTATGTTATATCCTCCTCCTCTGTAAGAGTCGCCGATATATAATGATATATAACATATAAGAGGATACTGATGTCCAGCCCAAACTAAAAGAGCTAGAGAGCTGAAAGTTTTAGTTTTTGTAGATATGATGGAGAAAGCTACAGATAAAATGAGACTTCTTACCTATGTGACATGAGTTCGACTCCAGAAAAATTCCGAAAGTTGCGTTTTTTCCCATAAGAAAAGCATTGCGCCATTTTTGGAAATTAATTTTGGGCACTTTCACGTAAGCTAGAAAAATGAAATATTAAGTGTTGCTAGACGGCCGCAATATCTATTGAGAATTATTGTTACTTTTGCTTACAGTGTCCTGGGTTCGACTCCAGATACCCCGGAATATCTCCCATAAGTTAGCATAGGAAAAAGTTATCCCAGTGTGTAGACCAATCTAATAGGTTTAGGATGCTGAAATTTTGCAGGTCTATAGAATTTTTCTCCTAACCAACTATAAAAATCGAAAATTTCAAAATTTTTAATTTTTAGAGGTTGTTTTAACCACATTTGTACTTTAACGTTTAATAATTTTTATCTTGGAAACTATATGCTGTAGGTTCGAGTTTTTTAAGTCATTTTGTAGAAAATTATACATAGAAAAAAATGAAATTTTGAAAAAGTTAAAAAATTCGACCACTAATAATTCGCAATTGTTTAAACATATTTGTGAGGTTTATGTATTACCAAATGTGCTACGGAGCTGAAATTTTTTTAGAGATAGTGTTTGTAAAAAAACGAAATAGGGATTATACAAATTTTGATATTTTAATTTGTTTGGCAGTTAAAAATTCTTAAAGTTTAAACATATAGGTAAATGTTTAGATACTACAGGGTGAGTTAGAGAGCTGAAATTTTCAAGTTATTTAGAGTTTAGTCTAATTAAACGAATAAACATTTCATTGTATCTATGTAATTCTTATTGCGGCCGTTAAAAATTATTTTAATTTAAACAATTAGATAAATGCTATTTCACTTCTAAATGTGCTACAAATTTAAAATTTGGCATAAATATGTGGCATTATTAACCCAATGTGGAAAATGTATAATATTCATAAAATTGCAAAAATTATCAATTTTTTTACTCCATTATTGTTCCATAAGGAAAAAAGAAATTTGGTCCCTAGGAGAAATCTTTTAAATTTAAGAAATATTTCCCATGATGAAATATCTCTCTAAAAAATTAATGTTTTTTCAAGGTAAGATGAAATGCTTGCAGTATGCAAGCACCTTCTACTAGTATGTTATATCCTCCTCCTCTGTAAGAAACGTCTATATAGAATGATATAATATTATATTATATATATTTATATATATATATATAATTTGGGGACAAAGTTGGCAGGCTGCTGGGGGCATCGAAAAGACACAAAAAACATGCAAGCTTTTTGGGCATATGCCCTGCTTCGTCGATGGAGGTAAGAGTTACAGAAAGTAACACACTGGGTGGGGAATGACAGAGTGATGCGAGAAGGTTGATGATTGGAGGAGGCAGGGAGTGGGAAGGGTGGATAGCCAAGGAGGGAGTGTGGTAAGCTAAAGCACAATAGCTACAATGTAACTATAGAAGACATTGTAAGAGGGCTAATACGTTTAGCAGAGGTTGAGGCCAGGCAGGGAGAAAGAGTCAACGAGATGTATATGGGCTAGTTCCCAATGTCTGAGAAGGGAGAGAGGAGTGTCATTGGGTAAGGTGTGAATAACATTAACATTGTAACAACTATTGAAGGGGACATTGTGGGCATTGGTGTGTAAAGCAACAGTGAGTGGAAGTCTGAGAGAAACACTATTCCGGTGACCATTAATGCAGATGTTTAACAGATTGCTGGTGAGGCCTACATAAAACGCGGGACAAAAGGTACAGGTAAGGAGGTAAATGATGTTACGGGTGGTGCAGTTGTTCTAGAGGTGATGGGGCAGGTGATGTTGGTGGAGGGACTGGAGAAAGAAGATGAGGGTAGGTGGATGGGACAAGTGAGGCAGCAAGGTTTGCCACAGGGGTGAGACCCTATGGCCATAAGATACATCCTGATTTATGTCATCAACTGTCTAGTTGTTAGGGGTTGTCTGCATTTCTCATCTAACCAAACAGGTAATTATGTTCTTTATGTAGACGAATCAGATTGCACTGGTATTCCATTTAATTTTTAGCTGTAATCAGTTGGAAGGTGCTGCTAAGATTGATGCCATATTACCCGATCTAAATCGTTGACAACAAACTCTTGATGTCTTTGATCATATAAGATACCCTTCATTTTTCAGATGCTAAAATAGGAAAAACACCTCATCTTATATTTGGATAAATATGGTATCTATGAGGAAGTTTGGCACATATCATTGATGCAATGGTTACTTTCCCAAATAAAAATGGATGATAGTGTTGGGTTTAATTTACTATTTTAACACTTATTGAAATCAATGAAGAGGCCTGGGCTAAATCAAGCAGTCAATCCTGAACGATTAATGGTAAAAGCTATGTCCTAAAACTGCCAATAACTTGAAAGAATTCCACAGGATTAAGATTTAGGTTGAGAAAATTGTTACCCTTGAAAAAGCCATTGGAGGTAAGCTATTTGAGGTGAGGGGTTTAGTGGTAATGAAGGGGAAGAGTTTCAAGAGCTCATACAGTCTCACCAGGAGGAATTAAATATGAGATGTTGGAGAAATTATTGGCCTCTCATGCAGATGTGAGTGAAGAACCAGAGGAAGATGAAAAGTAACAATGACCTGAAATTTTAGAAAATTTAGTTTAGGATTACCAGATGACATCAGTCGAAACCAGGACAATGAGATTCAAAAAGCAGGACAAAGGAAGAATCTGTGAATAGTTTGCATACGTTAACTACTGCTGGTGAAAAAAACATGTAAGTTAACTTCAGAGACATTAATAAAGAAATGCACTCATACATGGTGCAACATTCAATTACTGTATTTGGAGAAATACTGCCAAATTTATTATTGTGTATAGCTTATGCAGTAATCTCCACTATTAGCAACATTGCATACCAAACATTCTGCCTCTTCCTCCGATTGGTCTTTTTTAAAGCACGCAAACTTTTTCTGCAATTCTGAGGTAAATTGTCATTTACTTTTCACCATTCTTATGCCTAGGATAATATGGAAAATAAAATGAAATAAAAAACAACTAACACATTTAAATTATATCTGGTATTCAAAGAGGCTTACCTTTTCCTTTGGACAAATTGTTCAGTCTCCGGTAAATAAGTCCAATCCAGTGATTATGTATTTGTGGTGTTTCCAGCTGAACACAAAATATAATATGACTGGTTGAAAAGATCTCTCTTTCCCCATCCAAACAATCATACATCTCAAAGATAATATTGTGCAGGAAGAGTATGACTTTCAAAGAGCTATGAAAATAAAGACAATGTTATGGGTACATTTATATAAGTGTGAAAATGGAAAGCAAAAAAAAAATTAATGGCTAATTGAATCTATTGTATGAATATTGAAAAAGGCTTCCATGAATTTTGGTTGAAATTCATTCGTATATACAGGCTAGGAAATCCATGGGATCATCAGCTTCGCTCAGCCCACTTAGGGCTGGTGGGTAGAATCACATTGTGTGCCTCTGGGAGGCTCCCTCGACATTTTAGAGAAATGTTTATTTGACGTTTTCTTCATCGTTTGATGTTTTCCACATGTATGCCAAATTTCGTTTTGATTGGATAAGATTTGGAAATTAGCGCAGTGCACTAATGCAAATTGCGCAGTAACTATAATATCCTTGAAAACATACAGGCAATCGACACTCATTTATTTGTACATGTACATGAAGTTTGGTGAAAATCAGACAACTGAGACAGCAGTTATTGTAAAACAAACAAACAGACAAAATGCACATGGACTCAACAGGAGAGACCTCATTTCGCTTGGCCAATTATTAAATCAAACAATGATACATAGGCCATTACTCTTGAAAAAATACAGACAATGACATCAAGTCACATTATAATAATGTCCATTTTTGTGCCCTCCTCTGAGGTGATGCGATGAGCCTGAATCAATTTGAGTTTTACAATAAAACTCGTCTCGGTTCAAAATTTCAATCATCTCTAGAATTTATAAGAGAAACCAAATTCCGTTGTAGCAAAAAAAAACTTTTTTTGGAAAAATACCAAAAGTTTTCTGCAAAACATGTTTTTTACATACTTTTTAATTGTTTATTATGCTTTTATTATGAAGCTCATATCTTTATTGTAGTATCCAGGATACATTGTTCTGAACCCCCTAATTTTAAGAAATACCTTGAAAATTATGAATAATGTAACAATCTAATGAAAAACATTGAGAATTCAATTCAGTCATCTGTAAAAAAACATTGGATTTTGGGGTCATGTTGAAAGATTTAATGTAAAATCAATAACCAAATTATGAACTTTGGATATTAATAGATTGGTATCTTTATTAACAAACTGTACTTGGGAAAGCTTTACTTAGCAGAAAGATTCCATAATATAAATGAAGACAATTATTGCAAATTTCTAATAGACCTGCTGTAACAGGCAAAACCAGCCGTATCAATTCGTGTCCAGTCTTTATTGATGAATAAAATCTTCTACTTTATACAGATAAGTTTTACACTTAAGATAAGTTATATCCATAATTTTTGCAATTCTATGAACGTACTTCATTATAGTCATTTTGTAACTGAAGGACATTTAAGAGAATTGGAAAGTAATGTGTTTTTGATTTCTTACAATACCGATCAATTGACATTTATCCTACGATATGTCAGAAATGCTGATCCAGTAGAGCAATTTTTGCAGTTTGTTCACATCCTTGGACACAAACCTGATCACGTTGCTGATGCTGTGACGACATTCTTGGCCAACAATAACATAATGCTAATGGGGTTGCGGAGGTCAATCTAAGACAATGCAACGAATATGTTTTAAAATAAAACTCAACTCGATTCAAAATTTCAAACATCTGTAGTATTTAAAAAAGAAAACAAATTCGATTATAGAAAATAAAAATGTTTTTGAAGAAATACCAAAAGTTTTCTGCAAAACATGTTTTTAAAATACTTTTTATTGTTTATTATGCCTTTATTATGTTTCTAAGCACATATCTTTATTGTAGCATCCAGGATAAATTGTTCCGAACATCCTATTTTTAAGAAATAATTATGAATAATGTAACGTAATCTAATGAAAAACATTGTGAATTCAATTCAATCACCGGTAAAATACACTAGATTTTGGGGTCGCATAGAAATGTTTAACGTAAAATCAATTAACAAATTCGAACTTCGGATATTAATAGATTATTGTCTTTAATAATAAAATGTACTTGGGAAAGCTTTACATCGCACAAAGTTTCCATAATATAAATAAAGCCAATTATTGTAAATTTCCACTAGACCTGCTGTAACAGGCAAAACCGGCCGAATAAATTCATGTCTAGTAAAAATTTACAATAATTGTCTTTACTTATTATCTTTATTGATGAATAAAATCTTCTACTTTTATACATACAAGTTTTACATAAGCAGCAATGGTGTTCAATAGGATTCTTGTTATGCTAATAACTAAAGCAATATTTCAGGCACCTTTTGAATCTTTCAAATGTATTCTTTGGTGCTTTTTAAGATGAATTACGGAGGGAAATTTCTTTGGACACAGACTGCATGAAAATGGCTTATCCTTTGAATGCAGTGCTGTATGATAATCCAAATCCGACTTTTGCTTAAACGCCTTGTCACAAAGTTTGCAAGAGTATGGACATTCTCCTGTATGGGTCCTATTGTGTCTGACAAGGCCACTCTTTTGCTGGATACTCTTTCCGCATACATTACAAGAGAACAACATTTCATCACTGTGGATTTTCAAATGAAAATTGAGTCCAGATCTTCCCACAAACCGCTTTCCACAAATGTGGCACTCATGTGGTTTTATACCCATGTGATTCATTATGTGTATCCTCAAATAGGATTTCCAAACAAACTTCTGTCCGCATATGTCACACATCAACTTTCTCTCTCCTAAATGAGACTTGCGATGATTCACTAAATCCTTTAACTTCTCAAATTCCTTCTTGCATTCCTTGCATTCCCACACTCTTTCCCCATCGTGTGAGGATTGGTGATCGTCCAGCTCATACTTCCTCTTGAAGCTCTTGTCACAGTAAGCGCACTTGTATTGATCTTTTCCAGTATGTGTCTTCTGGTGCCGTGAGAGGTTATGTTTCAGGAGGAACCTCTTCCCACAGGTAGAACACATGAAAGGTTTCTCTGTCCCATGGATCTTCACATGTCGATTCAAATCACACTTCCTTATGCATTCTTTACCACAATCATGGCACTTGTATACCATATTCTTCTCCTTCTTCTCTTCCTCTGCTTTCTTTTCTGTGCTCTGCATCTGCTCTCCGATGTTCGACAGTCTCTTCCTCTTTTGCTTGCACCTTAATCTAGGCCCAGTCATATCAGACGATGATGGATTCTCTTCTCTGGTTTGGACAGTCACATCATAAACCTATCCAAAATGACAGGGTGAGAATAAAAAAATACTTAGTTAAAAATATAATGAAAATATTAGTATAATTCAAGTTGTTTTCTTTTATTTTTCAGAATAACAATTATGTATAAAAAATTAAAGAATACGTACACATGAATGTCTCATCCATAGTTCTCTGTTTGGGAAATATACCTGGTTTCAAAAGTTTCAGAATTTTGCCTAATAAATAAATAAACTTTTTTGCCATAAATATGGTACAGATAATATTTTCATCATTCTAATCTGATGTCCAAAAGCTTATGAAAACATTTTTTTTTAATCTCTAAATATTAAAGTCGTAGTTGGTTGGTAGCCTATTTAAGTGATGAAAACTGCTAATAACTCAAAAACATTTCTTTCTTTTTCAATGAGACTTAACAGAAATAGCTAGGCCTTATCCCTGTTAAATTTTAATCTGCACACCAGCTACATTGAAGTAATGGGATCAATTCTAGATGTTTATTTTCTTCACTTCATTAACAGAGAGATGAATGTAGCATAAGAATCATTTGCATTTGGTGATCTTCACATGGAGGCAGAACACAAAACATCAGTGTGTGCCCTTTTACTGTCGGACTGAGTTAAATGAACGTCAGTACTATTATTGTATTTGCATTTCATTGCATTGATCCAAATTTCAATACCAATACTATATTTCAAAACATTTCTTTCCTCTAATAAGCAACATCATGTAATTTTTCAATATGCTAACTATAGAATACTTTTTACTTGAACAACTTATTACAAATTTTTTATTATATACGCGATTTATTCAGAATGTAAACAAATATTTTTAAAATACCCCAAAGTAAGTCCGGCAGATAGAACCTATGAATGGGCATTTAAATCCGGTGGATAAAGGTTGAAATATATGATATAAATAATCCCAACTAAATATGAAAAATTATGTTATTCTCAAAGTGAGAACTTTCAAAATGTTATGCTAAAATGAACAAACTTTGTATAGTATGACAGTGTTTATCTGTCATTTGAAGAAATGACAGTTGTTAGTAATATTTACATAGTTACTGTTGGCAAAAAAAATTATTTTAATTTTTTTATCCATATCCCTTTATTTCAATCTAGTGAATCACCCTTACAACATTTAACTTCAACATTTGGAGGCATACAAAATACTTTATATTAAACAACTGCTCCAACAGGGGATGAAACCTAGCACACCCATGATATTAGTATTATACAAAAATGATTGAGCCATCGAAACTAACAAACCAAACATTTTTGGTTGTTGAAACTAAAATGTTCAATATGAAAGATGTAATGGACATTGCATTCAAGATCGTCTGTTCTATTCGAGCAAGAAGTTTGCAGAGGTGTCTATTCAGGTCCCAACTTGAAGACTACGAAGTGGAATATGGAGACCTTTTGCTACATACTGATGTCAGATGGCTTAGTAAAGGAAAATTTCTCCAGAGATTTAGAAATTTGTTATCTGAAGATTGTGTGGTTATTAGATTTGGCTTTCATGACTGATATCAATACTACGCTAAACAAACTCAATTTTGATCTTCAAGGAAGAGAGAAAATTATCACTCAGATGATACGTTCTGTGACTATCTTATCATCAGAAAAACTGTTTTGGGATCTTCTAATGGAAGAAAATTATCCAAATTTGAGAAGAAGTGCTATATGACCAAGGAGGTTATAACCTATATAACAGTATTTTTTGGTTCAACCTATTTTTGCGATTCAGCATTCTTAAGTATGAAAATAATAAAATCCAAGTATCAGTCCACTTGAACAGATAATCACCTTGACGACTGTATGCAGTTAGCTATAAGCAGCTATGATCCAAAGTTTGCGCAACTAGCTGATGCCATGTGGTGCAAATTATTCACCTCAACTTAATGCTATGATGCTATATAATGAAATTAATTAAATAATTTACATTGTACAAAAGACCTAAATTCTTTTAAATAATTTTTATATAAATAAAAATATTTTAAATTATTATTTGACAACTGTTCTGCCTGCAGTTTATGTTGACAAAAGAGGTAAATGCACTAGATAAAATAAATAAAACAATCAGCATCGTCCAGCTCTCCCCCTCACTCCCTCCCTCAAAAGAAATTTCAACTGTGAAGACGGAAGATCCAGTGCCGTTTTAATGAACAGGCGGCACACCCTAATGTTTCAAGCATGTTTTAAAATATTTCAATAATATATAAATAAAAATGTTATCGTCCTTTCTATCACGCGAGTCATGCATGGTATACTTTATTTTGTCCATTTATGATGTGTGCGTGATTTAGGTAGAATAAAAGCTATAATTTTTTGAGTAATTTTAAGTTAAGTTTGAGACACATCATTGCTCTCAAGAAGAGGGATGAAAGTCAGCCAGCTAACACACTTTGAATAAGGTTGAGATTCAATCCCCCATTCTCATTATTATTCCTAAAAATATTGCCGAGTGTTCTTCAATTGGAAATGGGTAACAAAAACAGAAAAAAATTACGTTTCTGAAAGTGATCAACAACTCAACAACACTCCTTGGAGATTTGTCGCCCTGTTGGCAGCAGCTCCAGTTATATTTCGCAACAAATTTCCTAGTGTTGCAAATATTTTTGAATACAGTACACAGGGTATCAAGGACCTCAAATGTCCTTCCCTCCACTCCTGCTAGTGTTTACGGTCCTTGGATCACATTGCAAGCATTACCTCGTTTCCATCACTGAGAGAGCTATGATAAAGCGAATATCCATCGACTCCTCCCTTACTGTTTTTTGTCATCGGTGAATCCCCGAAATTAATCTTAGTATCCAGATGAGTGACCCTGATCATTGGAAGTGTTTCATAGAAGAAGAATTACCAGAATTTTGGGGCATTTTCTGTTAAAACTGTCGACTCTTCCACTTAAGATAAGTTATATCCATAATTTTTGCAATTCTATGAACGTACTTCATTATAGTCATTTTGTAACTGAAGGACATTTAAGAGAATTGGAAAGTAATGTGTTTTTGATTTCTTACAATACTGATCAATTGACATTTATCCTACGATATGTCAGAAATGCTGATCCAGTAGAGCAATTTTTGCAGTTTGTTCACATCCTTGGACACAAACCTGATCACGTTGCTGATGCTGTGACGACATTCTTGGCCAACAATAACATAATGCTAATGGGGTTGCGGAGGTCAATCTAAGACAATGCAACGAATATGTTTTAAAATAAAACTCAACTCGATTCAAAATTTCAAACATCTGTAGTATTTAAAAAAGAAAACAAATTCGATTATAGAAAATAAAAATGTTTTTGAAGAAATACCAAAAGTTTTCTGCAAAACATGTTTTTAAAATACTTTTTATTGTTTATTATGCCTTTATTATGTTTCTAAGCACATATCTTTATTGTAGTATCCAGGATAAATTGTTCCGAACATCCTATTTTCAAGAAATAACTATTAATAATGTAACGTAATCTAATGAAAAACATTGTGAATTCAATTCAATCACCGGTAAAATACAATAGATTTTGGGGTCGCATAGAAATGTTTAACGTAAAATCAATTAACAAATTACGAACTTCGGATATTAATAGATTATTGTATTTAATAATGAACTGTACTTGGGAAAGCTTTACATCGCAGAAAGTTTCCATAATATAAATAAAACCAATTATTGTAAATTTCCACTAGACCTGCTGTAACAGGCAAAACCGGCCGAATAAATTCATGTCTAGTAAAAATTTACAATAATTGTCTTTACTTATTATCTTTATCGATGAATAAAATCTTCTACTTTTATACATACAAGTTTTACATAAGCAGCAATGCTGTTCAATAGGATTCTTGTTATGCTAATAACTAAAGCAATATTTCAGGCACCTTTTGAATCTTTCGAATGCATTCTTTGGTGCTTTTTAAGATGAATTATGGAGGGAAATTTCTTTGGACACAGACTGCATGAGAATGGCTTATCCTTTGAATGCAGTGCTGTATGATAATCCAAATCCGACTTTTGCTTAAATGCCTTGTCACAAAGTTTGCACGAGTATGGACGTTCTCCTGTGTGGATCCTATTGTGTCTGACAAGGTCACTCTTTCCCTGGAAACTCTTTCCACATACACTGCAAGAGAACAACCTTTCATCACTGTGAATTTTCAAATGAAAATTGAGTCCAAATCTTCCCACAAACCGCTTTCCACAAATGTGGCACTCATGTGGTTTTATACCCATGTGATTCATTATGTGTATCCTCAAATAGGATTTCCAAACAAACTTCTGTCCGCACATGTCACACATCAACTTTCTCTCTCCTAAATGAGAGTTGCGATGATTCACTAAATCCTTTAACTTCTCAAATCCCTTCTTGCATTCACACACTCTTTCCCCATCGTGTGAGGATTGATGATCGTCCAGCTCATACTTCCTCTTGAAGCTCTTGTCACAGTAAGCGCACTTGTATTGATATTTTCCAGTATGTGTCTTCTGGTGCAGTGAGAGGCAATGTTTCCGGAGAAACCTCTTCCCACAGGTAGAACACATGAAAGGTTTCTCTGTCCCATGGATTTTCACATGTCGATTCAAATCACCCTTCCTTATGCATTCTTTACCACAATCATGGCACTTGTATACCATCTTCTTCTCCTTCTTCTCTTCCTCTGCTTTCCTTTCTGTGCTCTGCATCTGCTCTCCGATGTTCGACAGTCTCTTCCTCTTTTGCTTGCACCTTAATCTAGGCCCAGTCATATCAGACGATGATGGATTCTCTTCTCTGGTTTGGACAGTCACATCATAAACCTATACAAAATGACAGGGTGAGAATAAAAAAATACTTAGTTAAAAATATAATGAAAATATCAGTATAATTCAAGTTGTTTTCTTTTATTTTTCAGAATAACAATTATGTATAAAAAATTAAAGAATACGTACACATGAATGTCTCATCCATAGTTCTCTGTTTGGGAAATATACCTGGTTTCAAAAGTTTCAGAATTTTGCCTAATAAATAAATAAACTTTTTTGCCATAAATATGGTACAGATAATATTTTCATCATTCTAATCTGATGTCCAAAAGCTTATGAAAACATTTTTTTTTAATCTCTAAATATTAAAGTCGTAGTTGGTTGGTAGCCTATTTAAGTGATGAAAACTGCTAATAACTCAAAAACATTTCTTTCTTTTTCAATGAGACTTAACAGAAATAGCTAGGCCTTATCCCTGTTAAATTTTAATCTGCACACCAGCTACATTGAAGTAATGGGATCAATTCTAGATGTTTATTTTCTTCACTTCATTAACAGAGAGATGAATGTAGCATAAGAATCATTTGCATTTGGTGATCTTCACATGGAGGCAGAACACAAAACATCAGTGTGTGCCCTTTTACTGTCGGACTGAGTTAAATGAACGTCAGTACTATTATTGTATTTGCATTTCATTGCATTGATCCAAATTTCAATACCAATACTATATTTCAAAACATTTCTTTCCTCTAATAAGCAACATCATGTAATTTTTCAATATGCTAACTATAGAATACTTTTTACTTGAACAACTTATTACAAATTTTTTATTATATACGCGATTTATTCAGAATGTAAACAAATATTTTTAAAATACCCCAAAGTAAGTCCGGCAGATAGAACCTATGAATGGGCATTTAAATCCGGTGGATAAAGGTTGAAATATATGATATAAATAATCCCAACTAAATATGAAAAATTATGTTATTCTCAAAGTGAGAACTTTCAAAATGTTATGCTAAAATGAACAAACTTTGTATAGTATGACAGTGTTTATCTGTCATTTGAAGAAATGACAGTTGTTAGTAATATTTACATAGTTACTGTTGGCAAAAAAAATTATTTTAATTTTTTTATCCATATCCCTTTATTTCAATCTAGTGAATCACCCTTACAACATTTAACTTCAACATTTGGAGGCATACGAAATACTTTATATTAAACAACTGCTCCAACAGGGGATGAAACCTAGCACACCCATGATATTAGTATTATACAAAAATGATTGAGCCATCGAAACTAACAAACCAAACATTTTTGGTTGTTGAAACTAAAATGTTCAATATGAAAGATGTAATGGACATTGCATTCAAGATCGTCTGTTCTATTCGAGCAAGAAGTTTGCAGAGGTGTCTATTCAGGTCCCAACTTGAAGACTACGAAGTGGAATATGGAGACCTTTTGCTACATACTGATGTCAGATGGCTTAGTAAAGGAAAATTTCTCCAGAGATTTAGAAATTTGTTATCTGAAGATTGTGTGGTTATTAGATTTGGCTTTCATGACTGATATCAATACTACGCTAAACAAACTCAATTTTGATCTTCAAGGAAGAGATAAAATTATCACTCAGATGATACGTTCTGTGACTATCTTATCATCAGAAAAACTGTTTTGGGATCTTCTAATGGAAGAAAATTATCCAAATTTGAGAAGAAGTGCTATATGACCAAGGAGGTTATAACCTATATAACAGTATTTTTTGGTTCAACCTATTTTTGCGATTCAGCATTCTTAAGTATGAAAATAATAAAATCCAAGTATCAGTCCACTTGAACAGATAATCACCTTGACGACTGTATGCAGTTAGCTATAAGCAGCTATGATCCAAAGTTTGCGCAACTAGCTGATGCCATGTGGTGCAAATTATTCACCTCAACTTAATGCTATGATGCTATATAATGAAATTAATTAAATAATTTACATTGTACAAAAGACCTAAATTCTTTTAAATAATTTTTATATAAATAAAAATATTTTAAATTATTATTTGACAACTGTTCTGCCTGCAGTTTATGTTGACAAAAGAGGTAAATGCACTAGATAAAATAAATAAAACAATCAGCATCGTCCAGCTCTCCCCCTCACTCCCTCCCTCAAAAGAAATTTCAACTGTGAAGACGGAAGATCCAGTGCCGTTTTAATGAACAGGCGGCACACCCTAATGTTTCAAGCATGTTTTAAAATATTTCAATAATATATAAATAAAAATGTTATCGTCCTTTCTATCACGCGAGTCATGCATGGTATACTTTATTTTGTCCATTTATGATGTGTGCGTGATTTAGGTAGAATAAAAGCTATAATTTTTTGAGTAATTTTAAGTTAAGTTTGAGACACATCATTGCTCTCAAGAAGAGGGATGAAAGTCAGCCAGCTAACACACTTTGAATAAGGTTGAGATTCAATCCCCCATTCTCATTATTATTCCTAAAAATATTGCCGAGTGTTCTTCAATTGGAAATGGGTAACAAAAACAGAAAAAAATTACGTTTCTGAAAGTGATCAACAACTCAACAACACTCCTTGGAGATTTGTCGCCCTGTTGGCAGCAGCTCCAGTTATATTTCGCAACAAATTTCCTAGTGTTGCAAATATTTTTGAATACAGTACACAGGGTATCAAGGACCTCAAATGTCCTTCCCTCCACTCCTGCTAGTGTTTACGGTCCTTGGATCACATTGCAAGCATTACCTCGTTTCCATCACTGAGAGAGCTATGATAAAGCGAATATCCATCGACTCCTCCCTTACTGTTTTTTGTCATCGGTGAATCCCCGAAATTAATCTTAGTATCCAGATGAGTGACCCTGATCATTGGAAGTGTTTCATAGAAGAAGAATTACCAGAATTTTGGGGCATTTTCTGTTAAAACTGTCGACTCTTCCACTTAAGATAAGTTATATCCATAATTTTTGCAATTCTATGAACGTACTTCATTATAGTCATTTTGTAACTGAAGGACATTTAAGAGAATTGGAAAGTAATGTGTTTTTGATTTCTTACAATACTGATCAATTGACATTTATCCTACGATATGTCAGAAATGCTGATCCAGTAGAGCAATTTTTGCAGTTTGTTCACATCCTTGGACACAAACCTGATCACGTTGCTGATGCTGTGACGACATTCTTGGCCAACAATAACATAATGCTAATGGGGTTGCGGAGGTCAATCTAAGACAATGCAACGAATATGTTTTAAAATAAAACTCAACTCGATTCAAAATTTCAAACATCTGTAGTATTTAAAAAAGAAAACAAATTCGATTATAGAAAATAAAAATGTTTTTGAAGAAATACCAAAAGTTTTCTGCAAAACATGTTTTTAAAATACTTTTTATTGTTTATTATGCCTTTATTATGTTTCTAAGCACATATCTTTATTGTAGTATCCAGGATAAATTGTTCCGAACATCCTATTTTCAAGAAATAACTATTAATAATGTAACGTAATCTAATGAAAAACATTGTGAATTCAATTCAATCACCGGTAAAATACAATAGATTTTGGGGTCGCATAGAAATGTTTAACGTAAAATCAATTAACAAATTACGAACTTCGGATATTAATAGATTATTGTATTTAATAATGAACTGTACTTGGGAAAGCTTTACATCGCAGAAAGTTTCCATAATATAAATAAAACCAATTATTGTAAATTTCCACTAGACCTGCTGTAACAGGCAAAACCGGCCGAATAAATTCATGTCTAGTAAAAATTTACAATAATTGTCTTTACTTATTATCTTTATCGATGAATAAAATCTTCTACTTTTATACATACAAGTTTTACATAAGCAGCAATGCTGTTCAATAGGATTCTTGTTATGCTAATAACTAAAGCAATATTTCAGGCACCTTTTGAATCTTTCGAATGCATTCTTTGGTGCTTTTTAAGATGAATTATGGAGGGAAATTTCTTTGGACACAGACTGCATGAGAATGGCTTATCCTTTGAATGCAGTGCTGTATGATAATCCAAATCCGACTTTTGCTTAAATGCCTTGTCACAAAGTTTGCACGAGTATGGACGTTCTCCTGTGTGGATCCTATTGTGTCTGACAAGGTCACTCTTTCCCTGGAAACTCTTTCCACATACACTGCAAGAGAACAACCTTTCATCACTGTGAATTTTCAAATGAAAATTGAGTCCAAATCTTCCCACAAACCGCTTTCCACAAATGTGGCACTCATGTGGTTTTATACCCATGTGATTCATTATGTGTATCCTCAAATAGGATTTCCAAACAAACTTCTGTCCGCACATGTCACACATCAACTTTCTCTCTCCTAAATGAGAGTTGCGATGATTCACTAAATCCTTTAACTTCTCAAATCCCTTCTTGCATTCACACACTCTTTCCCCATCGTGTGAGGATTGATGATCGTCCAGCTCATACTTCCTCTTGAAGCTCTTGTCACAGTAAGCGCACTTGTATTGATATTTTCCAGTATGTGTCTTCTGGTGCAGTGAGAGGCAATGTTTCCGGAGAAACCTCTTCCCACAGGTAGAACACATGAAAGGTTTCTCTGTCCCATGGATTTTCACATGTCGATTCAAATCACCCTTCCTTATGCATTCTTTACCACAATCATGGCACTTGTATACCATCTTCTTCTCCTTCTTCTCTTCCTCTGCTTTCCTTTCTGTGCTCTGCATCTGCTCTCCGATGTTCGACAGTCTCTTCCTCTTTTGCTTGCACCTTAATCTAGGCCCAGTCATATCAGACGATGATGGATTCTCTTCTCTGGTTTGGACAGTCACATCATAAACCTATACAAAATGACAGGGTGAGAATAAAAAAATACTTAGTTAAAAATATAATGAAAATATCAGTATAATTCAAGTTGTTTTCTTTTATTTTTCAGAATAACAATTATGTATAAAAAATTAAAGAATACGTACACATGAATGTCTCATCCATAGTTCTCTGTTTGGGAAATATACCTGGTTTCAAAAGTTTCAGAATTTTGCCTAATAAATAAATAAACTTTTTTGCCATAAATATGGTACAGATAATATTTTCATCATTCTAATCTGATGTCCAAAAGCTTATGAAAACATTTTTTTTAATCTCTAAATATTAAAGTCGTAGTTGGTTGGTAGCCTATTTAAGTGATGAAAACTGCTAATAACTCAAAAACATTTCTTTCTTTTTCAATGAGACTTAAGAGGAATAGCTAGGCCTTATCCCTGTTAAATTTTAATCTGCACACCAGCTACATTGAAGTAATGGGATCAATTCTAGATGTTTATTTTCTTCACTTCATTAACAGAGAGATGAATGTAGCATAAGAATCATTTGCATTTGGTGATCTTCACATGGAGGCAGAACACAAAACATCAGTGTGTGCCCTTTTACTGTCGGACTGAGTTAAATGAACGTCAGTACTATTATTGTATTTGCATTTCATTGCATTGATCCAAATTTCAATACCAATACTATATTTCAAAACATTTCTTTCCTCTAATAAACAACATCATGTAATTTTTCAATATGCTAACTATAGAATACTTTTTACCTGAACAACTTATTACAAATACTTTATTATATACGCGATTTATTCAGAATGTAAACAAATATATTTAAAATACCCCAAAGTAAGTCCGGCAGATAGAACCTATGAATGGGCATTTAAATCCGGTGGATAAAGGTTGAAATATATGATATAAATAATCCCAACTAAATATGAAAAATTATGTTATTCTCAAAGTGAGAACTTTCAAAATGTTATGCTAAAATGAACAAACTTTGTATAGTATGACAGTGTTTATCTGTCATTTGAAGAAATGACAGTTGTTAGTAATATTTACATAGTTACTGTTGGCAAAAAAAATTATTTTAATTTTTTTATCCATATCCCTTTATTTCAATCTAGTGAATCACCCTTACAACATTTAACTTCAACATTTGGAGGCATACGAAATACTTTATATTAAACAACTGCTCCAACAGGGGATGAAACCTAGCACACCCATGATATTAGTATTATACAAAAATGATTGAGCCATCGAAACTAACAAACCAAACATTTTTGGTTGTTGAAACTAAAATGTTCAATATGAAAGATGTAATGGACATTGCATTCAAGATCGTCTGTTCTATTCGAGCAAGAAGTTTGCAGAGGTGTCTATTCAGGTCCCAACTTGAAGACTACGAAGTGGAATATGGAGACCTTTTGCTACATACTGATGTCAGATGGCTTAGTAAAGGAAAATTTCTCCAGAGATTTAGAAATTTGTTATCTGAAGATTGTGTGGTTATTAGATTTGGCTTTCATGACTGATATCAATACTACGCTAAACAAACTCAATTTTGATCTTCAAGGAAGAGAGAAAATTATCACTCAGATGATACGTTCTGTGACTATCTTATCATCAGAAAAACTGTTTTGGGATCTTCTAATGGAAGAAAATTATCCAAATTTGAGAAGAAGTGCTATATGACCAAGGAGGTTATAACCTATATAACAGTATTTTTTGGTTCAACCTATTTTTGCGATTCAGCATTCTTAAGTATGAAAATAATAAAATCCAAGTATCAGTCCACTTGAACAGATAATCACCTTGACGACTGTATGCAGTTAGCTATAAGCAGCTATGATCCAAAGTTTGCGCAACTAGCTGATGCCATGTGGTGCAAATTATTCACCTCAACTTAATGCTATGATGCTATATAATGAAATTAATTAAATAATTTACATTGTACAAAAGACCTAAATTCTTTTAAATAATTTTTATATAAATAAAAATATTTTAAATTATTATTTGACAACTGTTCTGCCTGCAGTTTATGTTGACAAAAGAGGTAAATGCACTAGATAAAATAAATAAAACAATCAGCATCGTCCAGCTCTCCCCCTCACTCCCTCCCTCAAAAGAAATTTCAACTGTGAAGACGGAAGATCCAGTGCCGTTTTAATGAACAGGCGGCACACCCTAATGTTTCAAGCATGTTTTAAAATATTTCAATAATATATAAATAAAAATGTTATCGTCCTTTCTATCACGCGAGTCATGCATGGTATACTTTATTTTGTCCATTTATGATGTGTGCGTGATTTAGGTAGAATAAAAGCTATAATTTTTTGAGTAATTTTAAGTTAAGTTTGAGACACATCATTGCTCTCAAGAAGAGGGATGAAAGTCAGCCAGCTAACACACTTTGAATAAGGTTGAGATTCAATCCCCCATTCTCATTATTATTCCTAAAAATATTGCCGAGTGTTCTTCAATTGGAAATGGGTAACAAAAACAGAAAAAAATTACGTTTCTGAAAGTGATCAACAACTCAACAACACTCCTTGGAGATTTGTCGCCCTGTTGGCAGCAGCTCCAGTTATATTTCGCAACAAATTTCCTAGTGTTGCAAATATTTTTGAATACAGTACACAGGGTATCAAGGACCTCAAATGTCCTTCCCTCCACTCCTGCTAGTGTTTACGGTCCTTGGATCACATTGCAAGCATTACCTCGTTTCCATCACTGAGAGAGCTATGATAAAGCGAATATCCATCGACTCCTCCCTTACTGTTTTTTGTCATCGGTGAATCCCCGAAATTAATCTTAGTATCCAGATGAGTGACCCTGATCATTGGAAGTGTTTCATAGAAGAAGAATTACCAGAATTTTGGGGCATTTTCTGTTAAAACTGTCGACTCTTCCACTTAAGATAAGTTATATCCATAATTTTTGCAATTCTATGAACGTACTTCATTATAGTCATTTTGTAACTGAAGGACATTTAAGAGAATTGGAAAGTAATGTGTTTTTGATTTCTTACAATACCGATCAATTGACATTTATCCTACGATATGTCAGAAATGCTGATCCAGTAGAGCAATTTTTGCAGTTTGTTCACATCCTTGGACACAAACCTGATCACGTTGCTGATGCTGTGACGACTTTCTTGGCCAACAATAACATAATGCTAATGGGGTTGCGGAGGTCAATCTAAGACAATGCAACGAATATGTTTTAAAATAAAACTCAACTCGATTCAAAATTTCAAACATCTGTAGTATTTAAAAAAGAAAACAAATTCGATTATAGAAAATAAAAATGTTTTTGAAGAAATACCAAAAGTTTTCTGCAAAACATGTTTTTAAAATACTTTTTATTGTTTATTATGCCTTTATTATGTTTCTAAGCACATATCTTTATTGTAGTATCCAGGATAAATTGTTCCGAACATCCTATTTTCAAGAAATAACTATTAATAATGTAACGTAATCTAATGAAAAACATTGTGAATTCAATTCAATCACCGGTAAAATACAATAGATTTTGGGGTCGCATAGAAATGTTTAACGTAAAATCAATTAACAAATTACGAACTTCGGATATTAATAGATTATTGTATTTAATAATGAACTGTACTTGGGAAAGCTTTACATCGCAGAAAGTTTCCATAATATAAATAAAACCAATTATTGTAAATTTCCACTAGACCTGCTGTAACAGGCAAAACCGGCCGAATAAATTCATGTCTAGTAAAAATTTACAATAATTGTCTTTACTTATTATCTTTATCGATGAATAAAATCTTCTACTTTTATACATACAAGTTTTACATAAGCAGCAATGCTGTTCAATAGGATTCTTGTTATGCTAATAACTAAAGCAATATTTCAGGCACCTTTTGAATCTTTCGAATGCATTCTTTGGTGCTTTTTAAGATGAATTATGGAGGGAAATTTCTTTGGACACAGACTGCATGAGAATGGCTTATCCTTTGAATGCAGTGCTGTATGATAATCCAAATCCGACTTTTGCTTAAATGCCTTGTCACAAAGTTTGCACGAGTATGGACGTTCTCCTGTGTGGATCCTATTGTGTCTGACAAGGTCACTCTTTCCCTGGAAACTCTTTCCACATACACTGCAAGAGAACAACCTTTCATCACTGTGAATTTTCAAATGAAAATTGAGTCCAAATCTTCCCACAAACCGCTTTCCACAAATGTGGCACTCATGTGGTTTTATACCCATGTGATTCATTATGTGTATCCTCAAATAGGATTTCCAAACAAACTTCTGTCCGCACATGTCACACATCAACTTTCTCTCTCCTAAATGAGAGTTGCGATGATTCACTAAATCCTTTAACTTCTCAAATCCCTTCTTGCATTCACACACTCTTTCCCCATCGTGTGAGGATTGATGATCGTCCAGCTCATACTTCCTCTTGAAGCTCTTGTCACAGTAAGCGCACTTGTATTGATATTTTCCAGTATGTGTCTTCTGGTGCAGTGAGAGGCAATGTTTCCGGAGAAACCTCTTCCCACAGGTAGAACACATGAAAGGTTTCTCTGTCCCATGGATTTTCACATGTCGATTCAAATCACCCTTCCTTATGCATTCTTTACCACAATCATGGCACTTGTATACCATCTTCTTCTCCTTCTTCTCTTCCTCTGCTTTCCTTTCTGTGCTCTGCATCTGCTCTCCGATGTTCGACAGTCTCTTCCTCTTTTGCTTGCACCTTAATCTAGGCCCAGTCATATCAGACGATGATGGATTCTCTTCTCTGGTTTGGACAGTCACATCATAAACCTATACAAAATGACAGGGTGAGAATAAAAAAATACTTAGTTAAAAATATAATGAAAATATCAGTATAATTCAAGTTGTTTTCTTTTATTTTTCAGAATAACAATTATGTATAAAAAATTAAAGAATACGTACACATGAATGTCTCATCCATAGTTCTCTGTTTGGGAAATATACCTGGTTTCAAAAGTTTCAGAATTTTGCCTAATAAATAAATAAACTTTTTTGCCATAAATATGGTACAGATAATATTTTCATCATTCTAATCTGATGTCCAAAAGCTTATGAAAACATTTTTTTTTAATCTCTAAATATTAAAGTCGTAGTTGGTTGGTAGCCTATTTAAGTGATGAAAACTGCTAATAACTCAAAAACATTTCTTTCTTTTTCAATGAGACTTAACAGAAATAGCTAGGCCTTATCCCTGTTAAATTTTAATCTGCACACCAGCTACATTGAAGTAATGGGATCAATTCTAGATGTTTATTTTCTTCACTTCATTAACAGAGAGATGAATGTAGCATAAGAATCATTTGCATTTGGTGATCTTCACATGGAGGCAGAACACAAAACATCAGTGTGTGCCCTTTTACTGTCGGACTGAGTTAAATGAACGTCAGTACTATTATTGTATTTGCATTTCATTGCATTGATCCAAATTTCAATACCAATACTATATTTCAAAACATTTCTTTCCTCTAATAAGCAACATCATGTAATTTTTCAATATGCTAACTATAGAATACTTTTTACTTGAACAACTTATTACAAATTTTTTATTATATACGCGATTTATTCAGAATGTAAACAAATATTTTTAAAATACCCCAAAGTAAGTCCGGCAGATAGAACCTATGAATGGGCATTTAAATCCGGTGGATAAAGGTTGAAATATATGATATAAATAATCCCAACTAAATATGAAAAATTATGTTATTCTCAAAGTGAGAACTTTCAAAATGTTATGCTAAAATGAACAAACTTTGTATAGTATGACAGTGTTTATCTGTCATTTGAAGAAATGACAGTTGTTAGTAATATTTACATAGTTACTGTTGGCAAAAAAAATTATTTTAATTTTTTTATCCATATCCCTTTATTTCAATCTAGTGAATCACCCTTACAACATTTAACTTCAACATTTGGAGGCATACGAAATACTTTATATTAAACAACTGCTCCAACAGGGGATGAAACCTAGCACACCCATGATATTAGTATTATACAAAAATGATTGAGCCATCGAAACTAACAAACCAAACATTTTTGGTTGTTGAAACTAAAATGTTCAATATGAAAGATGTAATGGACATTGCATTCAAGATCGTCTGTTCTATTCGAGCAAGAAGTTTGCAGAGGTGTCTATTCAGGTCCCAACTTGAAGACTACGAAGTGGAATATGGAGACCTTTTGCTACATACTGATGTCAGATGGCTTAGTAAAGGAAAATTTCTCCAGAGATTTAGAAATTTGTTATCTGAAGATTGTGTGGTTATTAGATTTGGCTTTCATGACTGATATCAATACTACGCTAAACAAACTCAATTTTGATCTTCAAGGAAGAGATAAAATTATCACTCAGATGATACGTTCTGTGACTATCTTATCATCAGAAAAACTGTTTTGGGATCTTCTAATGGAAGAAAATTATCCAAATTTGAGAAGAAGTGCTATATGACCAAGGAGGTTATAACCTATATAACAGTATTTTTTGGTTCAACCTATTTTTGCGATTCAGCATTCTTAAGTATGAAAATAATAAAATCCAAGTATCAGTCCACTTGAACAGATAATCACCTTGACGACTGTATGCAGTTAGCTATAAGCAGCTATGATCCAAAGTTTGCGCAACTAGCTGATGCCATGTGGTGCAAATTATTCACCTCAACTTAATGCTATGATGCTATATAATGAAATTAATTAAATAATTTACATTGTACAAAAGACCTAAATTCTTTTAAATAATTTTTATATAAATAAAAATATTTTAAATTATTATTTGACAACTGTTCTGCCTGCAGTTTATGTTGACAAAAGAGGTAAATGCACTAGATAAAATAAATAAAACAATCAGCATCGTCCAGCTCTCCCCCTCACTCCCTCCCTCAAAAGAAATTTCAACTGTGAAGACGGAAGATCCAGTGCCGTTTTAATGAACAGGCGGCACACCCTAATGTTTCAAGCATGTTTTAAAATATTTCAATAATATATAAATAAAAATGTTATCGTCCTTTCTATCACGCGAGTCATGCATGGTATACTTTATTTTGTCCATTTATGATGTGTGCGTGATTTAGGTAGAATAAAAGCTATAATTTTTTGAGTAATTTTAAGTTAAGTTTGAGACACATCATTGCTCTCAAGAAGAGGGATGAAAGTCAGCCAGCTAACACACTTTGAATAAGGTTGAGATTCAATCCCCCATTCTCATTATTATTCCTAAAAATATTGCCGAGTGTTCTTCAATTGGAAATGGGTAACAAAAACAGAAAAAAATTACGTTTCTGAAAGTGATCAACAACTCAACAACACTCCTTGGAGATTTGTCGCCCTGTTGGCAGCAGCTCCAGTTATATTTCGCAACAAATTTCCTAGTGTTGCAAATATTTTTGAATACAGTACACAGGGTATCAAGGACCTCAAATGTCCTTCCCTCCACTCCTGCTAGTGTTTACGGTCCTTGGATCACATTGCAAGCATTACCTCGTTTCCATCACTGAGAGAGCTATGATAAAGCGAATATCCATCGACTCCTCCCTTACTGTTTTTTGTCATCGGTGAATCCCCGAAATTAATCTTAGTATCCAGATGAGTGACCCTGATCATTGGAAGTGTTTCATAGAAGAAGAATTACCAGAATTTTGGGGCATTTTCTGTTAAAACTGTCGACTCTTCCACTTAAGATAAGTTATATCCATAATTTTTGCAATTCTATGAACGTACTTCATTATAGTCATTTTGTAACTGAAGGACATTTAAGAGAATTGGAAAGTAATGTGTTTTTGATTTCTTACAATACTGATCAATTGACATTTATCCTACGATATGTCAGAAATGCTGATCCAGTAGAGCAATTTTTGCAGTTTGTTCACATCCTTGGACACAAACCTGATCACGTTGCTGATGCTGTGACGACATTCTTGGCCAACAATAACATAATGCTAATGGGGTTGCGGAGGTCAATCTAAGACAATGCAACGAATATGTTTTAAAATAAAACTCAACTCGATTCAAAATTTCAAACATCTGTAGTATTTAAAAAAGAAAACAAATTCGATTATAGAAAATAAAAATGTTTTTGAAGAAATACCAAAAGTTTTCTGCAAAACATGTTTTTAAAATACTTTTTATTGTTTATTATGCCTTTATTATGTTTCTAAGCACATATCTTTATTGTAGTATCCAGGATAAATTGTTCCGAACATCCTATTTTCAAGAAATAACTATTAATAATGTAACGTAATCTAATGAAAAACATTGTGAATTCAATTCAATCACCGGTAAAATACAATAGATTTTGGGGTCGCATAGAAATGTTTAACGTAAAATCAATTAACAAATTACGAACTTCGGATATTAATAGATTATTGTATTTAATAATGAACTGTACTTGGGAAAGCTTTACATCGCAGAAAGTTTCCATAATATAAATAAAACCAATTATTGTAAATTTCCACTAGACCTGCTGTAACAGGCAAAACCGGCCGAATAAATTCATGTCTAGTAAAAATTTACAATAATTGTCTTTACTTATTATCTTTATCGATGAATAAAATCTTCTACTTTTATACATACAAGTTTTACATAAGCAGCAATGCTGTTCAATAGGATTCTTGTTATGCTAATAACTAAAGCAATATTTCAGGCACCTTTTGAATCTTTCGAATGCATTCTTTGGTGCTTTTTAAGATGAATTATGGAGGGAAATTTCTTTGGACACAGACTGCATGAGAATGGCTTATCCTTTGAATGCAGTGCTGTATGATAATCCAAATCCGACTTTTGCTTAAATGCCTTGTCACAAAGTTTGCACGAGTATGGACGTTCTCCTGTGTGGATCCTATTGTGTCTGACAAGGTCACTCTTTCCCTGGAAACTCTTTCCACATACACTGCAAGAGAACAACCTTTCATCACTGTGAATTTTCAAATGAAAATTGAGTCCAAATCTTCCCACAAACCGCTTTCCACAAATGTGGCACTCATGTGGTTTTATACCCATGTGATTCATTATGTGTATCCTCAAATAGGATTTCCAAACAAACTTCTGTCCGCACATGTCACACATCAACTTTCTCTCTCCTAAATGAGAGTTGCGATGATTCACTAAATCCTTTAACTTCTCAAATCCCTTCTTGCATTCACACACTCTTTCCCCATCGTGTGAGGATTGATGATCGTCCAGCTCATACTTCCTCTTGAAGCTCTTGTCACAGTAAGCGCACTTGTATTGATATTTTCCAGTATGTGTCTTCTGGTGCAGTGAGAGGCAATGTTTCCGGAGAAACCTCTTCCCACAGGTAGAACACATGAAAGGTTTCTCTGTCCCATGGATTTTCACATGTCGATTCAAATCACCCTTCCTTATGCATTCTTTACCACAATCATGGCACTTGTATACCATCTTCTTCTCCTTCTTCTCTTCCTCTGCTTTCCTTTCTGTGCTCTGCATCTGCTCTCCGATGTTCGACAGTCTCTTCCTCTTTTGCTTGCACCTTAATCTAGGCCCAGTCATATCAGACGATGATGGATTCTCTTCTCTGGTTTGGACAGTCACATCATAAACCTATACAAAATGACAGGGTGAGAATAAAAAAATACTTAGTTAAAAATATAATGAAAATATCAGTATAATTCAAGTTGTTTTCTTTTATTTTTCAGAATAACAATTATGTATAAAAAATTAAAGAATACGTACACATGAATGTCTCATCCATAGTTCTCTGTTTGGGAAATATACCTGGTTTCAAAAGTTTCAGAATTTTGCCTAATAAATAAATAAACTTTTTTGCCATAAATATGGTACAGATAATATTTTCATCATTCTAATCTGATGTCCAAAAGCTTATGAAAACATTTTTTTTAATCTCTAAATATTAAAGTCGTAGTTGGTTGGTAGCCTATTTAAGTGATGAAAACTGCTAATAACTCAAAAACATTTCTTTCTTTTTCAATGAGACTTAAGAGGAATAGCTAGGCCTTATCCCTGTTAAATTTTAATCTGCACACCAGCTACATTGAAGTAATGGGATCAATTCTAGATGTTTATTTTCTTCACTTCATTAACAGAGAGATGAATGTAGCATAAGAATCATTTGCATTTGGTGATCTTCACATGGAGGCAGAACACAAAACATCAGTGTGTGCCCTTTTACTGTCGGACTGAGTTAAATGAACGTCAGTACTATTATTGTATTTGCATTTCATTGCATTGATCCAAATTTCAATACCAATACTATATTTCAAAACATTTCTTTCCTCTAATAAACAACATCATGTAATTTTTCAATATGCTAACTATAGAATACTTTTTACCTGAACAACTTATTACAAATACTTTATTATATACGCGATTTATTCAGAATGTAAACAAATATATTTAAAATACCCCAAAGTAAGTCCGGCAGATAGAACCTATGAATGGGCATTTAAATCCGGTGGATAAAGGTTGAAATATATGATATAAATAATCCCAACTAAATATGAAAAATTATGTTATTCTCAAAGTGAGAACTTTCAAAATGTTATGCTAAAATGAACAAACTTTGTATAGTATGACAGTGTTTATCTGTCATTTGAAGAAATGACAGTTGTTAGTAATATTTACATAGTTACTGTTGGCAAAAAAAATTATTTTAATTTTTTTATCCATATCCCTTTATTTCAATCTAGTGAATCACCCTTACAACATTTAACTTCAACATTTGGAGGCATATGAAATACTTTATATTAAACAACTGCTCTAACAGGGGATGAAACCTAGCACACCCATGATATTAGTATTATACAAAAATGATTGAGCCATCGAAACTAACAAACCAAACATTTTTGGTTGTTGAAACTAAAATGTTCAATATGAAAGATGTAATGGACATTGCATTCAAGATCGTCTGTTCTATTCGAGCAAGAAGTTTGCAGAGGTGTCTATTCAGGTCCCAACTTGAAGACTACGAAGTGGAATATGGAGACCTTTTGCTACATACTGATGTCAGATGGCTTAGTAAAGGAAAATTTCTCCAGAGATTTAGAAATTTGTTATCTGAAGATTGTGTGGTTATTAGATTTGGCTTTCATGACTGATATCAATACTACGCTAAACAAACTCAATTTTGATCTTCAAGGAAGAGATAAAATTATCACTCAGATGATACGTTCTGTGACTATCTTATCATCAGAAAAACTGTTTTGGGATCTTCTAATGGAAGAAAAATATCCAAATTTGAGAAGAAGTGCTATATGACCAAGGAGGTTATAACCCATATAACAGTATTTTTTGGTTCAACCTATTTTTGCGATTCAGCATTCTTAAGTATGAAAATAATAAAATCCAAGTATCAGTCCACTTGAACAGATAATCACCTTGACGACTGTATGCAGTTAGCTATAAGCAGCTATGATCTAAAGTTTGCGCAACTAGCTGATGCCATGTGGTGCAAATTATTCACCTCAACTTAATGCTATGATGCTATATAATGAAATTAATTAAATAATTTACATTGTACAAAAGACCTAAATTCTTTTAAATAATTTTTATATAAATAAAAATATTTTAAATTATTATTTGACAACTGTTCTGCCTGCAGTTTATGTTGACAAAAGAGGTAAATGCACTAGATAAAATAAATAAAACAATCAGCATCGTCCAGCTCTCCCCCTCACTCCCTCCCTCAAAAGAAATTTCAACTGTGAAGACGGAAAATCCAGTGCCGTTTTAATGAACAGGCGGCACACCCTAATGTTTCAAGCATGTTTTAAAATATTTCAATAATATATAAATAAAAATGTTATCGTCCTTTCTATCACGCGAGTCATGCATGGTATACTTTATTTTGTCCATTTATGATGTGTGCGTGATTTAGGTAGAATAAAAGCTATAATTTTTTGAGTAATTTTAAGTTAAGTTTGAGACACATCATTGCTCTCAAGAAGAGGGATGAAAGTCAGCCAGCTAACACACTTTGAATAAGGTTGAGATTCAATCCCCCATTCTCATTATTATTCCTAAAAATATTGCCGAGTGTTCTTCAATTGGAAATGGGTAACAAAAACAGAAAAAAATTACGTTTCTGAAAGTGATCAACAACTCAACAACACTCCTTGGAGATTTGTCGCCCTGTTGGCAGCAGCTCCAGTTATATTTCGCAACAAATTTCCTAGTGTTGCAAATATTTTTGAATACAGTACACAGGGTATCAAGGACCTCAAATGTCCTTCCCTCCACTCCTGCTAGTGTTTACGGTCCTTGGATCACATTGCAAGCATTACCTCGTTTCCATCACTGAGAGAGCTATGATAAAGCGAATATCCATCGACTCCTCCCTTACTGTTTTTTGTCATCGGTGAATCCCCGAAATTAATCTTAGTATCCAGATGAGTGACCCTGATCATTGGAAGTGTTTCATAGAAGAAGAATTACCAGAATTTTGGGGCATTTTCTGTTAAAACTGTCGACTCTTCCACTTAAGATAAGTTATATCCATAATTTTTGCAATTCTATGAACGTACTTCATTATAGTCATTTTGTAACTGAAGGACATTTAAGAGAATTGGAAAGTAATGTGTTTTTGATTTCTTACAATACCGATCAATTGACATTTATCCTACGATATGTCAGAAATGCTGATCCAGTAGAGCAATTTTTGCAGTTTGTTCACATCCTTGGACACAAACCTGATCACGTTGCTGATGCTGTGACGACATTCTTGGCCAACAATAACATAATGCTAATGGGGTTGCGGAGGTCAATCTAAGACAATGCAACGAATATGTTTTAAAATAAAACTCAACTCGATTCAAAATTTCAAACATCTGTAGTATTTAAAAAAGAAAACAAATTCGATTATAGAAAATAAAAATGTTTTTGAAGAAATACCAAAAGTTTTCTGCAAAACATGTTTTTAAAATACTTTTTATTGTTTATTATGCCTTTATTATGTTTCTAAGCACATATCTTTATTGTAGTATCCAGGATAAATTGTTCCGAACATCCTATTTTCAAGAAATAACTATTAATAATGTAACGTAATCTAATGAAAAACATTGTGAATTCAATTCAATCACCGGTAAAATACAATAGATTTTGGGGTCGCATAGAAATGTTTAACGTAAAATCAATTAACAAATTACGAACTTCGGATATTAATAGATTATTGTATTTAATAATGAACTGTACTTGGGAAAGCTTTACATCGCAGAAAGTTTCCATAATATAAATAAAGCCAATTATTGTAAATTTCCACTAGACCTGCTGTAACAGGCAAAACCGGCCGAATAAATTCATGTCTAGTAAAAATTTACAATAATTGTCTTTACTTATTATCTTTATCGATGAATAAAATCTTCTACTTTTATACATACAAGTTTTACATAAGCAGCAATGGTGTTCAATAGGATTCTTGTTATGCTAATAACTAAAGCAATATTTCAGGCACCTTTTGAATCTTTCGAATGCATTCTTCGGTGCTTTTTAAGATGAATTACGGAGGGAAATTTCTTTGGACACAGACTGCATGAGAATGGCTTATCCTTTGAATGCAGTGCTGTATGATAATCCAAATCCGACTTTTGCTTAAATGCCTTGTCACAAAGTTTGCACGAGTATGGACGTTCTCCTGTGTGGATCCTATTGTGTCTGACAAGGTCACTCTTTCCCTGGAAACTCTTTCCACATACACTGCAAGAGAACAACCTTTCATCACTGTGAATTTTCAAATGAAAATTGAGTCCAAATCTTCCCACAAACCGCTTTCCACAAATGTGGCACTCATGTGGTTTTATACCCATGTGATTCATTATGTGTATCCTCAAATAGGATTTCCAAACAAACTTCTGTCCGCACATGTCACACATCAACTTTCTCTCTCCTAAATGAGAGTTGCGATGATTCACTAAATCCTTTAACTTCTCAAATCCCTTCTTGCATTCCTTGCATTCCCACACTCTTTCCCCATCGTGTGAGGATTGATGATCGTCCAGCTCATACTTCCTCTTGAAGCTCTTGTCACAGTAAGCGCACTTGTATTGATATTTTCCAGTATGTGTCTTCTGGTGCAGTGAGAGGCAATGTTTCCGGAGAAACCTCTTCCCACAGGTAGAACACATGAAAGGTTTCTCTGTCCCATGGATTTTCACATGTCGATTCAAATCACCCTTCCTTATGCATTCTTTACCACAATCATGGCACTTGTATACCATCTTCTTCTCCTTCTTCTCTTCCTCTGCTTTCCTTTCTGTGCTCTGCATCTGCTCTCCGATGTTCGACAGTCTCTTCCTCTTTTGCTTGCACCTTAATCTAGGCCCAGTCATATCAGACGATGATGGATTCTCTTCTCTGGTTTGGACAGTCACATCATAAACCTATACAAAATGACAGGGTGAGAATAAAAAAATACTTAGTTAAAAATATAATGAAAATATCAGTATAATTCAAGTTGTTTTCTTTTATTTTTCAGAATAACAATTATGTATAAAAAATTAAAGAATACGTACACATGAATGTCTCATCCATAGTTCTCTGTTTGGGAAATATACCTGGTTTCAAAAGTTTCAGAATTTTGCCTAATAAATAAATAAACTTTTTTGCCATAAATATGGTACAGATAATATTTTCATCATTCTAATCTGATGTCCAAAAGCTTATGAAAACATTTTTTTTTAATCTCTAAATATTAAAGTCGTAGTTGGTTGGTAGCCTATTTAAGTGATGAAAACTGCTAATAACTCAAAAACATTTCTTTCTTTTTCAATGAGACTTAACAGAAATAGCTAGGCCTTATCCCTGTTAAATTTTAATCTGCACACCAGCTACATTGAAGTAATGGGATCAATTCTAGATGTTTATTTTCTTCACTTCATTAACAGAGAGATGAATGTAGCATAAGAATCATTTGCATTTCGTGATCTTCACATGGAGGCAGAACACAAAACATCAGTGTGTGCCCTTTTACTGTCGGAGTGAGTTAAATGAACGTCAGTACTATTATTGTATTTGCATTTCATTGCATTGATCCAAATTTCAATACCAATACTATATTTCAAAACATTTCGTTCCTCTAATAAGCAACATCATGTAATTTTTCAATATGCTAACTATAGAATACTTTTTACCTGAACAACTTATTACAAATACTTTATTATATACGCGATTTATTCAGAATGTAAACAAATATATTTAAAATACCCCAAAGTAAGTCCGGCAGATAGAACCTATGAATGGGCATTTAAATCCGGTGGATAAAGGTTGAAATATATGATATAAATAATCCCAACTAAATATGAAAAATTATGTTATTCTCAAAGTAAGATCTTTCAAAATGTTATGCTAAAATGAACAAACTTTGTATAGTATGACAGTGTTTATCTGTCATTTGAAGAAATGACAGTTGTTAGTAATATTTACATAGTTACTGTTGGCAAAAAAAATTATTTTAATTTTTTTATCCATATCCCTTTATTTCAATCTAGTGAATCACCCTTACAACATTTAACTTCAACATTTGGAGGCATATGAAATACTTTATATTAAACAACTGCTCCAACAGGGGATGAAACCTAGCACACCCATGATATTAGTATTATACAAAAATGATTGAGCCATGGAAACTAACAAACCAAACATTTTTGGTTGTTGAAACTAAAATGTTCAATATGAAAGATGTAATGGACATTGCATTCAAGATCGTCTGTTCTATTCGAGCAAGAAGTTTGCAGAGGTGTCTATTCAGGTCCCAACTTGAAGACTACGAAGTGGAATATGGAGACCTTTTGCTACATACTGATGTCAGATGGCTTAGTAAAGGAAAATTTCTCCAGAGATTTAGAAATTTGTTATCTGAAGATTGTGTGGTTATTAGATTTGGCTTTCATGACTGATATCAATACTACGCTAAACAAACTCAATTTTGATCTTCAAGGAAGAGATAAAATTATCACTCAGATGATACGTTCTGTGACTATCTTATCATCAGAAAAACTGTTTTGGGATCTTCTAATGGAAGAAAAATATCCAAATTTGAGAAGAAGTGCTATATGACCAAGGAGGTTATAACCTATATAACAGTATTTTTTGGTTCAACCTATTTTTGCGATTCAGCATTCTTAAGTATGAAAATAATAAAATCCAAGTATCAGTCCACTTGAACAGATAATCACCTTGACGACTGTATGCAGTTAGCTATAAGCAGCTATGATCCAAAGTTTGCGCAACTAGCTGATGCCATGTGGTGCAAATTATTCACCTCAACTTAATGCTATGATGCTATATAATGAAATTAATTAAATAATTTACATTGTACAAAAGACCTAAATTCTTTTAAATAATTTTTATATAAATAAAAATATTTTAAATTATTATTTGACAACTGTTCTGCCTGCAGTTTATGTTGACAAAAGAGGTAAATGCACTAGATAAAATAAATAAAACAATCAGCATCGTCCAGCTCTCCCCCTCACTCCCTCCCTCAAAAGAAATTTCAACTGTGAAGACGGAAGATCCAGTGCCGTTTTAATGGACAGGCGGCACACCCTAATGTTTCAAGCATGTTTTAAAATATTTCAATAATATATAAATAAAAATGTTATCGTCCTTTCTATCACGCGAGTCATGCATGGTATACTTTATTTTGTCCATTTATGATGTGTGCGTGATTTAGGTAGAATAAAAGCTATAATTTTTTGAGTAATTTTAAGTTAAGTTTGAGACACATCATTGCTCTCAAGAAGAGGGATGAAAGTCAGCCAGCTAACACACTTTGAATAAGGTTGAGATTCAATCCCCCATTCTCATTATTATTCCTAAAAATATTGCCGAGTGTTCTTCAATTGGAAATGGGTAACAAAAACAGAAAAAAATTACGTTTCTGAAAGTGATCAACAACTCAACAACACTCCTTGGAGATTTGTCGCCCTGTTGGCAGCAGCTCCAGTTATATTTCGCAACAAATTTCCTAGTGTTGCAAATATTTTTGAATACAGTACACAGGGTATCAAGGACCTCAAATGTCCTTCCCTCCACTCCTGCTAGTGTTTACGGTCCTTGGATCACATTGCAAGCATTACCTCGTTTCCATCACTGAGAGAGCTATGATAAAGCGAATATCCATCGACTCCTCCCTTACTGTTTTTTGTCATCGGTGAATCCCCGAAATTAATCTTAGTATCCAGATGAGTGACCCTGATCATTGGAAGTGTTTCATAGAAGAAGAATTACCAGAATTTTGGGGCATTTTCTGTTAAAACTGTCGACTCTTCCACTTAAGATAAGTTATATCCATAATTTTTGCAATTCTATGAACGTACTTCATTATAGTCATTTTGTAACTGAAGGACATTTAAGAGAATTGGAAAGTAATGTGTTTTTGATTTCTTACAATACCGATCAATTGACATTTATCCTACGATATGTCAGAAATGCTGATCCAGTAGAGCAATTTTTGCAGTTTGTTCACATCCTTGGACACAAACCTGATCACGTTGCTGATGCTGTGACGACATTCTTGGCCAACAATAACATAATGCTAATGGGGTTGCGGAGGTCAATCTAAGACAATGCAACGAATATGTTTTAAAATAAAACTCAACTCGATTCAAAATTTCAAACATCTGTAGTATTTAAAAAAGAAAACAAATTCGATTATAGAAAATAAAAATGTTTTTGAAGAAATACCAAAAGTTTTCTGCAAAACATGTTTTTAAAATACTTTTTATTGTTTATTATGCCTTTATTATGTTTCTAAGCACATATCTTTATTGAAGTATCCAGGATAAATTGTTCCGAACATCCTATTTTCAAGAAATAACTATTAATAATGTAACGTAATCTAATGAAAAACATTGTGAATTCAATTCAATCACCGGTAAAATACAATAGATTTTGGGGTCGCATAGAAATGTTTAACGTAAAATCAATTAACAAATTACGAACTTCGGATATTAATAGATTATTGTCTTTAATAATGAACTGTACTTGGGAAAGCTTTACATCGCAGAAAGTTTCCATAATATAAATAAAGCCAATTATTGTAAATTTCCACTAGACCTGCTGTAACAGGCAAAACCGGCAAAATAAATTCATGTCTAGTAAAAATTTACAATAATTGTCTTTACTTATTATCTTTATTGATGAATAAAATCTTCTACTTTTATACATACAAGTTTTACATAAGCAGCAATGGTGTTCAATAGGATTCTTGTTATGCTAATAACTAAAGCAATATTTCAGGCACCTTTTGAATCTTTCGAATGCATTCTTCGGTGCTTTTTAAGATGAATTACGGAGGGAAATTTCTTTGGACACAGACTGCATGAGAATGGCTTATCCTTTGAATGCAGTGCTGTATGATAATCCAAATCCGACTTTTGCTTAAATGCCTTGTCACAAAGTTTGCACGAGTATGGACGTTCTCCTGTGTGGATCCTATTGTGTCTGACAAGGTCACTCTTTCCCTGGAAACTCTTTCCACATACACTGCAAGAGAACAACCTTTCATCACTGTGAATTTTCAAATGAAAATTGAGTCCAAATCTTCCCACAAACCGCTTTCCACAAATGAGGCACTCATGTGGTTTTATACCCATGTGATTCATTATGTGTATCCTCAAATAGGATTTCCAAACAAACTTCTGTCCGCATATGTCACACATCAACTTTCTCTCTCCTAAATGAGAGTTGCGATGATTCACTAAATCCTTTAACTTCTCAAATCCCTTCTTGCATTCCTTGCATTCCCACACTCTTTCCCCATCGTGTGAGGATTGGTGATCGTCCAGCTCATACTTCCTCTTGAAGCTCTTGTCACAGTAAGCGCACTTGTATTGATATTTTCCAGTATGTGTCTTCTGGTGCAGTGAGAGGCAATGTTTCCGGAGAAACCTCTTCCCACAGGTAGAACACATGAAAGGTTTCTCTGTCCCATGGATCTTCACATGTCGATTCAAATCACCCTTCCTTATGCATTCTTTACCACAATCATGGCACTTGTATACCATCTTCTTCTCCTTCTTCTCTTCCTCTGCTTTCCTTTCTGTGCTCTGCATCTGCTCTCCGATGTTCGACAGTCTCTTCCTCTTTTGCTTGCACCTTAATCTAGGCCCAGTCATATCAGACGATGATGGATTCTCTTCTCTGGTTTGGACAGTCACATCATAAACCTATCCAAAATGACAGGGTGAGAATAAAAAAATACTTAGTTAAAAATATAATGAAAATATCAGTATAATTCAAGTTGTTTTCTTTTATTTTTCAGAATAACAATTATGTATAAAAAATTAAAGAATACGTACACATGAATGTCTCATCCATAGTTCTCTGTTTGGGAAATATACCTGGTTTCAAAAGTTTCAGAATTTTGCCTAATAAATAAATAAACTTTTTTGCCATAAATATGGTACAGATAATATTTTCATCATTCTAATCTGATGTCCAAAAGCTTATGAAAACATTTTTTAAAAATCTCTAAATATTAAAGTCGTAGTTGGTTGGTAGCCTATTTAAGTGATGAAAACTGCTAATAACTCAAAAACATTTCTTTCTTTTTCAATGAGACTTAACAGAAATAGCTAGGCCTTATCCCTGTTAAATTTTAATCTGCACACCAGCTACATTGAAGTAATGGGATCAATTCTAGATGTTTATTTTCTTCACTTCATTAACAGAGAGATGAATGTAGCATAAGAATCATTTGCATTTGGTGATCTTCACATGGAGGCAGAACACAAAACATCAGTGTGTGCCCTTTTACTGTCGGAGTGAGTTAAATGAACATCAGTACTATTATTGTATTTGCATTTCATTGCATTGATCCAAATTTCAATACCAATACTATATTTCAAAACATTTCTTTCCTCTAATAAGCAACATCATGTAATTTTTCAATATGCTAACTATAGAATACTTTTTACTTGAACAACTTATTACAAATACATTATTATATACGCGATTTATTCAGAATGTAAACAAATATTTTTAAAATACACCAAAGTAAGTCTGGCAGATAGAACCTATGAATGGGCATTTAAATCCGGTGGATAAAGGTTGAAATATATGATATAAATAATCCCAACTGAGAACAAATATGAAAAATTATGTTATTCTCAAAGTGAGATCTTTCAAAATGTTATGCTAAAATGAACAAACTTTGTATAGTATGACAGTGTTTATCTGTCATTTGAAGAAATGACAGTTGCTAGTAATATTTACATAGTTACTGTTGGCAAAAAAATTCATTTTAATTTTTTTATCCATAGCCCTTGCAATTTTTTATTTCAATCTAGTGAATCACACTTACAACATTTAACTTCAACATTTGGAGGCATATGAAATACTTTATATTAAACAACTGCTCCAACAGGGGATGAAACCTAGCACACCCTTGATATTAGTATTATACAAAAATGATTGAGCCATCGAAACTAACAAACCAAACATTTTTGGTTGTTGAAACTAAAATGTTCAATATGAAAGATGTAATGGACATTGCATTCAAGATCGTCTGTTCTATTCGATCAAGAAGTTTGCAGAGGTGTCTTTTCAGGTCCCAACTTGAAGACTACGAAGTGGAATATGGAGACCTTTTGCTACATACTGATGTCAGATGGCTTAGTAAAGGAAAATTTCTCCAGAGATTTAGAAATTTGTTATCTGAAGATTGTGTGGTTATTAGATTTGGCTTTCATGACTGATATCAATACTAAGCTAAACAAACTCAATTTTGATCTTCAAGGAAGAGATAAAATTATCACTCAGATGATACGTTCTGTGACTATCTTATCATCAGAAAAACTGTTTTGGGATCTTCTAATGGAAGAAAAATATCCAAATCTGAGAAGAAGTGCTATATGACCAAGGAGGTTATAACCTATATAACAGTATTTTTTGGTTCCACCTATTTTTGCGATTCACCATTCTTAAGTATGAAAATAATAAAATCCAAGTATCAGTCCACTTGAACAGATAATCACCTTGACGACTGTATGCAGTTAGCTATAAGCAGCTATGATCCAAAGTTTGTGCAACTAGCTGATGCCATGTGGTGCAAATTATTCACCTCAACTTAATGCTATGATGCTATATAATGAAATTAATTAAATAATTTACATTGTACAAAAGACCTAAATTCTTTTAAATAATTTTTATATAAATAAAAATATTTTAAATTATTATTTGACAACTGTTCTGCCTGCAGTTTATGTTGACAAAAGAGGTAAATGCACTGGATAAAATAAATAAAAAGAACAGCATCGTCCAGCTATCCCCCTCACACCCTCCCTCAAAAGAAATTTCAACTGTGAAGACGGAAGATCCAGTGCCGTTTTAATGGACAGGCGGCACACCCTAATGTTTCAAGCATGTTTTAAAATTATTTCAATAATACATAAATAAAAATGTTATCGTCCTTTCTATCAAGCGAGTCATGCATGGTATACTTTATTTTGTCCATTTATGATGTGTGCGTGATTTAGGTAGAATAAAAGCTATAATTTTTTGAGTAATTTTAAGTTAAGTTTAAGACACATCATTGCTCTCAAGAAGAGGGATGAAAGTCTGCCAGCTAACACACTTTGAATAAGGTTGAGATTCAATCCACCATTCTCATTATTATTCCTAAAAATATTGCCGAGTGTTCTTCAATTGGAAATGGGTAACAAAAACAGAAAAAAATTACGTTTCTGAAAGTGATCAACAACTCAACAACACTCCTTGGAGATTTGTCGCCCTGTTGGCAGCAGCTCCAGTTATATTTCGCAACAAATTTCCTAGTGTTGCAAATATTTTTGAATACAGTACACAGGGTATCAAGGATATCAAATGTCCTTCCCTCCACTCCTGCTAGTGTTTACGGTCCTTGGATCACATTGCAAGCATTACCTGGTTTCCATCACTGAGAGAGCTACGCTAAAGCGATTATCCATCGACTCCTCCCTTACTGTTTTTTTTCATCGGTGAATCCCCGAAATTAATCTTAGTATCCAGATGAGTGACCCTGATCATTGGAAGTGTTTCATAGAAGAAGAATTACCAGAATTTTGGGGCATTTTCTGTTAAAACTGTCGACTCTTCCACTTAAGATAAGTTATATTCATAATTTTATGCAATTCTATGAACGTACTTCATTATAGTCATTTTGTAACTGAAGGACATTTAAGAGAATTGGAAAGTAATGTGTTTTTGATTTCTTACAATACCGACCAATTGACATTTATCCTAAGATATGTCAGAAATTCTGATCCAGTAGAGCAATTTTTGCAGTTTGTTCACATCCTTGGACACAAACCTGATCACGTTACTGATGCTGTGACGACATTCTTGGCCAACAATAACATAATGCTAATGGGGTTGCGGAGGTCAATCTAAGACAATGCAACGAATATGTTTTAAAATAAAACTCAACTCGATTCAAAATTTCAAACATCTGTAGTATTTAAAAAAGAAAACAAATTCGATTATAGAAAATAAAAATGTTTTTGAAGAAATACCAAAAGATTTCTGCAAAACATGTTTTTAAAATACTTTTTATTGTTTATTATGCCTTTATTATGTTTCTAAGCACATATCTTTATTGTCGTATCCATGATAAATTGTTCCGAACATCCTATTTTCAAGAAATAACTATTAATAATGTAACGTAATCTAATGAAAAACATTGTGAATTCAATTCAATCACCTGTAAAATACAATAGATTTTTGGGTCGCATGGAAATGTTTAATGTAAAATCAATTAACAAATTACGAACTTCGGATATTAATAGATTATTGTCTTTAATAATGAACTGTACTTGGGAAAGCTTTACATCGCAGAAAGTTTCCATAATATAAATAAAGCCAATTATTGTAAATTTCCACTAGACCTGCTGTAACAGGCAAAACCGGCCGAATAAATTCATGTCTAGTAAAAATTTACAATAATTGTCTTTACTTATAATCTTTATTGATGAATAAAATCTTCTACTTTTATACATACAAGTTTTACATAAGCAGCAATGGTGTTCAATAGGATTCTTGTTATGCTAATAACTAAAGCAATATTTCAGGCACCTTTTGAATCTTTCAAATGTATTCTTTGGTGCTTTTTAAGATGAATTATGGAGGGAAATTTCTTTTGACACAGACTGCATGAGAATGGCTTTTCCTTTGAATGCAGTGCTGTATGATAATCCAAATCCGACTTTTGCTTAAATGCCTTGTCACAAAGTTTGCACGAGTATGGACGTTCTCCTGTGTGGATCCTATTGTGTCTGACAAGGTCACTCTTTCCCTGGAAACTCTTTCCACATACACTGCAAGAGAACAACCTTTCATCACTGTGAATTTTCAAATGAAAATTGAGTCCAAATCTTCCCACAAACCGCTTTCCACAAATGTGGCACTCATGTGGTTTTATACCCATGTGATTCATTATGTGTATCTTCAAATGAAATTTACGAGAAAACTTCTGTCCGCATATGTCACACATCAACTTTCTCTCTCCCAAATGAGACTTGCGATGATTCACTAAATCCTTTAACTTCTCAAATCCCTTCTTGCATTCCTTGCATTCCCACACTCTTTCCCCATCGTGTGAGGATTGGTGATCGTCCAGCTCATACTTCCTCTTGAAGCTCTTGTCACAGTAAGCGCACTTGTATTGATATTTTCCAGTATGTGTCTTCTGGTGCAGTGAGAGGCAATGTTTCCGGAGAAACCTCTTCCCACAGGTAGAACACATGAAAGGTTTCTCTGTCCCATGGATCTTCACATGTCGATTCAAATCACCCTTATGTATTCTTTACCACAATCATGGCACTTGTATACCATCTTCTTCTCCTTCTCTGCTTTCCTTTCTGTGCTCTGCATCTGCTTTCCGATGTTCGACAGTCTCTTCCTCTTTTGCTTGCACCTTAATCTAGACTCAGGGATATCAGAAAACGATGGATTCTCTTCTCTGGTTTGGACAGTCACATCATAAACCTATACAAAATGACAGGGTGAGAATAAAAAAATACTTAGTTAAAAATATAATGAAAATATCAGTATGATTCAAGTTGTTTTCTTTTATTTTTCAGAATAACAATTATGCATAAAAAATTAAAGAATACGTACCTATGAATGTCTCATCCATAGTTCTCTGTTTGGGAAATATACCTGGTTTCAAAAGTTTCAGAATTTTGCCTAATAAATAAATAAACTTTTTTGCCATAAATATGGTACAGATAATATTTTATCATTCTAATCTGATATCCAAAAGCTTATGAAAACTTTTTTTTTTAATCTCTAAATATAAAAGTCGTAGTTGGTTGGTAGCCTATTTAAGTGTTGAAAACTGCTAATAACTCAAAAACATTTCTTTCTTTTTCAATGAGACTTAAGAGAAATAGCTAGGCCTTATCCCTGTTAAATTTTAATCTGCACACCAGCTATATTGAAGTAATGGGATCAATTCTAGATGTTTATTTTCTTCACTTCATTAACAGAGAGATGAATGTAGCATAAGAATTATTTGCATTTGGTGATCTTCACATGCAGGCAGAACACAAAACATCATTGTGTGCCCTTTTACTGTCGGAGTGAGTATTAATGAACGTCAGTACTATTATTGTATTTGCATTTCATTGCATTGATCCAAATTTCAATACCAATACTATATTTCAAAACATTTCTTTCCTCTAATAATCAACATCATGTAATTTTTCAATATGCTAACTATAGAATACTTTTTACCTGAACAACTTATTACAAATACTTTATTATATACGCGATTTATTCAGAATGTAAACAAATATATTTAAAATACCCCAAAGTAAGTCCGGCAGATAGAACCTATGAATGGGCATTTAAATCCGGTGGATAAAGGTTGAAATATATGATATAAATAATCCCAACTAAATATGAAAAATTATGTTATTCTCAAAGTGAGATCTTTCAAAATGTTATGCAAAAATGAACAAACTTTGTATAGTATGACAGTGTTTATCTGTCATTTGAAGAAATGACAGTTGTTAGTAATATTTACATAGTTACTGTTGGCAAAAAAATTCATTTTAATTTTTTTATCCATATCCCTTGCAATTTTTTATTTCAATCTAGTAAATCACACTTACAACATTTAACTTCAACATTTGGAGGCATATGAAATACTTTATATTAAACAACTGCTCCAACAGGGTATGAAACCTAGTACACCTATGATATAAGTATTATACAAAAATTATTGAGACATCGAAACTAACTAACCAAACATTTTTGGTTGTTGAAACTAAAATGTTCAATATGAAAGATGTAATGGACATTGCATTCAAGATCGTCTGTTCTATTCGATCAAGAAGTTTGCAGAGGTGTCTATTCAGGTCCCAACTAGAAGACTACGAAGTGGAATATGGAGACCTTTTGCTACATACTGATGTCAGATGGCTTAGTAAAGGAAAATTTTTCCAGAGATTTAGAAATTTGTTATCTGAAGATTGTGTGGATATTAGATTTGGCTTTCATGACTGATATCAATACTACGATAAACAAACTCAATTTTGATCTTCAAGGAAGAGACAAAATTATCACTCAGATGATACGTTCTGTGACTATCTTATCATCAGAAAAACTGTTTCGGGATCTTCTAATGGAAGAAAAATATCCAAATTTGAGAAGAAGTGCTATATGACCAAGGAGGTTATAACCTATATAACAGTATTTTTTGATTCCAACTATTTTTGCGATTCACCATTCTTAAGTATGAAAATAATAAAATCCAAGTATCAGTCCACTTGAACAGATAATCACCTTGACGACTGTATGCAGTTAGCTATAAGCAGCTATGATCCAAAGTTTGTGCAACTAGCTGACGCCATGCAGGGCAAATTATTCACGTCAAACTTAATGCTATGATGCTATATAATGAAATTAATTAAATAATTTACATTGTACAAAAGACCTAAATTCTTTTAAATAATTTTTATATAAATAAAAATATTTTAAATTATTATTTGACAACTGTTCTGCCTGCAGTTTATGTTGACAAAAGAGGTAAATGCACTGGATAAAATAAATAAAACAATCAGCATTGTCCAGCTCTCCCCCTCACTCCCTCCCTCAAAAGAAATTTCAACTGTGAAGACGGAAGATCCAGTGCCGTTTTAATGGACAGGCGGAACACCCTAATGTTTCAAGCATGTTTTAAAAATATTTCAATAATACAGTAAAACCCCTATTTAATGAATCGCTGGGGGATTAGAATATATTTCACTAAATCGAGGTTTTCATTAAATGGAGGTTTTCAATTAAAATGAGTTAAATTTATCTTTTTTGCTTGTGTATTAGTTTCATTATACCATACCAGAATAAGCCCACTGAAAATGGTCTCTATAATAAAAATCCATTTTTCAATTTTGTATGCACAATACTTATATTAATACTTTTAAAATAAACATTTATAAACAAATTCCAGTGACAAACAAGCCTTATTGCTATTGAATATGAAAATTTCTGTAATGAATCATTCATATGATTACAAATAATTATTTCAAAATTTTAAAAGTATTTTCAAAATTGACATAAATCTTGAAACAATTTTTTATCCCTCCTTTAAAAAGCTTCATCATACAACATTAAATAGAAAATATTAAAATAGATTTGGATTTTCACAAAAAAATATCAAAATTATTCAAAAACCAAGCATACATAGCTACAAGAAAATTATTTATTAAAATACTCCAGCAAACTTGTTTGCTTCTTCTGGCAGGTGCTCTGAACATTCAGAACTTCTCGCTCCAAAGAATTTACTTTTGATATAGTAGTGCTGTTCACATCAAAAGAAGTTAAATATCTTCGAACCACTTCAAGTGCATGAACCGCTTCACCAAGTGTGGGAACTGATTCTTCTTCTTGTACTGCCTCTTCTTCTACTACTGCCTCTTCTTCCTCTGCCTCTTTGGTATTACAGATTTCTTCCACGTCTTGTGGAGGATCAGACTTACTCTCAAGATCATCACACCGGACAAACTCTTCAAAATTTGTGTCCATGTCAGGTGCAATTTTCAACCAATTTTCGTGCTCAATCACATCGATATCTACATCAATTTCCATAGCATTGTTGCAATTGAGCGCAGCCTTATAAAAACAGTTTGATATTGTTTGAGGTGTAACTGAATTCCATGCAGCTGTTACCATATGCAATCCCTGAAGGACGCTCAGTTTCAAATGTTTATTCATCTCAATGTAGGATACTGCTTTCTGCACCAAAGCCTTCCTGTACTTTGCTTTCATGGAGTGAATAATGCCCAAGTCAAGTGGCTGCAGATGGCTAGTACAATTAGCTGGAAAAAACACCACTTTAATATTGCGAAGATAATCAGTATCTGGAGGGTGGGCCGGACATTTATCAATAAATAGAAGAATTTTTCTATTTGCACCACCCATCTTTGCATCTAATGATTTAAAAAATGTTTTAAATATATCCGTTGTCATCCATGCATTTTTATTACTGGCATATTTACATGGCAATGCCCGGACATTTTTAAAACACCTTGGCTTGGCAAATTTACCTATTATTAGAGGCGTCAACTTTTCACTGCCATCTGAATTTGCACATAAAAGTGCAGTTATCCTATCTTTACTTCTCTTTCCACCATGGCACTTGTCTCCTCTAGTAGCAAGAGTTTTTGATGGAAGAAGGTTGAAAAAATGCGTTTCATCTGCATTAAGAATATCATTCGGCTTATAGCCTTCTAAATACCTTACCAATGTTACACTCTTCCAGTAGTCAACAGCTCCTTCATCAACACTAGCACTTTCTCCACAAACACTTTTATATTCAAGTCCATGGCGCTTCTTAAATCTGTCCAGCCATCCATTGGAACCCTTAAAGTTTTCTATTCTAAGCCTAGTTGCTACCCTAATTGCTTTCTCCTTCAACAGTACACCATTGATTGGGAGGTTGGCGGAGCGCATTCCCTCAAACCACTCTATCAATATCTTCTCCATTTCATCATATGGTGATGATTTGATATTTTTTCTTTTGACGGCTTTACCCCCACATTTCACTTCTTCACCAAGTATTAATTGTTTATTCTTCATTATACAAAACAATGAAGACGGTGCAAGATTAAATTTGCGTGCAATTTCTATCGCAGGCATGCTTGGGTTCTTTTCCACTTCTTGAATGATTTTCACTTTTTCCGTAATTGTCAGCTTCTTCCTTTTACTAGTAGCCATTATTAAGGAATAAAAATAAAAATAGTAGAAAGAATATTTTTCACAATTGCTTCAGGTTTACACAGTGATCGCCGAACAGGCAGGCAGCACAACGAAGAGTTGAACTGCTAGATAAGGTAGACGGAGAGGGGACAGGCATTACGTCATCGGGATCGGAGTAATCAGCTGACATGTCTCACAAGGGAAGCCCCCAAGGTGTGACAATCGTATCGGATTGCGACTTTGCAGAATGAAATTATATGCAAAATAACGGACTCCTATTTCTACCTAGGTGTCAACTTGACGTCGTTTACGAGAAAATGCCCTTTCAAAATCGCGATCCGAGAGTCATCAAAATAAGAACTTTAAATCATGATCAATACATGACGAGATGGTAAAGCGAATGGGTGATCCGTAAAATTATGTTCGTTAAGAATTACGGTGAAGAATTTCGATGTAGAAAATAGTAGTTATAATGCATTGAATACATTTTTTAAAAATGGTTTGCAAGTTTTATCGACGATATGCTGGAAATTGCGAACAAATTTTTAAAAACCGGAGAAAAAAATATTGGTCCCTTCGGGAATCGAACCCCGGCAAATATATTTGAAATCCAGCTCGTTTCCCCTAGACCAACGCTCCAAGAAAATTAGGAAAGGACTTTTAACGTACTTATTTCGATGACTCTCGGATCGTGATTTTCAAAGGGCATTTTCTCATAAACGACGTCGAGTATATAGCACACTATGACAACAGGTAACTGAGCGTGATACCAGAAATGAGGAACATACGAGCGGGATTCATTACATTGTAGGATTTACGGTTTCCTTGCGGCCACTACTGTCTTAGCAGACAATGTAGCTGCTTGCGCGTGATGAGCCATTCACAATGTTTTGAGGGTATATCGTAATTTTTACGTAAAATATGTTTCTTTTGTGATTTCTTTTTGCACATGAAAAAATTTACTAAATGCGGGAAGCGTCAAATAAAAATTGAAGTACGAGTACATAATATTTTTCCACTAAATACGGGTTTTTCACTAAATCGGGTTTCACTAAATGCGGGAAAATAATACATTGTTTATATGGAGCAACTGTCGGGACATGAAAAAATCTTCACTAAATCCGGGATTTCACTAAATGCGGGAACATTAAATCGGGGTTTTACTGTATATAAATAAAAATGTTATCGTCCTTTTTATCACGCGAGTCATGCATGGTATACTTTATTTTGTCCATTTATGATGTGTGCGTGATTTAGGTAGAATAAAAGCTATAATTTTTTGAGTAATTTTAAGTTAAGTTTGAGACACATCATTGCTCTCAAGAAGAGGGATGAAAGTCAGCCAGCTAACACACTTTGAATAAGGTTGAGATTCAATCCCCCATTCTCATTATTATTCCTAAAAATATTGCCGAGTGTTCTTCAATTGGAAATGGGTAAAAAAAACAGAAAAAAATTACGTTTCTGAAAGTGATCAACAACTCAACAACACTCCTTGGAGATTTGTCGCCCTGTTGGCAGCAGCTCCAGTTATATTTCGCAACAAATTTCCTAATGTTGCAAATATTTTTGAATACAGTACACAGGGTATCAAGGACCACAAATGTCCTTCCCTCCACTCCTGCTAGTGTTTACGGTCCTTGGATCACATTGCAAGCATTACCTGGTTTCCTTCACTGAGAGAGCTATGCTAAAGCGAATTTCCATTGACTCCTCCCTTACTGTTTTTTTTCATCGGTGAATCCCCGAAATTAATCTTAGTATCCAGATGAGTGACCCTGATCATTGGAAGTTTCATAGAAGAAGAATTACCAGAATTTTGGGGCATTTTCTGTTAAAACTGTCGACTCTTCCACTTAAGATAAGTTATATCCATAATTTTTGCAATTCTATGAACGTACTTCATTATAGTCATTTTGTAACTGAAGGACATTTAAGAGAATTGGAAAGTAATGTGTTTTTGATTTCTTACAATACCGATCAATTGACATTTATCCTACGATATGTCAGAAATGCTGATCCAGTAGAGCAATTTTTGCAGTTTGTTCACATCCTTGGACACAAACCTGATCACGTTGCTGATGCTGTGACGACTTTCTTGGCCAACAATAACATAATGCTAATGGGGTTGCGGAGGTCAATCTAAGACAATGCAACGAATATGTTTTAAAATAAAACTCAACTCGATTCAAAATTTCAAACATCTGTAGTATTTAAAAAAGAAAACAAATTCGATTATAGAAAATAAAAATGTTTTTGAAGAAATACCAAAAGTTTTCTGCAAAACATGTTTTTAAAATACTTTTTATTGTTTATTATGCCTTTATAATGTTTCTAAGCACATATCTTTATTGTAGTATCCAGGATAAATTGTTCCGAACATCCTATTTTTAAGAAATAATTATGAATAATGTAACGTAATCTAATGAAAAACATTGTGAATTCAATTTAAATACCGGTAAAATACAATAGATTTTGGGGTCGCATGGAAATGTTTAATGTAAAATCAATTAAGAAATTACGAACTTCGGATATTAATAGATTATTGTCTTTAATAATGAACTGTACTTGGGAAAGCTTTACATCGCACAAAGTTTCCATAATATAAATAAAGCCAATTATTGTAAATTTCCACTTGACCTGCTGTAACAGGCAAAACCGGCCGAATAAATTCATGTCTAGTAAAAATTTACAATAATTGTATTTACTTATTATCTTTATTGATGAATAAAATCTTCTACTTTTATACATACAAGTTTTACATAAGCAGCAATGGTGTTCAATAGGATTCTTGTTATGCTAATAACTAAAGCAATATTTCAGGCACCTTTTGAATCTTTCAAATGTATTCTTTGGTGCTTTTTAAGATGAATTACGGAGGGAAATTTCTTTGGACACAGACTGCATGAAAATGGCTTTTCCTTTGAATGCAGTGGCTCATGATAATTCAAACCCGACATTTTCATAAATGCCCTGTCACAAAGTTTGCACGAGTATGGACGTTCTCCTGTGTGGATCCTATTGTGGTTGACAAGGTGAATCTTTTGCAGGAAACTCTTTCCACATACACTGCAAGAGAACAACCTTTCATCACTGTGAATTTTCAAATGAAAATTGAGTCCAGATCTTCCCACAAACCGCTTTCCACAAATGTGGCACTCATGTGGTTTTATACCCATGTGATTCATTATGTGTATCCTCAAATAGGATTTCCAAACAAACTTCTGTCCGCATATGTCACACATCAACTTTCTCTCTCCTAAATGAGAGTTGCGATGATTCACTAAATCCTTTAACTTCTCAAATCCCTTCTTGCATTCCTTGCATTCCCACACTCTTTCCCCATCGTGTGAGGATTGGTGATCGTCCAGCTCATACTTCCTCTTGAAGCTCTTGTCACAGTAAGCGCACTTGTATTGGTCTTTTCCAGTATGTGTCTTTTGGTGCCGTGAGAGGTTATGTTTCAGGAGGAACCTCTTCCCACAGGTAGAACACATGAAAGGTTTCTCTGTCCCATGGATCTTCACATGTCGATTCAAATCACCCTTCCTTATGCATTCTTTACCACAATCATGGCACTTGTATACCATCTTCTTCTCCTTCTTCTCTTCCTCTGCTTTCCTTTCTGTGCTCTGCATCTGCTCTCCGATGTTCGACAGTCTCTTCCTCTTTTGCTTGCACCTTAATCTAGGCCCAGTCATATCAGACGATGATGGATTCTCTTCTCTGGTTTGGACAGTCACATCATAAACCTATCCAAAATGACAGGGTGAGAATAAAAAAATACTTAGTTAAAAATATAATGAAAATATCAGTATAATTCAAGTTGTTTTCTTTTATTTTTCAGAATAACAATTATGTATAAAAAATTAAAGAATACGTACACATGAATGTCTCATCCATAGTTCTCTGTTTGGGAAATATACCTGGTTTCAAAAGTTTCAGAATTTTGCCTAATAAATAAATAAACTTTTTTGCCATAAATATGGTACAGATAATATTTTCATCATTCTAATCTGATGTCCAAAAGCTTATGAAAACATTTTTTTTAAATCTCTAAATATTAAAGTCGTAGTTGGTTGGTAGCCTATTTAAGTGATGAAAACTGCTAATAACTAAAAACATTTCTTTCTTTTTGAATGAGACAACAGGAATAGCTAGGCCTTATCCCTGTTAAATTTTAATCTGCACACCAGCTACATTGAAGTAATGGGATCAATTCTAGATGTTTATTTTCTTCACTTCATTAACAGAGAGATGAATGTAGCATAAGAATCATTTGCATTTGGTGATCTTCACATGGAGGCAGAACACAAAACATCAGTGTGTGCCCTTTTACTGTCGGACTGAGTTAAATGAACGTCAGTACTATTATTGTATTTGCATTTCATTGCATTGATCCAAATTTCAATACCAATACTATATTTCAAAACATTTCTTTCCTCTAATAAGCAACATCATGTAATTTTTCAATATGCTAACTATAGAATACTTTTTACTTGAACAACTTATTACAAATTTTTTATTATATACGCAATTTTTTCAGAATGTAAACAAATATTTTTAAAATACCCCAAAGTAAGTCCGGCAGATAGAATTTATGAATGGGCATTTAAATCCGGTGGATAAAGGTTGAAATATATGATATAAATAATCCCAACTGAGAACAAATATGAAAAATTATGTTATTCTCAAAGTGAGATCTTTCAAAATGTTATGCTAAAATGAACAAACTTTGTATAGTATGACAGTGTTTATCTGTCATTTGAAGAAATGACAGTTGTTAGTAATATTTACATAGTTACTGTTGGCAAAAAAAATTATTTTAATTTTTTTATCCATATCCCTTTATTTCAATCTAGTGAATCACCCTTACAACATTTAACTTCAACATTTGGAGGCATACGAAATACTTTATATTAAACAACTGCTCCAACAGGGGATGAAACCTAGCACACCCATGATATTAGTATTATACAAAAATGATTGAGCCATCGAAACTAACAAACCAAACATTTTTGGTTGTTGAAACTAAAATGTTCAATATGAAAGATGTAATGGACATTGCATTCAAGATCGTCTGTTCTATTCGAGCAAGAAGTTTGCAGAGGTGTCTATTCAGGTCCCAACTTGAAGACTACGAAGTGGAATATGGAGACCTTTTGCTACATACTGATGTCAGATGGCTTAGTAAAGGAAAATTTCTCCAGAGATTTAGAAATTTGTTATCTGAAGATTGTGTGGATATTAGATTTGGCTTTCATGACTGATATCAATACTAAGCTAAACAAACTCAATTTTGATCTTCAAGGAAGAGATAAAATTATCACTCAGATGATACGTTCTGTGACTATCTTATCATCAGAAAAACTGTTTTGGGATCTTCTAATGGAAGAAAAATATCCAAATCTGAGAAGAAGTGCTATATGACCAAGGAGGTTATAACCTATATAACAGTATTTTTTGGTTCCACCTATTTTTGCGATTCACCATTCTTAAGTATGAAAATAATAAAATCCAAGTATCAGTCCACTTGAACAGATAATCACCTTGACGACTGTATGCAGTTAGCTATAAGCAGCTATGATCCAAAGTTTGTGCAACTAGCTGATGCCATGTGGTGCAAATTATTCACCTCAACTTAATGCTATGATGCTATATAATGAAATTAATTAAATAATTTACATTGTACAAAAGACCTAAATTCTTTTAAATAATTTTTATATAAATAAAAATATTTTAAATTATTATTTGACAACTGTTCTGCCTGCAGTTTATGTTGACAAAAGAGGCAAATGCACTAGATAAAATAAATAAAACAATCAGCATCGTCCAGCTCTCCCCCTCACTCCCTCCCTCAAAAGAAATTTCAACTGTGAAGACGGAAGATCCAGTGCCGTTTTAATGGATAGGCGGCACACCCTAATGTTTCAAGCATGTTTTAAAATTTTTCAATAATATATAAATAAAAATGTTATCGTCCTTTCTATCACGCGAGTCATGCATGGTATACTTTATTTTGTCCATTTATGATGTGTGCGTGATTTAGGTAGAATAAAAGCTATAATTTTTTGAGTAATTTTAAGTTAAGTTTGAGACACATCATTGCTCTCAAGAAGAGGGATGAAAGTCAGCCAGCTAACACACTTTGAATAAGGTTGAGATTCAATCCCCCATTCTCATTATTATTCCTAAAAATATTGCCGAGTGTTCTTCAATTGGAAATGGGTAACAAAAACAGAAAAAAATTACGTTTCTGAAAGTGATCAACAACTCAACAACACTCCTTGGAGATTTGTCGCCCTGTTGGCAGGAGCTCCAGTTATATTTCGCAACAAATTTCCTAGTGTTGCAAATATTTTTGAATACCGTACACAGGGTATCAAGGACCTCAAATGTCCTTCCCTCCACTCCTGCAAGTGTTTATGCTCCTTGGGTCACATTGCAAGCATTACCTGGTTTCCATCACTGAGAGAGCTATGCTAAAGCGAATATCCATCGACTCCTCCCTTACTGTTTTTTTTCATCGGTGAATCCCCGAAGGTATTCTCTTTCAAATTCATCTTAGTATCCAGATGAGTGACCCTGATCATTGGAAGTTTCATAGAAGAAGAATTACCAGAATTTTGGGGCATTTTCTGTTAAAACTGTCGACACTTCCACTTAAGATAAGTTATATCCATAATTTTATGCAATTCTATGAACGTACTTCATTATAGTCATTTTGTAACTGAAGGAAATTTAAGAGAATTGGAAAGTAATGTGTTTTTGATTTCTTACAATACCGATCAATTGACATTTATCCTACGATATGTCAGAAATGCTGATCCAGTAGAGCAATTTTTGCAGTTTGTTCACATCCTTGGACACAAACTTGATCACGTTACTGATGCTGTGACGACATTCTTGGCCAACAATAACATAATGCTAATGGGGTTGCGGAGGTCAATCTAAGACAATGCAACGAATATGTTTTAAAATAAAACTCAACTCGATTCAAAATTTCAAACATCTGTAGTATTTAAAAAAGAAAACAAATTCGATTATAGAAAATAAAAATGTTTTTGAAGAAATACCAAAAGTTTTCTGCAAAACATGCTTTTAAAATACTTTTAATTCTTTATTATGCCTTTATTATGTTTCTAAGCACATATCTTTATTGTAGTATCCAGGATAAATTCAGCCATTGCTGCTCTTGAAGTGTGGGCAGTTGCCCCATCTTGTTGAAACCACATGCGACGAATATTGATGAGTCGTCTTCATAGCTCGGGTACAAGAAAAATGTGAACCATTTCAAGATAACGGTCAGAGTTAACAGTGACAGCTACACCATAAGCGTCCTCGAAAAAATAAGGGCCAATAACTCTGAAGTTACCGACGGCACACACCATGCAGTCACGGTCGCTCATGAATTTGGCGTGGATTTTCCGAAGACCGGTATCTAAAGTTTTGCTTGTTAACAAAACCAGACAAGTGGAAGTAGGCATCATCGCTTGTTAAGATAATCACATCTTCCGCTAACACTTCAAGCATTCGTTCGGCAAACTCTCGTCTGGCAGCATAATCACGCGGCAGCAATTGTTGAGTGACCATAATTTCGGAGGGGTGGAAACTTAGGTCCATGTTTAAAATTCTGCGAACGGACGAGAGCGACATATTGAGCGCAGCTGCTTGCTTACGCAACGATCGTCGTGGGCTTGCCTCCACTGCTTGGCGAACATGTTCCACATTTTCTGGGGTGCGAACGGCACTTGGTAGTCCTGGCGGTTTCTTCATTGCTGGACCAGTTTTTCTGAAGGTGTTCCCCCATTTCAATATTGTGGGCTTTGAAGGAACACGACCAACATTGAAGTGCGTCCGGAATCTTCTTTGCACGACTGTAGCAGAATCACCACTTTTAAAATATGCCTCTACGGCAAATGCACGTTGCTCCTCACTCCACTGTTCCATGGTGGCAACTGAATGGCAAGGTCAGGCGGACACAATGAGACCCTCCCCACCATCCTACGTCACCCCCTCCAACTGAGCGCCTCTCTGAAAGTGTAAATAGAACTCGGAAACACCCTGCATATATAGGAGCCAGGCTTGAGGGGAAGTGAGGAGGTGGGGTTGCGCAGATCACCGTTGCAGTAGTCAGAAGGAGAGGGGAAGAGCAGAAGACGCGAGAATAATGTTACCATAACAGAAATACACATGCATATCACATTCCTTATATTTTATTAAAAACGTAATGTATCTGCACAGGAAGCTTCCAGTGAAGTAACAATAGGCTATACGTATCGGTTCCAGCATTTATAAATATGGGGACTATTCCAAAATGGTGAATATATTTTAAAATAAACTCTCATGATAAGTGATTAATATATACTTGTATTCTCAAACGAAGACAACACGTAATAAAATATTAATACGTTTTGTAATCTCGATCGCAGTAACAACACAGCATCTCCATTTTGAATAAACATATTCTTTGGTATTGTTGAAGAAGACTACGGATGCTTACCAGCCACTAAAACGGTAGATGGAGAAAACGAAATGAATCATTACATTATCAGTTGAGCAAACGATTACTTGATAATTTGTAAAAATTATAGCCACTTTTGTTTTATTGAAAATTGAGTTCCAACGCTCCCTTGATATAATACTGACATTGACGATATTTTAAAGATTTCTTCACGTAACCATGGAAACAACGTAAACAAATTACCAAAAGGGCAGAAGTGACCAATTACCAACATGGAAAATTCTAATATGTAAATATATATTTATATGAAATTCAAACAACAAACTTTTCTTATTTGCCGAATTCAACATTTCTCTTGCAAATAATATATAGTGGAGTTATATATGACGCTTGACCTTGTATGTATGCAGAGCGAAACCAACAGCTATGCTTGAGGGGAAGTGAAAAGGGGAGGTTGCACACATCATCTGGGCAGTGAAATGGAGGAAGAGGGGAGGAATCTATTGTTCGCATGGTCACATCTAAGGCCGTGTCCTAATTGACAGCATTGCTGTATTTATGCTAAGCAGGGCGAAGTCGCTAGAGAAAACAAACCTATTGTTTATTATGGAACTGTCCCCCCTGAAACCCTTCGCCATGCTTAGCACCGCTAGCAAAGCAAAATGGTTTGATTTTAGATCTGCAACGCTTCACTCCGCGCACCATGGAAGTTAATGCGGAGGAATTAAATTTGTTGTTTACGGGAAAAACTTATACGTAAACACAAGATTGAACATACCTTCATTTCATTAGTCACTGCATTTTAGTGCCTCATGTCATTGCTGAAAAGCTCTATTACCTTCTCGACGTCCGTCCATCCGTACACATATATCAGGGAAGAATTGGCCAAACCGATTTCAACAAAATTTGGTACGTAGAATACTCACATACATTAATGACCAAGATGACATATTTTGACCGGATCCATTCAGCAGGAGTACGAAAATTGCAAGGTTAACTTTTCGGTAGTTATGAATTTGGAAGGAATTGGGTGAACCGATTTCAACGAAATTTTGTACGAAGGAGGCATGCAACATAAAAAAGCAAAATCAAGATTTATAGTATAGATATTGAAAGCTGGGCTGTCACAATACAAGAATTAAAATAATTCTTGAACACGTATTTGTGTTGAACTTTCTGCATCAATTCTAACCAAATTTAATACTTATAATATACACAAATATAAAAAAACCACATTATATTTAGACCGAATCAGCTAAACAGGGGTGCCACGATTATAAATAAAATCTTTCAGTAATTTGAAAGGAATTGGCCAAACGAATTTCAATTAAATTATGTTTATAAGATTTGTACGACTTACCATAATGAAATCAAGATGCTTAATATGGAGCTAAAGAGCAGGGAAAGTAAAATAGTAATTTTTACACGAAATTCTAGAGAGCTGACACAATGGATTTTAACCAAATATGATATATATAATCTTCATATAAATAGACAATCAAAATAGCATATTTTAATCGTGTCCACTAAACAGGGTTACCACAATATCAAGGTCAAAATTTTTCTGTAACTATGAATTTGGATGGTATTGACTGAATTGATTTAAAAGAAATTTCGTTTGTAGTGAGAGTATAGAATGGGAAAACGAAATAAATGTGTTTAAAACGGATCAAAAAGGAGGGTTACCACAATATGAGAAAAATAATTTCCTGATTTTAAATCAAACACATTAGTATACGATAATATTACGGCGAATTTGACAAAAAGCACTTCTGTACTACAGGAAACCCGTGTACACCCGAAATTGTTTATCTCCCGATTGGATTTTTTTTTAATTTAAATACTACGCTAGTAATAAAATAATCTATATATTAATAGCCTAAAAATGAGATTTTCAAATCTGACCTTAAACATGTGATGCATCAAATTAACGTATCTACCTGCAGATCTCTTCCATCTAACTGGAAATGCTCCTGACGTAATATCTAAAAAACTAAGACGAGGTGAAGTTGTGGATGTCTTTAGTTCCCATGGAGTCAGCGTGATGAAATGGAAAGATAAACGGGATGTTCTGATGATCGGTTCTGAATTCGGAAGCAATATGATCGATGTCCGTCACCAGCAAGGAAGTAGTGTCACCTCCAAACCAGAGGCAGTTGCTCGCTATAGCGAGTCAATGGGTGGCATCGATCATTGTGATCAAATGATGTCTTATTACCCGATCAAGCATAATGGAATAAGAAACTGGGGATCCATATTCTTCACCTCGTCTTGGTGAATAGCTATTTCCTTTACCGGAACACCCATCCCAAAATTCCCTTATACAATTGTAAATAATATTTTTATAATGTAAATATAGTACAAATTTGTGTAAAAATGTATACAAAATATTTATGTACTTTATAATTTGTAATAAAATTTTAAAAGCAGTTCAAAAGTATTTTATTACATATTACTCATTCCTTATTTATGATAATTGTTTCCTATTTGGAAATTTAGCCTGAAAAATCTCTTTCTAGGAATTTTTAACTAAAAACAAAGTAATAAAAATGAAAAGTTTATTCACGCTCCAATAGTATTATTACGAACGTAATTGAAAAAAAATAGATAATTAACACAGATTTTTCAGTTCGTATTTCAAGATAAAATCATGTTTCCAATCTTGTAAAAGCATATATCATACAAATCACTTATCAATAAAAACGATGTTGATGATAAAGCTATAGATATTGATTGATACCCCTGCGAGTCATCGTAATCGGGATGAGGTATGCAATCCCACAAAACACTTGGGCGGCGCTTACCGCTGACTAAGGACGATGATTGTTGTTCAAATTTAAAATAACTATTACAGCCGCAAAATTATTTTCAAGTATTTTTCTTTAATCAATTCATGATTCTGAACTTCTATATAAACAGAAAACAGAAAAATTGGTTTCAGTCACAGGTGAAAAATAAAATTTCCTTGCAGCATTGAATGTGTTAAAGAGGTAAGCTTTCAAGTGAAAATATTCTTATATATATAAATATATATATTCACCGGAATAGCTTTTCTCTCAGACGCCCCCTCCCAGTTGCATTACATGCTAATACCCACAATGTTCCCTTTAATAGTTGCTACAATGTTAGGATTATTCGCTCTTTACCCTATGACACTCCTGCCCCCCTTCTCCGACACTGGGAACTAGCACATATCCATCTTCTCGACTCTTTCTCTCCGCCTGGCCTCAACCTCCGCTAACCTTATTAGCCCCTTACAATGTTTCCTTGTTACTTTGTAACTATTCGGACTCTACCTCATCACACTCCCTCTTTATTGGCTATCCACCCCTCGTACTCCCCACCTCCTCCAATCATCAACCTTCCCACATCACCCTGTCATTCCCCGCCCAGTGTGTCACTTTACGTTACTCTTGCGCTGAAGAAGGGCTTAGGCCCGATAAGCTTGCGTGTGTTTTTGTGTTCGTGTGTTTTACGTGTCTCTTCGACGCCCCCAGCAGCCTGCCAGCTTGGTCCTCAACTTGGTGAGTGTCCGCTGGGCTTCCCTCAACACCTTGTTGCCACCCTCATCACTACCTTTTCTTTTCCTTTAGTTAATATATATATATATATATATATATATATATATATATATATATATATATATACATACACATACATACATACACATTGTGTACCGGATTTAGATTTTCCCGTAGTAGACTTAATTCATTTTGTCATAAATCCAAAAAATGTTCTATAAATTAAAAATAATTTTGGGCATATAAGAACTGAATGGCATAATGTATTTCTTTTTCATACAAAACTGTTATTACACTCTGGAACACCGAATTATGTGAATTTTACATGTATTGTTTACTTTTTATTGCCTATTAATGTTGGTGTCATTAATTTTCATTACAATTTGAACTTAATACTTAATTCACACAGACACGTCATATTTGATGGGTCATTACACCAGTGCATGAATAGAAGAAGACTCACCTGAGCGAATACATTGGCTGGAGAGTCATTTCCACACGAGATTGAATTTGAGGAATTCTCCTTTGGGCTTGATGTTCCGCCGCCTGTCTCACTAACATGTGATGTTTGTAGAGTGACAGCAGGAACCTGTTAAAGGGAGACGTAATTTTAAAGCAAACTTACATTTCCATCTATCAATAAATACATTATTACAACAAACGAAATCAGTGCAACATCTAATGCACAAACCTTCTGGAGCTAATACGAGATGTCAATTTTTAAATATGTTTACAGAATCAGCCTGCTATTCTAAGTTGTTCATCAGAATTCACTTATTTATTATTATTATTACACTAGAAAATAACTCATTAATTAAGCAGTTTCAATGATTTAAAACAAACAGTGAAAATGAAAAATTAATACTAAGATAAAAAATAAAAATTTATCTTCAAAATGAGAAACACTACCTCATTCACTCAGTAAACATCTATATGCAAGTCGTAATCGTAAAAACAATATGTAATGTACCTATCTCTGCCTTCGGCTCTTCTGTCAGTCACACTAATACACACCGTATGATTATAAGACGACTAGCGATTTTTCAGCATTAAAAATTGGAACAAAACCTCATCTTATATTCAGGTACAGCAGACCCTTGGATTACAACTGCTTGACTTACGACCCACCGCTCATACGTCCTCTCTTAAAGAAAATAACATCCACACATGTCCAAACTCGTATATACCACTGCCTAAAGGCAAGAGGTGAATCAGTTGGGAACATACATTAGTGACTCAGTCTGGAGCCTACGCTTGAAGCGAATGCATCTCTTTTGCAAAGCTCTTTAATTTTTGACAGTTTTCTTCAAATTTAGTGGTCAATTTTGGTATTTCGTGATGTGAAATGTGATTCCAGGAACGATACCCCAGTTTATAACATTGTTCGACTTACGACGTCTTGACTTATGACCATTGTACAGGAACCAATTAGGTCCTAAGTCTGGGGTCTGCAGTATATTGTCTTGATTAATGTTTCAATAGGACATGCTTAAAATACCACTATATCACTTCTGTCCTCCACAAAATGAAAAGATTCTCAATTCTAAAAATTAATTTGGAAATGTAGTTGCAGTTACGATAAATGGAGGCGAAATAGCAAACTAAAAAGATTTTCTCCAAGAGATTTGTATCAACAAACCAACAATTCTCGGCTTGCCTTGCATCACAAAATACAGCTAAACTCGTTTTATTTCCCATCCTAATATTATTCTTTTCTAACTGATGGCATATCATAGAGAGCTGATTCAAAGAAGCTATTCAGTTACAAACAGCTGCTAAACTCTCACAAAAGCTCAATGATATTACAGCTCTCAAACATCCTCCCATTGTAGGTTAGGAAAAAATAAATTTAATTCTCAAAATCATAAAACATTCCTATTAATTGAGATAAAATTCATTAAAACATATTCACCTCTTCATTTGGACCACCGTACTCTTCGTCAGACTCCAACTTCAAAGGACTCATGCAGTTCTGAAAAGAAAAATTAAAATAAAATTTACATTAGCTGTCGTGACTTGGTGGAATCGTTCCTTAATGTGCAGTGAAAAATAAAAAGTTTCAAGATTGAATTCACATCACAGGCAATGCAAAACACCCAAATATATGTTTACCTCATAAATCTTCTAAACATCTCCATCAGTAGTCATTTCAAATGGATTCCAAAGTCAATTTTCAGGACTACAAAATGTTATCAAGTAACTTTTACATCTGATTACTCTGTTTTCCTGGCTAATAAGCATCTTGGAATATTATATGCTCAATTCTATCCATAACTGACACACATAGAAGAGAGGAGGCGAACCTGGCGAGGACATCTGGCTACTCTTTGCGAAGAGCAACAACGGAGTCAACTCCTGACTCACACTGTCTACTCAAATCATATGAGTATGGGACAGCACATTCACAGGCTGAACAAGAGTAAGGTTTATTTAATTCGTAAAAACTGACCTTTGTGCAAGGTACAGACCTCGGCTTCTTACCCTATCTCTGGCCTCTGTGGGTAGTATGAACCCAAGACGTGCCACTTTTAATTTGCTATATAAAGATAAGGTTTTAATTTTTCTTTGATTGGCATTCACATTATTAAATATAAAGGTTTTCACCTTAAGAAGACATTGAATACAATATTTTTCTAAATGTTTTACTATGCAAAACTAAATTCCGTCTGCTGTGACGACATCTGCTCCGTCATCTCCTCACTGAAGAACTCTAACTCGGTGCTGCCATATATACAAAACTAGAATACGTTGCAGAGAGCTCAGAAGAAAGAGAAATATGCCAGCAGTGAGCTACTGGGACGGGGGTGGTCTTGACTGCTCGGACAACGAAGGCATTAGCACATGGCAACATAGCACTCAGAGACTCAATGTATGCACAACAGAGGCCAGAGTGAGAATAAGCTCTTCCCCTGCCGTGTTCTTCCGGGAAGGCATAGGCGGTTATGGTTTCACCACATAACCCTGGACCCTTTTGTGATTCCGAGTATGGACCACCAAGACAAGAGACGAAGAGAAGGGGGCACCTTGACCCTTCCAGATGGTGGTGGAAAAGGACGCCTTCTCTCAAAAAGGAGATTGTGCACGAGAAGGCGGTGAGGGAGTGTCGGGACGGCGTGCGAAGGGAGCGGACCGAGGAGCGGTCAGGGAGAAGGGTGACTGAGTGTGGAGAGTATCGAGAGGCGAACCGAGAGAGCGATCCGTGGAGTTCGCAAAGAGGAAGACGTGGTGCGGCACCATTTGGGAGGCCGTCATTCGCGGACTAAAAGGAGGAAGCAGTTTTTGTGTTTCTCTCTCACAACGCCCCAGGGCAAGAACCCTCGCGAGGTCCTGACCCTCATTAAACCTCAGGTGGTGGCAGCAATCACGCTACTCCCGCCCGCGAGTTACAGAACCGAGGGGAAATGGACCGAATACGGCGACAATATCCAATGCCCTGTTGGTATGCTCACAATCGTACAATATTTGTAAACAAGCAACATGGCACCAGACATATTACCAGAAATTTGATTGATTGATTGAATCATAGCCCTCAGTTGTGACCATGGCTGAGTTGAGTCAGGATACTGTTACAGAAGAACTGAATAAAGAAATTTATTTTAATGGTTCTGATACTTTGAGTGACTCAGACTTGATGGAAGTTCCGGGTGAAAATGATTCTGAGGATGATATTATGCAATTTCTTACTGAGCGAGGTCTTCAATCAGGTGAATCACTCCCTGTGTACCTTACTAACTGCAAAGATACAAAGCATTATGAAGGGCTTGGTGATTTTGTGGGGTTTAGTGGTCCTCTTCATGATTTACCTTCTGGTGCGAATGAATTTTCTTACCTGATATATATGTTAGGTGGTGAGGATTTTTTTCAAAAGATCACAGATAACACCAATAAATACACCCAATTCAAGCAAAATAATTCAGGGACGGCTGATAAAGAGTGGGTTGATATTACAATAGAAGAACTTAAGGCATATTTAGGAGTGCTAATTTACATAGGAATATTCGATTTGTCAGAAAACACGGATTATTGGCATAGCCCTTATATTGTTTGCACAATTGTGTGTAATTGCATGACATTTAATAGGTATAAGTCTATTTCAAAATATTTCCATGTGAGTGACATTACTCAGGAAAAGAAGCAAGGGGATGAAGGTTATGATATTCTCCATAAAGTTAGGCCAGTTCTAGATATAATGGACACATTTCATGAGAAGCATAGAGCGGGTAAGGAACTAGCAATTGATGAACCAATGGTCGCATTCAAAGGATGTCACCAAATAAAATAGTACATAAAAAATAAGTTACAGCCACAGTATGGCATGACAACCGAGACATATGCATGCTCTCAACAAATTGTGACCCAAATACGGCCACATATGTGCAAAGAAAAATGGGAAAAGGAAATGAACAGATTATGGTTTCTTGTCCTCAGCCTATCACCAAATATACAAAATTTATGGGTGGTGTTGAAAGGGCTGACCAGAGAAGATGCTATTATGATTTGGGAAGAAAAACAAAAAAATGGTGGAAATATTTGTTTTCAACACTGCTATAGTTAACAGTTTTATTTTATTAAGCAAAACCAATTCTCCGGCCACATCTAAGCATGGATATACACAAAAAGAATTCAGGCATGCCCTCCATAAGCAAATGATTGCAAATTTCTCATCTCGTAAAACCTTGGGGCATAAAAGAAATTTGCCACACGTTGTTTCATCGAAGAATCCCCACAAACTCATCAAAATTGAAGAAAAAAATCTATGTCAACTGCAAATGAAAGAAAAGGCATCCAAACATCATGGATGTGTTGCAATTGTGACTTAGCTTTATGCAAAGTGGGATGCTTTTTGGAATATCACCAGGAGAAGGGAGAAGAGGTGGAAATTTTTAAATAAATAATACATTAATAAGTAAATAATTACTGAAAATTTCAATAAAATACAATAAGAAATCATTGTCACTAATATTTATGTGAGCTGATGTACTTGGAGTGAGATTCGTGCGAATTAAAAGGCTCAAAACTGGGGATTCTGGGCATTTAAATTCAGAATGGAGAGGGTTAATGTTGTAAAAAACATTCAAGTAAAAAGTACGAATATCTAATAGCAGCATTTGTCCCAAAACATAATTTGAACAGAAAATTTTGATAGAAAATGTCTATTACTGCCATCTCAGGACCGAACATGGAATTGATATAAATGTTAGACCATCAGAGTTAGTTGAAAAGTTCTCTAGTATTTTGGATTGCATTCTAATAATAAACTCACCCATTGCATTAATTTAGCATGCCGGGTGGAAGTAAGCACATATATTATTGATGCTGAAAGCAACTCTGCACTAAGCAGCTAGTACCTTTTAATTGTTTATTAAGCATTTAATATGTTTCTAAGCAATTATTTTTATTGTAGTATTGAGGAACATCCTAATTTTAAACTTAGAAAATTACAAACAATGTAACATAATCTAATGAAAAACATTGAGAATTCGATTCAGTCACCCATAAAAACTCAGCATTAAAAGGGTTAAGTGCATTTTGTCAGTGTGTCAGGAAAGAATGACGACACTTCCTGTGGGTCATCCCACCATGACAATATGCCATTACCTTTTATCCCCAAATGGTTATCAGAACACAATGATCTATGGCCTGTTAACACATTGCATTGCATTCACGAGAATTCTCGTTTTTCGAGCAGAGGTAACACTAACACCATCTACGGGATTTTCCATGGACTTCTAACTATCCAATGCTAATTGTACACTTGCCTAATGAATCAGGGATTCTTTAAGTTTCATTCTTTTCCGTTTTCATAGCAGATTTAGGTATTCATATTTCCCTTGCTTACATTTTCAGTTTCCATCATGCACACAGTGAAAGGCATGGCTATCTTTGTGAAGGAGACATTTTAAACGAATTATGTGTTTGTCAGATTGTCCCAGTGTGGACAACTAGTTCAGATGGAAATTCAAGTGACTAACAAGGAAAGCCCATAAGGTGTGACACTCGCATCAGATTGAGACTTTGCAGAATAAAAGTATACGCAAAATAATGGACTCCTATTAATACCTACGTGCCAACTCGATGTCGTTAATGAGAAAATGCCTTTTGAAAATTGTGATCCGAGAGTCAACGAAATAAGAATGGTAAAAGTCCTTGCATAATTAGATAAGAGCGTTGGTGAAGGGAAAACGAGCTGGATTTCAAATAATTTTTCTGGGGTTCGATTCCTGAAGGGACCAAAACTTTTTCATCTGATTTTTTATTTTTTCACAATTTCCTGTGTATCATTGATAAAACTTGCAGAACATTTTTAAAAATTTATTCCATGCATTATAACCACTAGTTTCTTCAGCATAATTCTTCATGGACATAATTTTATGGATCACTACCCATTCGCTTTATAATCATGATCAATATATTTGAAATGAAGAATACAGAACAACGCACCGAAATAACCCAACAATATTGTGACATAATGACAATTATAACTATAATGGCAATAATTGACACCAGCAAATGCTGTAATTTTGAAAAATCTCGACAAAGTTCATTCTGCAGATAACAAAACTCCATTTCAAATTGCATCGGAAACTAATAATTTTACCAAGAATAATGAAAATCTCTTGCCATGCATCATTGTTCATGATTAGATCTGGTCTAATGACATATTCTCCACCATACATTTAAAATTCCATCGATAGAAAAGAGATTTTAGAGCATTTTGTGACACTATAAAAGATCAGAATTTAATCAGAATGACACTACTTCGTGACAGATACTTATAAAATATTTCACAGTAGTCTTTTTTTGCAATCAGTATATTTTCTATCAACCCTGCAATTTTTCTTAACTATTCATAAAAGGCCCAACTATACGGATTTGTAACTCTGTTAAAATGGAAGAAAAATACCTCCAAGGTCTATTGTTTGTCATTTACCTCTGAACAAGCATCACTTCTATCATCCAAAGATTCTTCTTCCACATCTTTCTCCATTGACAACTCTTCATTCGCAGGCAAATGCTGATTCAAAAAGGAAATAATTTAGAAAACAATGTTATTTCACATAAGCATTCAATGTATTCATTTCTATCTAACAATTGTAATGGTAACTTCTTTACCCACCACCCTTTGAAAAAATGACGGAAAATCACACCAATGGATCAATAATCCAGTTTTAGACAAATGAAACAATTTCAAAATAATAATAAATAATTCCGTAATGAGCAAATATTTCTATACTCCCTTATCACTTATTTGCAACTAATTTACCAAATTATTTAAACAAGATTTTAAAAGTATAGAATTGAATATAATACTAAATAATTGAAGTACCAGAATTCTAGTACTCACCACAGTAATGTACTGTTCACATAACTCCTCTTCTAATTTTATAGGATGATGCATGCTCTAGAAGGAATAATCAGAGCATAAGTGACACATCAGCAGTATATGAAAGTAAACTAATCTAGAACTTTAAGGAAGGGTTTATGAATATCGATAATAGAAACGGAACAAAAATTGTCTCCAGGTAAAAAATACTAAATTTTTGACGATTACACTTCATTTATAATTTACAGGAGGAACAGATGTGCACTTGTATCTATTTCTCAAACGTTGAACTTTTCCGGAGAGAAATCGCAATTTTAAGGATGGACATTGAATGACTAAAATATGTACTTTTCAAATAATCCACTCAAAAAACATTTAATTGATGAAAAAATAACGTCTTGCAAATCAAAGCATCACAACAATCGACTAAAATGGATTGCCTACCTCCAAGATGTTTGGCTCTTCCACGATGATCCCCCGTTTCAAATAATCATCGTCGTAGGACGATTTACACGCTATGCATTCTTCCTTGAATATTTTGAATTCCGTCAGCTTGCGGAAACATGTACTGCACACGAATGGCGGATATCCATCCAACCTGCTTGCCTATTCAGAAAGAGATCCAAAGTACAGTACATGGTTACGTGCTGTCTGGCATGAGATGGTAGTTGGCAAGCTTCAAAATAATTTTTAAATTATTGATGTCGTTGAATTCCAAAGTTTTTTTGCGAACGTACAGAAATTAATTACTTATAAGTTATCCTACACAATGCATATTTATAATTAATGTTATTTATGTACAATACTTGGTCAAAATACACTTATTATGTTATCATATTCAACAGGTTATTGTAAACAGATCCTAATAATTAACCACTTACAATTACATATACTATTTAGATGCAACATAAATCACCAACACAACACGATTTGTAAAACAAACACATTCAAGTACAAGTTTCTCATTTTCAATATATTCTACAACGTTTAAGAAATATCCATAGATATATAGATGTTCCTTACAGAGGAGGATATAACATACTAGTAGTTGGTGCTTGCATTCTGCAAGCATATCATCTCAACATAAAAAAACGTTCATTTTTCATATTTCATCATTACAAATATTTTTTTAATTCTAAATATTTCACCTCCGGAGTGATTTTCGTTTTTCCCTTACGTAAAAATAATAGATTAAAACAATCCCAAAACTTTGCAATTTTAAGAATTTTATACTTTCTCCATTATGGGATACTAATGCTACACATTTCTGCCAAATTTTAAAGTTGTAGCATTTCTAGAAGTGAAATATCATTTTTCCAATTGCTTAACATTTAAACACTTTTAACGACCGCCGCAATATGTTTATGGAGAGATTCAAATGTTTATTTGTGCAAATGCACTACTCTGTACATAACATGAAAATTTCAGCTTCCCAGCTCAACCTGTAGTATAGGGTTGCGATACTGGAAGACAAAAGTTGCGATGGCCGCATGGTGCTGAAAAAGCAGAATATGTGGATGGAGGTGAAGACTCTTTCTGAGGCGGAGCGTGGTGGAGATAGAAATTTGCAGAGGATCAAGGAGCAATGGAGGAGGATGAAGTTATCCTCCCAAGATTCGATCACCCCGGTAAGAGCCTTTCAAGTTAAAGTTATTGAGTAATGATGAATGTATAAAGATTTATGGTTATTCAATTAGATCTGCCATTTTTGCAGTTAAAGAATTATCAGAGAGGGACTGGTGGAGGTGGACCAGTTCCTTCTGGAAGTGGAAGTGCTCCCCCAACTGAGGTGGATTACATAATACAGAATTTGATCCCAGATCAATTCGTGAAGGATAGCAGCATGTTTGATGACGATGCTGAACTTGAAATATTGGTAAGCTTAAGATTTAAGAATGAACTTTAGATTATATATGGTGAAAAATGAATTTCAATGTAATTGGAAGTGCTAAAGGAGAGAACTTTATTTCTTATCACTGTCAAGATCACAATTGTGGAGGTTTTTATTTTCAAGTTATTAAATTTGCTTGTATAATTGAACCAATTTGAGCAAATTGTATTAAATAAGACTTTTATTGAATTAACAGCAGGATGAAGAAAAAGAGATCAGCACCCTTGTTTCTAGTAACTTGGAGCAGGAGGAAGAAAATATCCCCAATTTCAGTAATGTAGAGCAGGAGAGCGAAACAGCTGATACCCCTCCTCATCCCTCAAAGTGCTCCAATAAAAGGTAATATATAAAGAATAGCATGCAAGAGAAATAAACTAGATGGTTATGAAAGCCTATATATATATATATATATATATATATATATATATATATATATATATATATAATATACAACACAACAACAAAACATAACTGGCATTTTTATGCTGAGAAAATTGGCACTTCCAGATGAGCTGGAGATTCGAATTTTTTTTCTTTGGTAGGATTTTGTGCAAAACCGACTAAAAAAACGATAATCTTGAAAAAGTGCAAGAATGGGGCCGCTAAAATTTCGCTATTGTTTAAACAAATTTTCAAGGTTTACGTATTTCCGAATGTACTACAGAGCTGAAATGTTTTTAGAGGTAGGATTTGTAAAAAACGAAATAGAGATTATACAAATTTTGATATTTTGATTTGTTTGGCAGTTAAAAATTCCACAAGTTTAAAAATTTAGCTAACTGCTTAGATACTACGGGATGAGCTAGAAAGCTGAAATTTTGAAGTTATTTACAGAGTAGTGCATTAGCATAAATAAACATTTGAATCCCTACATAAAGATATTGCGGCGTCGGTTAAAAATGTTTAAAATTTAATCAATTGGAAAAATATTATTTCACTTCTAGAATTGCTACGATTTTAAAATTTGGCAAAAAAGTGTTAGTACCCCATAACGGAGAAAGTTTAAAATTCTTAAAATTGGAAAGTTTTGGGAATGTTTAAATATATTATTTTTACATAAGAGAAAAACGAGAATCGCTGCCGAAGTGAAATCTTTAGAAATAAAAATATATTTATAATGATGAAATATGTCTGAAAAATTAATGTTTTTCTAGGTGAGATGATATGCTTGCAAAATGCAAGTACAGCACGTAAGTCTGGCATGAGATGGTTGATGGCAAACTTCAAAATAATTTTAAAATTATTGATGACGTTGAATTCCAAAATTTTTTGCGAACGTACAGAAATTAATTACTTGGAAGTTATCCTACACAATGCATATTTATAATTAATGTTATTTATGTACAATACTCAGTCAAAATACACTTATTATATTATCATATTCAACGGGTTATTGTAAACAGATCCTAATAATTAACCACTTACAATTACATATACTATTTAGATGCACCATAAATCACCAACATAACACGATTTGTAAAACAAACACGTTCTAGTACCAGTTTCGCATTTTCAATATATTCGGGAAAGTTTAAGAAATATCCACCACCATATACAATAATCAAATCAGCATATCCATCCAAACATTGGAAACACGTGATCATACTTACATCAAGCTTAAGCAAATCCGATATTAGGTCCGCCACTACGTAGTTCGTCTCAACGTTCACATTAAAAATATGAACAAAGTTCCCACTACCGCACAGACAAAGCCTGCATTTAGATAAACCGTCGGATAACTCCATATTTTTACGACACACTCAATTCAAATTCTTCTCAATCCGCGAAGTATCGCACTCCATAAACAGCTAACTCGAATGCGAGAATCGAACTCGAACGAATCGATATAGCAAGGAAAGCATTGTTCATCGCTCAAAGGGAGGTGTCTAAGCAGAGAAAGAAGATTAGGACTTTAGAACAACCACTAAAGGATTGATTTTAGTATTTTCAAGTAGCTCATGCGATGTTCAAGGTTGCCAACCCCGCATGTAACCTGTTTGGAATTATTAGTAATATTACATGTATGGAGAAAGTCATGTGGTGGCCACATCAGATTTTTTATTATTGGTGTACAGTGACTTATTTGTTACTTTATGCACCATCTTTTCCATTGTTACCTGTGAAACAGATTTAATTTAGATATCTACTATGTGATAATGAATTACTGTATATTGTAACAAAAAATTGTCTATCTTTTAAACAACAGTAATTATGTAGCTATTATTTTTTTCTTTTTTGTATTTCATTTTACTATTACTCATCTAATGTAAAAAATGGTGATTGCTGTGTATATTTAAAATAAAATAAATTTTTTTTACTATGTACTGTCTTTTTTGTTCTGGCTTGTCCTACTTTATACCATTTCTCGACGTCATGGTGAAGAAGAGACCTGACGGAAGCCTTGGACACAGCGTATTTCGGAAAAAGACGCACACTGATCGTTACCTGCATGCTGCCTCTCATCACCATCCTCAACAGAAGGCATCAATAATCAAGACCCTGATGCACCGAGCAAAGACGATTTCCGATCCCGAGTCCCTAAAAGACGAAGAAGAGCATATAAGAAGGGCACTCATGAATAATGGCTACAGTCACCCATTCATCCGGCGGAATATAAAACCGAAACAAAAACCTTCGGTGGAACGACCAAAACCCACAGCCTACGCAAAAATTCCCTTCATCGCCGGGACATCAGAACGCATAGCCAGGATTCTACAAAAAGAAAATATCGTCGTCCGTTTCAACACGCTAAGGAAAATAAAAGAAGAACTTCCGTCTGCGAAAGATGCACTCGACCCGCTAACATCTGAAGGAGTCTACAGGATTCCATGCAGCTGCGGACACATAAACGGGCCATGATGAACAAAAAATGGAGGGAGTCGGCCATAGCGGAGCACTTCACCTCCGGCCCGGGACATAAAATCACGCTCGAAGAAACGAAATTGCTCGCGAAAGAAGATCGATATTTTCCGAGGTTAATTCGCGAAGCTATTGAGATCGACAAGCATCCGGTCAATTTCAAGATGCAGACTGCAACGTCTGCGAAACGTCGAGAGCCAGAAATGCCGCCAACGCAGCGAAACCCGAAAACCTCCACCAGCATTCAGCAACGCTGCGAAAGCCTTCAACTCAAATTATTAGTAATATTACATGTATGGAGAAAGTCATGTGGTGGCCACATCAGATTTTTTTTATTGGTGTACAGTGACTTATTTGTTGCTTTATGCACCATCTTTTCCATTGTACCTGTGAAACAGATTTAATTTAGATATCTACTATCTTTTAAACAACAGTAATTATGTAGCTATTATTTTTCTTTTTTGTATTTCATTCTACTATTATTATTAATCATCTAATGTAAAAAATGGTGATTGCTGTGTGTATTTAAAATAAAATAATTTTTTTTACTATGTACTGTCTTTTTTGTTCTGACTTGTCCTACTTTGATGTACTTTGATCTTTGGACCAATAAATTATTATAATTTGTACAGTTTTCTATTAAGGTTTGGCTATTAATAAAATAAAAATAACTATCACTATGTAATATTGGTCATTTTCTAATAGAGTGGCAATGTATGCTGCATCCTATACACTTAGTGTAAAATTGTTCTAGGTTACTGTTGGTATTACACAAATAACTAAAAAGCAGTTATTCTGTTGATCATTCATTGTGTTTTGTCAGCGTGATGCCCAAAAGGAGATTCGAATAATCACCAGGTATGATAATGGTCTGCATTCGATTCCAGAACTTTATCATCACTTCAATAACATGGGAATGACTGTAGCATATTATTCATTTGTATTTTAAATTTTATTAAAATCAGCGTGAATTCAAGACAAACCAAAAGTTTTTTTTCCTGTTATTGATCCCATGGAGATAGTGGTAACGTGATTGCTCTTAATGATGGAAAAGTGTCAATGTGATAGAATCACAAAAATTCCTCTACAATTTGAAACATTAAAAACTATAACATAATTAATTATAATATATATATGTAATAATTATAAGATACTTAAAATTATACTAGAATACGTCTAACTTAGTTAAAAAATAAAATTAAAGCAAAAAGGGATTTTTCCCAGAAATTAAAGCATCTATTAGGAATTTCTCAATTCTCTGGCAATCAGTTCGCGTCCATGTTTTCCAATTTAAAGTTTCATGGCTCAGATCGCCCTTTTTAAGCAATTACTATAATCATCATTAAGGCAATAGCCTATGTGTCACACTAAAAATTAGGATATTTTGTGTTATGATTATTGTGCCATGTGTTGATACATATCCGAATAAAAAATTAATTGAAAAATGATTACGTCATCATATGTGTACGTCTTTGACTGAAATCGAATGGATTTTAATGCAGTCTAAGGATTAAATCAATGCTCTTAAAGTATGGAAAATCAATTCTCATTGAAAGCATTGGAGTCGTCGCTATGGCACTTAATATTTTTCATTGTTGAAAACCAAAAAACTTTTCATAATTTTAATTAAAATCGAATTTTTACGCAAATTCAGCATGGATTTGAATTGTCTTCAAGAAAAATAAACATAATCTCTCTTTCACATTATGGTGCATATCACGACTTTGTATATTAATTGCAAATAATTTAAAAAAGAAATTTTATGTAGGCCTGCACAGTTTTCAATGCTTTTCTTATGGGTGTTTAAAATTGGACTTTGGGGTCAAAAACACCCCTTAAATATAACATTTTCTGAAATTTCAGAGTTTTTTCAGAGGTTGTATCCAATGATCTATCTTCATGTCAATTTTCAGCTCTGTATCAATTCTAGAAGTACCTCAGGTTTTATATATATATATATATATATATATATATATATATATATATATATATATATAATATATGTAAGAAGCAGTTATTTATAATGATGTGCTTGTATGATTTATTAATTTTCCTACAGGTTCAGGGGTGGGCCTCTACTCACATCAGACATATTGTAGGTACATGATACAATGTAGGGGTGAGGCCATTCCCCACTAGGGAATTCTCTGCCAAATCTTTCATTTACCTTCAAAAGAAGTGCCATATAAGCTACAGCGCCACTATTGACCAATTCAGGCGAAATGAACAGAAACTGTCAAGTTTTTCAATGAACAAGAAAAAGAAGTTGTGACCTTTTTATTACACCTTTGATACTGGAAGCTCAAAAAGAAATGAGCATTAATTATAAATAAACAATACCATATACAAATGGCAATAAAAATAGGGCCATGAACACAAAAGTGGCTTACATACGAGTATCAATAGTAGCAGTAGTAGAGTATTTGGTCCAGAGATCAAGATACAGAGAGATATAGGACAAGCCAAACAGGAGAAATTAGTAAAAAAAATTAAACACATTAAATTCGGAATAATAAGTACATGCCAAACATTGATATCATTATACAGCATCCATATAATCACACATACTATAACACATTCTGTTCAACAAGAACTCCTTTACCTTATTTTTTTAATTGAAATAGTTTTAACAGTTTTCAGATCATAAGGTGGTTTATTATATAGTTGTAACCCCATTAGTCTAGGAACAAGAGCAGTTGATCTTGTTCGAAGAAATGGAATATGGACTGTGTATACTCCAATTTTTATGAAAATCAGATAAATTTTTCTTCATAAATACTAATACTGCAAGGATATAATATCTACACACGGTAGCAGAATTTAGTCATTAAAATTATGTAATATATTTATTGATGCACCAACTAAGGGGGGATAAGAAAATTTTAATAGACAGAAATACAATCGGGTCGTGAATTATTACTATTTTATGTTGCGTGTTCGGTCAAATTATATTAACTTTCTCGTTTTATAAAAACTATTGGAGCACACAGCAACAAAACACCTTTTTCCTGGCATTTCTGTTTCAATGAAGACCTCAAATTAATTACGCAAAGCAAATACATTTCCAATGCACGCTGAAACACGCCGAACGACTACTTAAATACAAGGGTTTACATGAGATCCCTCACGGAACCCAGAAGCCCGAGGAACCTTGTGACGTCACGCACTCACACCCCTACTTTCAGCTGAGTCCACCTCCTTGGGTCAAGGTACCTCGAGTAAGAGTCAGCTGATTCGGGAGTCGGGGCGTGACGTCACAAGGTCCCCGACTCGGCAGAGGGAAAGTGCTGAGTTACGGCGCGCGAGTATTGCCATATAGCATTTAAAATCGGGGTTTTTACCGCTGTTGTAGATCAAAATGTACCTAATTAGGGCTTGATAGCGCCTCGTAAGTATATGCGATGAGAATTCCATTCTTTATTGCTCTTGTGAGAAAAATATGACTCCTATGTAAACTTACGTTCTTCAGATTTCCGCTGTAAATTTATGGGCAAATTTTTAGTGAGTGAATATTGTAAAGGTCTAATATTGCGAAACAAAAATTTTATCGTTTAGCTTCCATCATTCTCCTTAATAGGATATTTGACGACAGCATGGCGATGAGAAATTCATTCACTTTAGCAATCGAACCAATGAAATTTTTCAATACGAGTTGTCGGTGCTTGCATACTACAAGCGCTTAAAAAATCACCATAAACGAAGATCTTAACTCGTAAATAAACCAACGCGACAGAATTTGTACTACACGGAGCACATTTAAATAACATAATAGTTTTCATTTTCCCGGGAATGAAGGCATATATCCGGATTTTCTAAATTCTCTGACAATTGGCTCGCAACCAAGTTTTCAAATTTCAAGGCTCAATTCGCCGTTTTTAAGCAATAACCATAATCATCATTAAGACGATAGCCTATATGCTACACTAAAAATTAGCATATTTTCTGTGATATGATTATGGTCTCATCACCCATGCCTTTTAGTACGTTTCCGGATAAAAAAAAATAATTTAAAATTATCACGTCATCATATGTGTACGTCTTTGACTGAAATCAAAAGGATTTTAATGCAGTCTAAGGATTAAATCAATGCCATTGAAGTATGGAAAATCAACTCCTATTGAAAGGCATTGGAGTCGTCGCTATGACACTTAATATTTTTCATTGTTGAAGACCGAAAAGAATTTAATAATTAAAATCAAATGTTTACGCAAATTCAGCATGAATTTGAATTCTGTCTTCAAGAAAAATATACTTCATTCTTTTTGCACAGTATGGTGCATTTTCCAACTTTATACATAGTTTTAAATAATTTAAAAAACAATTTTATATAGCCCTGCACAGTTTTTAATGCTTTTATAATGGGTGTGTAAAACTGGTCTTTGGTGTCAATATCACCCCTCAAATATAACATTTTCTGGAATTTCGATTTTTTTCCCTGAGGTTGTACCCAATGATCTATCTTCATGCCAAACTTCAGCTCTGTAGCACTTCTAGAAGTAGTTTATTTAGTCCAGAGATCAAGATACACAGAGATATAGGACAAGTCAAACAGGAGAAATTAGTAAAACACTATCTTCATTATGGGGTACTAATGCTACACATTTTAGCCAGATTTTAAAATTGTAGCACTTCTAGAAGTGAAATAATATTTTTCTAATTGTTTAAATTTAAATAATTTTTAACGGCCGCAGCAATTCATATATGGTAAAATTGAAATGTTTATTTGTGCAAATTCACCACTTTGTAAATAATTTGAAATTTTCAGCAGTACCTAAACATTTATCTACTTGTTTAAACTTTAAGAATTTTTAATTGACAAACAAATTAAAATATCAAAATTTGTATAATCCCTATATCGTTCTTTTAAGAATACTACTTATAAAAAAATTTCAACTCCGTAGCAGATGCGGAAATACACAAACCTCGAAAATTTGTTTAAACAATTGCGAATTTTTAGCGGCAGTATTGTTGCATTTTTTCAGGATTTTCGTTTTTTCTAGATACTAATGTCCAGCCAAAACTACAAGAGCTAGAGAGCTGAAAGTTTTAGATTTTGTAGATATGATGGAGAAAGCTACAGATAAAATGAGACTTCTTACCTATGTGAGATGAGTTCGAATCCAGAAAAATTCCGAAAGTTGCGTTTTTTCCCATAAGAAAAGCATTGCGCCTTTTTTGGAAATTAATTTTGGGCACTTTCACGTAAGCTAGAAAAATGAAATTTTAAGTGTTGCTAGATGGCCGCAATATCTATTGAGAATTATTGTTACTTTTGCTTACAGTGTCCTGGGTTCGACTCCAGATACCCCGGAATTTCTCCCATAAGTTAGCATAGGAAAAAGTTATCCCAGTGTGTAGACCAATCTAATAGGTTTAGGATGCTGAAATTTTGCAGGTCTATAGAATTTTTCTCCTAACCAACTATAAAAATCGAAAATTTCAAAATTGTTAATTTTTAGAGGTTGTTTTAACCACATTTGTACTTTAACGTTTAATAATTTTTATCTTGGAAACTATATGCTGTAGGTTCGAGTTTTTGAAATCATTTTGTAGAAAATTATACATAGAAAAAAATGAAATTTTGAAAAAGTTAAAAAATTCGACCACTAATAATTCGCAATTGTTTAAACATATTTGTGAGGTTTATGTATAACCAAATGTGCTACGGAGCTGAAATTTTTTTTAGAGATAGTGTTTTTGTAAAAAAACGAAATAGGGATTATACAAATTTTGATATTTTAATTTGTTTGGCAGTTAACAATTCTTAAAGTTTAAACAAATAGGTAAATGTTTAGATACTACAGGGTGAGTTAGAGAGCAGAAATTTTCAAGTTATTTAGAGTTTAGTCTATTTAAACGAATAAACATTTCATTGTATCTATGTAATTCTTATTGCGGCCGTTAAAAATTATTTTAATTTAAACAATTAGATAAATGCTATTTCACTTCTAAATGTGCTACAAATTTAAAATTTGGCATAAATGTGTGGCATAATTAACCCAATGTGGAAAATGTATAATATTCATAAAATTGCAAAAATTATCAATTGTTTTACAATATAGAATGATATAATATTATATTATATATATATATATAATTTGGGGACAAAGTTGGCAGGCTGCTGGGGGCATCGAAAAGACACAAAAAACATGCAAGCTTTTTGGGCATATGCCCTGCTTCGTCGATGGAGGTAAGAGTTACAGAAAGTAACACACTGGGTGGGGAATGACAGAGTGATGCGAGAAGGTTGATGATTGGAGGAGGCAGGGAGTGGGAAGGGTGGATAGCCAAGGAGGGAGTGTGGTAAGCTAAAGCACAATAGCTACAATGTAACTATAGAAGACATTGTAAGAGGGCTAATACGTTTAGCAGAGGTTGAGGCCAGGCAGGGAGAAAGAGTCAACGAGATGTATATGGGCTAGTTCCCAATGTCTGAGAAGGGAGAGAGGAGTGTCATTGGGTAAGGTGTGAATAACATTAACATTGTAACAACTATTGAAGGGGACATTGTGGGCATTGGTGTGTAAAGCAACAGTGAGTGGAAGTCTGAGAGAAACACTATTCCGGTGACCATTAATGCAGATGTTTAACAGATTGCTGGTGAGGCCTACATAAAACGCGGGACAAAAGGTACAGGTAAGGAGGTAAATGATGTTACGGGTGGTGCAGTTGTTCTAGAGGTGATGGGGCAGGTGATGTTGGTGGAGGGACTGGAGAAAGAAGATGAGGGTAGGTGGATGGGACAAGTGAGGCAGCAAGGTTTGCCACAGGGGTGAGACCCTATGGCCATAAGATACATCCTGATTTATGTCATCAACTGTCTAGTTGTTAGGGGTTGTCTGCATTTCTCATCTAACCAAACAGGTAATTATGTTCTTTATGTAGACGAATCAGATTGCACTGGTATTCCATTTAATTTTTAGCTGTAATCAGTTGGAAGGTGCTGCTAAGATTGATGCCATATTACCCGATCTAAATCGTTGACAACAAACTCTTGATGTCTTTGATCATATAAGATACCCTTCATTTTTCAGATGCTAAAATAGGAAAAACACCTCATCTTATATTTGGATAAATATGGTATCTATGAGGAAGTTTGGCACATATCATTGATGCAATGGTTACTTTCCCAAATAAAAATGGATGATAGTGTTGGGTTTAATTTACTATTTTAACACTTATTGAAATCAATGAAGAGGCCTGGGCTAAATCAAGCAGTCAATCCTGAACGATTAATGGTAAAAGCTATGTCCTAAAACTGCCAATAACTTGAAAGAATTCCACAGGATTAAGATTTAGGTTGAGAAAATTGTTACCCTTGAAAAAGCCATTGGAGGTAAGCTATTTGAGGTGAGGGGTTTAGTGGTAATGAAGGGGAAGAGTTTCAAGAGCTCATACAGTCTCACCAGGAGGAATTAAATATGAGATGTTGGAGAAATTATTGGCCTCTCATGCAGATGTGAGTGAAGAACCAGAGGAAGATGAAAAGTAACAATGACCTGAAATTTTAGAAAATTTAGTTTAGGATTACCAGATGACATCAGTCGAAACCAGGACAATGAGATTCAAAAAGCAGGACAAAGGAAGAATCTGTGAATAGTTTGCATACGTTAACTACTGCTGGTGAAAAAAACATGTAAGTTAACTTCAGAGACATTAATAAAGAAATGCACTCATACATGGTGCAACATTCAATTACTGTATTTGGAGAAATACTGCCAAATTTATTATTGTGTATAGCTTATGCAGTAATCTCCACTATTAGCAACATTGCATACCAAACATTCTGCCTCTTCCTCCGATTGGTCTTTTTTAAAGCACGCAAACTTTTTCTGCAATTCTGAGGTAAATTGTCATTTACTTTTCACCATTCTTATGCCTAGGATAATATGGAAAATAAAATGAAATAAAAAACAACTAACACATTTAAATTATATCTGGTATTCAAAGAGGCTTACCTTTTCCTTTGGACAAATTGTTCAGTCTCCGGTAAATAAGTCCAATCCAGTGATTATGTATTTGTGGTGTTTCCAGCTGAACACAAAATATAATATGACTGTTTGAAAAGATCTCTCTTTCCCCATCCAAACAATCATACATCTCAAAGATAATATTGTGCAGGAAGAGTATGACTTTCAAAGAGCTATGAAAATAAAGACAATGTTATGAGTACATTTATATAAGTGTGAAAATGGAAAGCAAAAAAAAAATTAATGGCTAATTGAATCTATTGTATGAATATTGAAAAAGGCTTCCATGAATTTTGGTTGAAATTCATTCGTATATACAGGCTAGGAAATCCATGGGATCATCAGCTTCGCTCAGCCCACTTAGGGCTGGTGGGTAGAATCACATTGTGTGCCTCTGGGAGGCTCCCTCGACATTTTAGAGAAATGTTTATTTGACGTTTTCTTCATCGTTTGATGTTTTCCACATGTATGCCAAATTTCGTTTTGATTGGATAAGATTTGGAAATTAGCGCAGTGCACTAATGCAAATTGCGCAGTAACTATAATATCCTTGAAAACATACAGGCAATCGACACTCAGTTATTTGTACATGTACATGAAGTTTGGTGAAAATCAGACAACTGAGACAGCAGTTATTGTAAAACAAACAAACAGACAAAATGCACATGAACTCAACAGGAGAGACCTCACTTCGCTTGGCCAATTATTAAATCAAACAATGATACATAGGCCATTACTCTTGAAAAAATACAGACAATGACATCAAGTCACATTATAATAATGTCCATTTTTGTGCCCTCCTCTGAGGTGATGCGATGAGCCTGAATCAATTTGAGTTTTACAATAAAACTCATCTCGGTTCAAAATTTCAATCATCTCTAGAATTTATAAGAGAAACCAAATTCCGTTGTAGCAAAAAAAACTTTTTTTGGAAAAATACCAAAAGTTTTCTGCAAAACATGTTTTTTACATACTTTTTAATTGTTTATTATGCTTTTATTATGAAGCTCATATCTTTATTGTAGTATCCAGGATACATTGTTCTGAACCCCCTAATTTTAAGAAATACCTTGAAAATTATGAATAATGTAACAATCTAATGAAAAACATTGAGAATTCAATTCAGTCATCTGTAAAATAACATTGGATTTTGGGGTCATGTTGAAAGATTTAATGTAAAATCAATTAACAAATTATGAACTTTGGATATTAATAGATTGGTATCTTTATTAACAAACTGTACTTGGGAAAGCTTTACTTAGCAGAAAGATTCCATAATATAAATGAAGACAATTATTGCAAATTTCTAATAGACCTGCTGTAACAGGCAAAACCAGCCGTATCAATTCGTGTCTAGTCTTTATTGATGAATAAAATCTTCTACTTTATACAGATAAGTTTTACATAAGCAGCAATGGTATTCAATAGGATTGTTGTTATGCTAATATTTAAGCAATATTTCAGGCACTTTTTGAATCTTTCGAATGTATTCTTTGGTGAAATTTTAGATGAACTACAGAGGGAAATTTCTTTGGACACAGACTGCATGAAAATGGCTTATCCTTTGAATGCAGTGCTGTATGATAATCCAAACCACACTTTTGCTTAAATGCCTTGTCACAAAGTTTGCAAGAGTATGGACATTCTCCTGTATGGATCCTATTGTGTCTGACAAGGTCACTCTTTTGATGGAAACTCTTTCCGCATACATTACAAGAGAACAACCTTTTATCACTGTGAATTCTCAAATGAAAATTGAGTCCAAATCTTCCCACAAACCGCTTTCCACAAATGTGGCACTCATGTGGTTTTATACCCATGTGATTCATTATGTGTATCCTCAAATAGGATTTCCAAACAAACTTCTGTCCGCACATGTCACACATCAACTTTCTCTCTCCCAAATGAGACTTGCGATGATTCACTAAATCCTTTAACTTCTTAAATCCCTTCTTGCATTCCTTGCATTCCCACACTCTTTCCCCATCGTGTGAGGATTGGTGATCGTCCAGCTCATACTTCCTCTTGAAGCTCTTGTCACAGTAAGCGCACTTGTATTGATCTTTTCCAGTATGTGTCTTCTGGTGCCGTGAGAGGTTATGTTTCAGGAGGAACCTCTTCCCACAGGTAGAACACATGAAAGGTTTCTCTGTCCCATGGATCTTCACATGTCGATTCAAATCACACTTCCTTATGCATTCTTTACCACAATCATGGCACTTGTATACCATATTCTTCTCCTTCTTCTCTTCCTCTGCTTTCCTTTCTGTGCTCTGCATCTGCTCTCCGATGTTCGACAGTCTCTTCCTCTTTTGCTTGCACCTTAATCTAGGCCCAGTCATATCAGACGATGATGGATTCTCTTCTCTGGTTTGGACAGTCACATCATAAACCTATCCAAAATGACAGGGTGAGAATAAAAAATACTTAGTTAAAAATATAATGAAAATATCAGTATAATTCAAGTTGTTTTCTTTTATTTTTCAGAATAACAATTATGTATAAAAAATTAAAGAATACGTACACATGAATGTCTCATCCATAGTTCTCTGTTTGGGAAATATACCTGGTTTCAAAAGTTTCAGAATTTTGCCTAATAAATAAATAAACTTTTTTGCCATAAATATGGTACAGATAATATTTTCATCATTCTAATCTGATGTCCAAAAGCTTATGAAAACATTTTTTTTTAATCTCTAAATATTAAAGTCGTAGTTGGTTGGTAGCCTATTTAAGTGATGAAAACTGCTAATAACTCAAAAACATTTCTTTCTTTTTCAATGAGACTTAACAGAAATAGCTAGGCCTTATCCCTGTTAAATTTTAATCTGCACACCAGCTACATTGAAGTAATGGGATCAATTCTAGATGTTTACTTTCTTCACTTCATTAACAGAGAGATGAATGTAGCATAAGAATCATTTGCATTTGGTGATCTTCACATGCAGGCAGAACACAAAACATCAGTGTGTGCCCTTTTACTGTCGGACTGAGTTAAATGAACGTCAGTACTATTATTGTATTTGCATTTCATTGCATTGATCCAAATTTCAATACCAATACTATATTTCAAAACATTTCTTTCCTCTAATAAGCAACATCATGTAATTTTTCAATATGCTAACTATAGAATACTTTTTACTTGAACAACTTATTATAAATTGTTTATTATATACGCGATTTATTCAGAATGTACACAAATATATTTAAAATACCCCAAAGTAAGTCCGGCAGATAGAACCTATGAATGGGCATTTAAATCCGGTGGATAAAGGTTGAAATATATGATATAAATAATCCCAACTGAGAACAAATACGAAAAATTATGTTATTCTCAAAGTGAGATCTTTCAAAATGTTATGCTAAAATGAACAAACTTTGTATAGTATGACAGTGTTTATCTGTCCTTTGAAGAAATGACAGTTGTTAGTAATATTTACATAGTTACTGTTGGCAAAAAAATTCATTTTAATTTTTTTATCCATATCCCTTTATTTCAATCTAGTGAATCACCCTTACAACATTTAACTTCAACATTTGGAGGCATATGAAATACTTTATATTAAACAACTGCTCCAACAGGGGATGAAACCTAGCACACCCATGATATTAGTATTATACAAAAATGATTGAGCCATCGAAACTAACAAACCAAACATTTTTGGTTGTTGAAACTAAAATGTTCAATATGAAAGATGTAATGGACATTGCATTCAAGATCGTCTGTTCTATTCGAGCAAGAAGTTTGCAGAGGTGTCTATTCAGGTCCCAACTTGAAGACTACGAAGCAGAACACGGAGACCTTTTGCTACATACTGATGTCAGATGGCTTAGTAAAGGAAAATTTCTCCAGAGATTTAGAAATTTGTTATCTGAAGATTGTGCGGTTATTAGATTTGGCTTTCATGACTGATATCAATACTACGCTAAACAAACTCAATTTTGATCTTCAAGGAAGAGATAAAATTATCACTCAGATGATACGTTCTGTGACTATCTTATCATCAGAAAAACTGTTTTGGGATCTTCTAATGGAAGAAAAATATCCAAATTTGAGAAGAAGTGCTATATGACCAAGGAGGTTATAACCTATATAACAGTATTTTTTGGTTCAACCTATTTTTGCGATTCAGCATTCTTAAGTATGAAAATAATAAAATCCAAGTATCAGTCCACTTGAACAGATAATCACCTTGACGACTGTATGCAGTTAGCTATAAGCAGCTATGATCCAAAGTTTGTGCAACTAGCTGATGCCATGTGGTGCAAATTATTCACCTCAACTTAATGCTATGATGCTATATAATGAAATTAATTAAATAATTTACATTGCACAAAAGACCTAAATTCTTTTAAATAATTTTTATATAAATAAAAATATATTAAATTATTATTTGACAACTGTTCTGCCTGCAGTTTATGTTGACAAAAGAGGTAAATGCACTGGATAAAATAAATAAAACAAACAGCATCGTCCAGCTATCCCCCTCACACCCTCCCTCAAAAGAAATTTCAACTGTGAAGACGGAAGATCCAGTGCCATTTTAATGGACAGGCGGCACACCCTAATGTTTCAAGCATGTTTTAAAAATATTTCAATAATACATAAATAAAAATGTTATCGTCCTTTCTATCAAGCGAGTCATGCATGGTATACTTTATTTTGTCCATTTATGATGTGTGCGTGATTTAGGTAGAATAAAAGCTATAATTTTTTGAGTAATTTTAAGTTAAGTTTGAGACACATCATTGCTCTCAAGAAGAGGGATGAAAGTCAGCCAGCTAACACACTTTGAATAAGGTTGAGATTCAATCCCCCATTCTCATTATTATTCCTAAAAATATTGCCGAGTGTTCTTCAATTGGAAATGGGTAACAAAAACAGAAAAAAATTACGTTTCTGAAAGTGATCAACAACTCAACAACACTCCTTGGAGATTTGTCGCCCTGTTGGCAGCAGCTCCAGTTATATTTCACAACAAATTTCCTAGTGTTGCAAATATTTTTGAATACAGTACACAGGGTATCAAGGACCTCAAATGTCCTTCCCTCCACTCCTGCTAGTGTTTACGGTCCTTGGATCACATTGCAAGCATTACCTGGTTTCCATCACTGAGAGAGCTATGATAAAGCGAATATCCATCGACTCCTCCCTTACTGTTTTTTGTCATCGGTGAATCCCCGAAATTAATCTTAGTATCCAGATGAGTGACCCTGATCATTGGAAGTGTTTCATAGAAGAAGAATTACCAGAATTTTGGGGCATTTTCTGTTAAAACTGTCGACTCTTCCACTTATGATAAGTTATATTCATAATTTTATGCAATTCTATGAACGTACTTCATTATAGTCATTTCGTAACTGAAGGACATTTAAGAGAATTGGAAAGTAATGTGTTTTTGATTTCTTACAATACCGATCAATTGACATTTATCCTACGACATGTCAGAAATTCTGATCCAGTAGAGCAATTTTTGCAGTTTGTTCACATCCTTGGACACAAACCTGATCACGTTGCTGATGCTGTGACGACATTCTTGGCCAACAATAACATAATGCTAATGGGGTTGCGGAGGTCAATCTAAGACAATGCAACGAATATGTTTTAAAATAAAACTCAACTCGATTCAAAATTTCAAACATCTGTAGTATTTAAAAAAGAAAACAAATTCGATTATAGAAAATAAAAATGTTTTTGAAGAAATACCAAAAGTTTTCTGCAAAACATGTTTTCAAAATACTTTTTATTGTTTATTATGCCTTTATTATGTTTCTAAGCACATATCTTTATTGTAGTATCCAGGATAAATTGTTCCGAACATCCTATTTTTAAGAAATAATTATGAATAATGTAACGTAATCTAATGAAAAAAATTGTGAATTCAATTCAATCACCGGTAAAATACAATAGATTTTGGGGTCGCATAGAAATGTTTAACGTAAAATCAATTAACAAATTACGAACTTCGGATATTAATAGATTATTGTCTTTAATAATGAACTGTACTTGGGAAAGCTTTACATCGCACAAAGTTTCCATAATATAAATAAAGCCAATTATTGTAAATTTCCACTAGACCTGTTGTAACAGGCAAAACCGGCCGAATAAATTCATGTCTAGTAAAAATTTACAATAATTGTCTTTACTTATTATCTTTATTGATGAATAAAATCTTCTACTTTTATACATACAAGTTTTACATAAGCAGCAATGGTGTTCAATAGGATTCTTGTTATGCTAATAACTAAAGCAATATTTCAGGCACCTTTTGAATCTTTCAAATGTATTCTTTGGTGCATTTTAAGATGAATTACGGAGGGAAATTTCTTTGGACACAGACTGCATGAAAATGGCTTATCCTTTGAATGCAGTGCTGTATGATAATCCAAATCCGACTTTTGCTTAAACGCCTTGTCACAAAGTTTGCAAGAGTATGGACATTCTCCTGTATGGGTCCTATTGTGTCTGACAAGGTCACTCTTTCCCTGGAAACTCTTTCCGCATACACTGCAAAAGAACAACATTTCATCACTGTGGATTTTCAAATGAAAATTGAGTCCAGATCTTCCCACAAACCGCTTTCCACAAATGTGGCACTCATGTGGTTTTATACCCATGTGATTCATTATGTGTATCCTCAAATGAGATTTCCAAACAAACTTCTGTCCGCATATGTCACACATGAACTTTCTCTCTCCTAAATGAGAGTTGCGATGATTCACTAAATCCTTTAACTTCTCAAATCCCTTCTTGCATTCCTTGCATTCCCACACTCTTTCCCCATCGTGTGAGGATTGGTGATCGTCCAGCTCATACTTCCTCTTGAAGCTCTTGTCACAGTAAGCGCACTTGTATTGATCTTTTCCAGTATGTGTCTTCTGGTGCCGTGAGAGGTTATGTTTCAGGAGGAACCTCTTCCCACAGGTAGAACACATGAAAGGTTTCTCTGTCCCATGGATCTTCACATGTCGATTCAAATCACACTTCCTTATGCATTCTTTACCACAATCATGGCACTTGTATACCATATTCTTCTCCTTCTTCTCTTCCTCTGCTTTCCTTTCTGTGCTCTGCATCTGCTCTCCGATGTTCAACAGTCTCTTCCTCTTTTGCTTGCACCTTAATCTAGGCCCAGTCATATCAGACGATGATGGATTCTCTTCTCTGGTTTGGACAGTCACATCATAAACCTATCCAAAATGACAGGGTGAGAATAAAAAAATACTTAGTTAAAAATATAATGAAAATATCAGTATAATTCAAGTTGTTTTCTTTTATTTTTCAGAATAACAATTATGTATAAAAAATTAAAGAATACGTACACATGAATGTCTCATCCATAGTTCTCTGTTTGGGAAATATACCTGGTTTCAAAAGTTTCAGAATTTTGCCTAATAAATAAATAAACTTTTTTGCCATAAATATGGTACAGATAATATTTTCATCATTCTAATCTGATGTCCAAAAGCTTATGAAAACATTTTTTTTTAATCTCTAAATATTAAAGTCATAGTTGGTTGGTAGGCTATTTAAGTGATGAAAACTGCTAATAACTCAAAAACATTTCTTTCTTTTTCAATGAGACTTAACAGAAATAGCTAGGCCTTATCCCTGTTAAATTTTAATCTGCACACCAGCTACATTGAAGTAATGGGATCAATTCTAGATGTTTATTTTCTTAACTTCATTAACAGAGAGATGAATGTAGCATAAGAATCATTTGCATTTGGTGATCTTCACATGCAGGCAGAACACAAAACATCAGTGTGTGCCCTTTTACTGTCGGACTGAGTTAAATGAACGTCAGTACTATTATTGTATTTGCATTTCATTGCATTGATCCAAATTTCAATACCAATACTATATTTCAAAACATTTCTTTCCTCTAATAAGCAACATCATGTAATTTTTCAATATGCTAACTATAGAATACTTTTTACTTGAACAACTTATTATAAATTGTTTATTATATGCGCGATTTATTCAGAATGTAAACAAATATATTTAAAATACCCCAAAGTAAGTCCGGCAGATAGAACCTATGAATGGGCATTTAAATCCGGTGGATAAAGGTTGAAATATATGATATAAATAATCCCAACTGAGAACAAATACGAAAAATTATGTTATTCTCAAAGTGAGATCTTTCAAAATGTTATGCTAAAATGAACAAACTTTGTATAGTATGACAGTGTTTATCTGTCCTTTGAAGAAATGACAGTTGTTAGTAATATTTACATAGTTACTGTTGGCAAAAAAATTCATTTTAATTTTTTTATCCATATCCCTTTATTTCAATCTAGTGAATCACCCTTACAACATTTAACTTCAACATTTGGAGGCATATGAAATACTTTATATTAAACAACTGCTCCAACAGGGGATGAAACCTAGCACACCCATGATATTAGTATTATACAAAAATGATTGAGCCATCGAAACTAACAAACCAAACATTTTTGGTTGTTGAAACTAAAATGTTCAATATGAAAGATGTAATGGACATTGCATTCAAGATCGTCTGTTCTATTCGAGCAAGAAGTTTGCAGAGGTGTCTATTCAGGTCCCAACTTGAAGACTACGAAGCAGAACACGGAGACCTTTTGCTACATACTGATGTCAGATGGCTTAGTAAAGGAAAATTTCTCCAGAGATTTAGAAATTTGTTATCTGAAGATTGTGTGGTTATTAGATTTGGCTTTCATGACTGATATCAATACTACGCTAAACAAACTCAATTTTGATCTTCAAGGAAGAGATAAAATTATCACTCAGATGATACGTTCTGTGACTATCTTATCATCAGAAAAACTGTTTTGGGATCTTCTAATGGAAGAAAAATATCCAAATTTGAGAAGAAGTGCTATATGACCAAGGAGGTTATAACCTATATAACAGTATTTTTTGGTTCAACCTATTTTTGCGATTCAGCATTCTTAAGTATGAAAATAATAAAAATCCAAGTATCAGTCCACTTGAACAGATAATCACCTTGACGACTGTATGCAGTTAGCTATAAGCAGCTATGATCCAAAGTTTGTGCAACTAGCTGATGCCATGTGGTGCAAATTATTCACCTCAACTTAATGCTATGATGCTATATAATGAAATTAATTAAATAATTTACATTGCACAAAAGACCTAAATTCTTTTAAATAATTTTTATATAAATAAAAATATATTAAATTATTATTTGACAACTGTTCTGCCTGCAGTTTATGTTGACAAAAGAGGTAAATGCACTGGATAAAATAAATAAAACAAACAGCATCGTCCAGCTATCCCCCTCACACCCTCCCTCAAAAGAAATTTCAACTGTGAAGACGGAAGATCCAGTGCCGTTTTAATGGACAGGCGGCACACCCTAATGTTTCAAGCATGTTTTAAAAATATTTCAATAATACATAAATAAAAATGTTATCGTCCTTTCTATCAAGCGAGTCATGCATGGTATACTTTATTTTGTCCATTTATGATGTGTGCGTGATTTAGGTAGAATAAAAGCTATAATTTTTTGAGTAATTTTAAGTTAAGTTTGAGACACATCATTGCTCTCAAGAAGAGGGATGAAAGTCAGCCAGCTAACACACTTTGAATAAGGTTGAGATTCAATCCCCCATTCTCATTATTATTCCTAAAAATATTGCCGAGTGTTCTTCAATTGGAAATGGGTAACAAAAACAGAAAAAAATTACGTTTCTGAAAGTGATCAACAACTCAACAACACTCCTTGGAGATTTGTCGCCCTGTTGGCAGCAGCTCCAGTTATATTTCGCAACAAATTTCCTAGTGTTGCAAATATTTTTGAATACAGTACACAGGGTATCAAGGACCTCAAATGTCCTTCCCTCCACTCCTGCTAGTGTTTACGGTCCTTGGATCACATTGCAAGCATTACCTGGTTTCCATCACTGAGAGAGCTATGATAAAGCGAATATCCATCGACTCCTCCCTTACTGTTTTTTGTCATCGGTGAATCCCCGAAATTAATCTTAGTATCCAGATGAGTGACCCTGATCATTGGAAGTGTTTCATAGAAGAAGAATTACCAGAATTTTGGGGCATTTTCTGTTAAAACTGTCGACTCTTCCACTTAAGATAAGTTATATCCATAATTTTATGCAATTCTATGAACGTACTTCATTATAGTCATTTTGTAACTGAAGGACATTTAAGAAAATTGGAAAGTAATGTGTTTTTGATTTCTTACAATACCGATCAATTGACATTTATCCTAAGATATGTCAGAAATTCTGATCCAGTAGAGCAATTTTTGCAGTTTGTTCACATCCTTGGACACAAACCTGATCACGTTGCTGATGCTGTGACGACATTCTTGGCCAACAATAACATAATGCTAATGGGGTTGCGGAGGTCAATCTAAGACAATGCAACGAATATGTTTTAAAATAAAACTCAACTCGATTCAAAATTTCAAACATCTGTAGTATTTAAAAAAGAAAACAAATTCGATTATAGAAAATAAAAATGTTTTTGAAGAAATACCAAAAGTTTTCTGCAAAACATGTTTTCAAAATACTTTTTATTGTTTATTATGCCTTTATTATGTTTCTAAGCACATATCTTTATTGTAGTATCCAGGATAAATTGTTCCGAACATCCTATTTTCAAGAAATAACTATTAATAATGTAACGTAATCTAATGAAAAAAATTGTGAATTCAATTCAATCAACGGTAAAATACAATAGATTTTGGGGTCGCATAGAAATGTTTAACGTAAAATCAATTAACAAATTACGAACTTCGGATATTAATAGATTATTGTCTTTAATAATGAACTGTACTTGGGAAAGCTTTACATCGCAGAAAGTTTCCATAATATAAATAAAGCCAATTATTGTAAATTTCCACTAGACCTGCTGTAACAGGCAAAACCGGCAAAATAAATTCATGTCTAGTAAAAATTTACAATAATTGTCTATACTTATTATCTTTATTGATGAATAAAATCTTCTACTTTTATACATACAAGTTTTACATAAGCAGCAATGGTGTTCAATAGGATTCTTGTTATGCTAATAACTAAAGCAATATTTCAGGCACCTTTTGAATCTTTCAAATGTATTCTTTGGTGCTTTTTAAGATGAATTACGGAGGGAAATTTCTTTGGACACAGACTGCATGAAAATGGCTTATCCTTTGAATGCAGTGCTGTATGATAATCCAAACCACACTTTTGCTTAAATGCCTTGTCACAAAGTTTGCAAGAGTATGGACATTCTCCTGTATGGGTCCTATTGTGTCTGACAAGGTCACTCTTTCCCTGGAAACTCTTTCCGCATACACTGCAAAAGAACAACATTTCATCACTGTGGATTTTCAAATGAAAATTGAGTCCAGATCTTCCCACAAACCGCTTTCCACAAATGTGGCACTCATGTGGTTTTATACCCATGTGATTCATTATGTGTATCCTCAAATAGGATTTCCAAACAAACTTCTGTCCGCATATGTCACACATCAACTTTCTCTCTCCTAAATGAGAGTTGCGATGATTCACTAAATCCTTTAACTTCTCAAATCCCTTCTTGCATTCCTTGCATTCCCACACTCTTTCCCCATCGTGTGAGGATTGGTGATCGTCCAGCTCATACTTCCTCTTGAAGCTCTTGTCACAGTAAGCGCACTTGTATTGATCTTTTCCAGTATGTGTCTTCTGGTGCCGTGAGAGGTTATGTTTCAGGAGGAACCTCTTCCCACAGGTAGAACACATGAAAGGTTTCTCTGTCCCATGGATCTTCACATGTCGATTCAAATCACACTTCCTTATGCATTCTTTACCACAATCATGGCACTTGTATACCATATTCTTCTCCTTCTTCTCTTCCTCTGCTTTCCTTTCTGTGCTCTGCATCTGCTCTCCGATGTTCGACAGTCTCTTCCTCTTTTGCTTGCACCTTAATCTAGGCCCAGTCATATCAGACGATGATGGATTCTCTTCTCTGGTTTGGACAGTCACATCATAAACCTATCCAAAATGACAGGGTGAGAATAAAAAAATACTTAGTTAAAAATATAATGAAAATATCAGTATAATTCAAGTTGTTTTCTTTTATTTTTCAGAATAACAATTATGTATAAAAAATTAAAGAATACGTACACATGAATGTCTCATCCATAGTTCTCTGTTTGGGAAATATACCTGGTTTCAAAAGTTTCAGAATTTTGCCTAATAAATAAATAAACTTTTTTGCCATAAATATGGTACAGATAATATTTTCATCATTCTAATCTGATGTCCAAAAGCTTATGAAAACATTTTTTTTTAATCTCTAAATATTAAAGTCGTAGTTGGTTGGTAGGCTATTTAAGTGATGAAAACTGCTAATAACTCAAAAACATTTCTTTCTTTTTCAATGAGACTTAACAGAAATAGCTAGGCCTTATCCCTGTTAAATTTTAATCTGCACACCAGCTACATTGAAGTAATGGGATCAATTCTAGATGTTTATTTTCTTAACTTCATTAACAGAGAGATGAATGTAGCATAAGAATCATTTGCATTTGGTGATCTTCACATGCAGGCAGAACACAAAACATCAGTGTGTGCCCTTTTACTGTCGGACTGAGTTAAATGAACGTCAGTACTATTATTGTATTTGCATTTCATTGCATTGATCCAAATTTCAATACCAATACTATATTTCAAAACATTTCTTTCCTCTAATAAGCAACATCATGTAATTTTTCAATATGCTAACTATAGAATACTTTTTACTTGAACAACTTATTATAAATTGTTTATTATATGCGCGATTTATTCAGAATGTAAACAAATATATTTAAAATACCCCAAAGTAAGTCCGGCAGATAGAACCTATGAATGGGCATTTAAATCCGGTGGATAAAGGTTGAAATATATGATATAAATAATCCCAACTGAGAACAAATACGAAAAATTATGTTATTCTCAAAGTGAGATCTTTCAAAATGTTATGCTAAAATGAACAAACTTTGTATAGTATGACAGTGTTTATCTGTCATTTGAAGAAATGACAGTTGTTAGTAATATTTACATAGTTACTGTTGGCAAAAAAATTCATTTTAATTTTTTTATCCATATCCCTTTATTTCAATCTAGTGAATCACCCTTACAACATTTAACTTCAACATTTGGAGGCATATGAAATACTTTATATTAAACAACTGCTCCAACAGGGGATGAAACCTAGCACACCCATGATATTAGTATTATACAAAAATGATTGAGCCATCGAAACTAACAAACCAAACATTTTTGGTTGTTGAAACTAAAATGTTCAATATGAAAGATGTAATGGACATTGCATTCAAGATCGTCTGTTCTATTCGAGCAAGAAGTTTGCAGAGGTGTCTATTCAGGTCCCAACTTGAAGACTACGAAGTGGAATATGGAGACCTTTTGCTACATACTGATGTCAGATGGCTTAGTAATGGAAAATTTCTCCAGAGATTTAGAAATTTGTTATCTGAAGATTGTGTGGTTATTAGATTTGGCTTTCATGACTGATATCAATACTACGCTAAACAAACTCAATTTTGATCTTCAAGGAAGAGATAAAATTATCACTCAGATGATACGTTCTGTGACTATCTTATCATCAGAAAAACTGTTTTGGGATCTTCTAATGGAAGAAAAATATCCAAATTTGAGAAGAAGTGCTATATGACCAAGGAGGTTATAACCTATATAACAGTATTTTTTGGTTCAACCTATTTTTGCGATTCAGCATTCTTAAGTATGAAAATAATAAAAATCCAAGTATCAGTCCACTTGAACAGATAATCACCTTGACGACTGTATGCAGTTAGCTATAAGCAGCTATGATCCAAAGTTTGTGCAACTAGCTGATGCCATGTGGTGCAAATTATTCACCTCAACTTAATGCTATGATGCTATATAATGAAATTAATTAAATAATTTACATTGTACAAAAGACCTAAATTCTTTTAAATAATTTTTATATAAATAAAAATATTTTAAATTATTATTTGACAACTGTTCTGCCTGCAGTTTATGTTGACAAAAGAGGTAAATGCACTGGATAAAATAAATAAAACAAACAGCATCGTCCAGCTATCCCCCTCACACCCTCCCTCAAAAGAAATTTCAACTGTGAAGACGGAAGATCCAGTGCCGTTTTAATGGACAGGCGGCACACCCTAATGTTTCAAGCATGTTTTAAAAATATTTCAATAATACATAAATAAAAATGTTATCGTCCTTTCTATCAAGCGAGTCATGCATGGTATACTTTATTTTGTCCATTTATGATGTGTGCGTGATTTAGGTAGAATAAAAGCTATAATTTTTTGAGTAATTTTAAGTTAAGTTTGAGACACATCATTGCTCTCAAGAAGAGGGATGAAAGTCAGCCAGCTAACACACTTTGAATAAGGTTGAGATTCAATCCCCCATTCTCATTATTATTCCTAAAAATATTGCCGAGTGTTCTTCAATTGGAAATGGGTAACAAAAACAGAAAAAAATTACGTTTCTGAAAGTGATCAACAACTCAACAACACTCCTTGGAGATTTGTCGCCCTGTTGGCAGCAGCTCCAGTTATATTTCGCAACAAATTTCCTAGTGTTGCAAATATTATTGAATACAGTACACAGGGTATCAAGGACCTCAAATGTCCTTCCCTCCACTCCTGCTAGTGTTTACGGTCCTTGGATCACATTGCAAGCATTACCTGGTTTCCATCACTGAGAGAGCTATGATAAAGCGAATATCCATCGACTCCTCCCTTGCTGTTTTTTGTCATCGGTGAATCCCCGAAATTAATCTTAGTATCCAGATGAGTGACCCTGATCATTGCAAGTGTTTCATAGAAGAAGAATTACCAGAATTTTGGGGCATTTTCTGTTAAAACTGTCGACTCTTCCACTTAAGATAAGTTATATCCATAATTTTATGCAATTCTATGAACGTACTTCATTATAGTCATTTTGTAACTGAAGGACATTTAAGAGAATTGGAAAGTAATGTGTTTTTGATTTCTTACAATACCGATCAATTGAGATTTATCCTACGATATGTCAGAAATGCTGATCCAGTAGAGCAATTTTTGCAGTTTGTTCACATCCTTGGACACAAACCTGATCACGTTGCTGATGCTGTGACGACATTCTTGGCCAACAATAACATAATGCTAATGGGGTTGCGGAGGTCAATCTAAGACAATGCAACGAATATGTTTTAAAATAAAACTCAACTCGATTCAAAATTTCAAACATCTGTAGTATTTAAAAAAGAAAACAAATTCGATTATAGAAAATAAAAATGTTTTTGAAGAAATACCAAAAGTTTTCTGCAAAACATGTTTTCAAAATACTTTTTATTGTTTATTATGCCTTTATTATGTTTCTAAGCACATATCTTTATTGTAGTATCCAGGATAAATTGTTCCGAACATCCTATTTTCAAGAAATAATTATGAATAATGTAACGTAATCTAATGAAAAACATTGTGAATTCAATTCAATCACCGGTAAAATACAATAGATTTTGGGGTCGCATAGAAATGTTTAACGTAAAATCAATTAACAAATTACGAACTTCGGATATTAATAGATTATTGTCTTTAATAATGAACTGTACTTGGGAAAGCTTTACATCGCAGAAAGTTTCCATAATATAAATAAAGCCAATTATTGTAAATTTCCACTAGACCTGCTGTAACAGGCAAAACCGGCAAAATAAATTCATGTCTAGTAAAAATTTACAATAATTGTCTATACTTATTATCTTTATTGATGAATAAAATCTTCTACTTTTATACATACAAGTTTTACATAAGCAGCAATGGTGTTCAATAGGATTCTTGTTATGCTAATAACTAAAGCAATATTTCAGGCACCTTTTGAATCTTTCAAATGTATTCTTTGGTGCTTTTTAAGATGAATTACGGAGGGAAATTTCTTTGGACACAGACTGCATGAAAATGGCTTATCCTTTGAATGCAGTGCTGTATGATAATCCAAACCACACTTTTGCTTAAATGCCTTGTCACAAAGTTTGCAAGAGTATGGACATTCTCCTGTATGGGTCCTATTGTGTCTGACAAGGTCACTCTTTCCCTGGAAACTCTTTCCGCATACACTGCAAAAGAACAACATTTCATCACTGTGGATTTTCAAATGAAAATTGAGTCCAGATCTTCCCACAAACCGCTTTCCACAAATGTGGCACTCATGTGGTTTTATACCCATGTGATTCATTATGTGTATCCTCAAATAGGATTTCCAAACAAACTTCTGTCCGCATATGTCACACATCAACTTTCTCTCTCCTAAATGAGAGTTGCGATGATTCACTAAATCCTTTAACTTCTCAAATCCCTTCTTGCATTCCTTGCATTCCCACACTCTTTCCCCATCGTGTGAGGATTGGTGATCGTCCAGCTCATACTTCCTCTTGAAGCTCTTGTCACAGTAAGCGCACTTGTATTGATCTTTTCCAGTATGTGTCTTCTGGTGCCGTGAGAGGTTATGTTTCAGGAGGAACCTCTTCCCACAGGTAGAACACATGAAAGGTTTCTCTGTCCCATGGATCTTCACATGTCGATTCAAATCACACTTCCTTATGCATTCTTTACCACAATCATGGCACTTGTATACCATATTCTTCTCCTTCTTCTCTTCCTCTGCTTTCCTTTCTGTGCTCTGCATCTGCTCTCCGATGTTCGACAGTCTCTTCCTCTTTTGCTTGCACCTTAATCTAGGCCCAGTCATATCAGACGATGATGGATTCTCTTCTCTGGTTTGGACAGTCACATCATAAACCTATCCAAAATGACAGGGTGAGAATAAAAAAATACTTAGTTAAAAATATAATGAAAATATCAGTATAATTCAAGTTGTTTTCTTTTATTTTTCAGAATAACAATTATGTATAAAAAATTAAAGAATACGTACACATGAATGTCTCATCCATAGTTCTCTGTTTGGGAAATATACCTGGTTTCAAAAGTTTCAGAATTTTGCCTAATAAATAAATAAACTTTTTTGCCATAAATATGGTACAGATAATATTTTCATCATTCTAATCTGATGTCCAAAAGCTTATGAAAACATTTTTTTTTAATCTCTAAATATTAAAGTCGTAGTTGGTTGGTAGGCTATTTAAGTGATGAAAACTGCTAATAACTCAAAAACATTTCTTTCTTTTTCAATGAGACTTAACAGAAATAGCTAGGCCTTATCCCTGTTAAATTTTAATCTGCACACCAGCTACATTGAAGTAATGGGATCAATTCTAGATGTTTATTTTCTTAACTTCATTAACAGAGAGATGAATGTAGCATAAGAATCATTTGCATTTGGTGATCTTCACATGCAGGCAGAACACAAAACATCAGTGTGTGCCCTTTTACTGTCGGACTGAGTTAAATGAACGTCAGTACTATTATTGTATTTGCATTTCATTGCATTGATCCAAATTTCAATACCAATACTATATTTCAAAACATTTCTTTCCTCTAATAAGCAACATCATGTAATTTTTCAATATGCTAACTATAGAATACTTTTTACTTGAACAACTTATTATAAATTGTTTATTATATGCGCGATTTATTCAGAATGTAAACAAATATATTTAAAATACCCCAAAGTAAGTCCGGCAGATAGAACCTATGAATGGGCATTTAAATCCGGTGGATAAAGGTTGAAATATATGATATAAATAATCCCAACTGAGAACAAATATGAAAAATTATGTTATTCTCAAAGTGAGATCTTTCAAAATGTTATGCTAAAATGAACAAACTTTGTATAGTATGACAGTGTTTATCTGTCATTTGAAGAAATGACAGTTGCTAGTAATATTTACATAGTTACTGTTGGCAAAAAAATTCATTTTAATTTTTTTATCCATATCCCTTTATTTCAATCTAGTGAATCACCCTTACAACATTTAACTTCAACATTTGGAGGCATATGAAATACTTTATATTAAACAACTGCTCCAACAGGGGATGAAACCTAGCACACCCATGATATTAGTATTATACAAAAATGATTGAGCCATCGAAACTAACAAACCAAACATTTTTGGTTGTTGAAACTAAAATGTTCAATATGAAAGATGTAATGGACATTGCATTCAAGATCGTCTGTTCTATTCAAGCAAGAAGTTTGCAGAGGTGTCTATTCAGGTCCCAACTTGAAGACTACGAAGCAGAACACGGAGACCTTTTGCTACATACTGATGTCAGATGGCTTAGTAAAGGAAAATTTCTCCAGAGATTTAGAAATTTGTTATCTGAAGATTGTGTGGTTATTAGATTTGGCTTTCATGACTGATATCAATACTACGCTAAACAAACTCAATTTTGATCTTCAAGGAAGAGATAAAATTATCACTCAGATGATACGTTCTGTGACTATCTTATCATCAGAAAAACTGTTTTGGGATCTTCTAATGGAAGAAAAATATCCAAATCTGAGAAGAAGTGCTATATGACCAAGGAGGTTATAACCTATATAACAGTATTTTTTGGTTCAACCTATTTTTGCGATTCAGCATTCTTAAGTATGAAAATAATAAAATCCAAGTATCAGTCCACTTGAACAGATAATCACCTTGACGACTGTATGCAGTTAGCTATAAGCAGCTATGATCCAAAGTTTGTGCAACTAGCTGATGCCATGTGGTGCAAATTATTCACCTCAACTTAATGCTATGATGCTATATAATGAAATTAATTAAATAATTTACATTGCACAAAAGACCTAAATTCTTTTAAATAATTTTTATATAAATAAAAATATTTTAAATTATTATTTGACAACTGTTCTGCCTGCAGTTTATGTTGACAAAAGAGGTAAATGCAATAGATAAAATAAATAAAACAATCAGCATCGTCCAGCTCTCCCCCTCACTCCCTCCCTCAAAAGAAATTTCAACTGTGAAGACGGAAGATCCAGTGCCGTTTTAATGGACAGGCGGCACACCCTAATGTTTCAAGCATGTTTTAAAAATATTTCAATAATACATAAATAAAAATGTTATCGTCCTTTCTATCAAGCGAGTCATGCATGGTATACTTTATTTTGTCCATTTATGATGTGTGCGTGATTTAGGTAGAATAAAAGCTATAATTTTTTGAGTAATTTTAAGTTAAGTTTGAGACACATCATTGCTCTCAAGAAGAGGGATGAAAGTCAGCCAGCTAACACACTTTGAATAAGGTTGAGATTCAATCCCCCATTCTCATTATTATTCCTAAAAATATTGCCGAGTGTTCTTCAATTGGAAATGGGTAACAAAAACAGAAAAAAATTACGTTTCTGAAAGTGATCAACAACTCAACAACACTCCTTGGAGATTTGTCGCCCTGTTGGCAGCAGCTCCAGTTATATTTCGCAACAAATTTCCTAGTGTTGCAAATATTATTGAATACAGTACACAGGGTATCAAGGACCTCAAATGTCCTTCCCTCCACTCCTGCTAGTGTTTACGGTCCTTGGATCACATTGCAAGCATTACCTGGTTTCCATCACTGAGAGAGCTATGATAAAGCGAATATCCATCGACTCCTCCCTTACTGTTTTTTGTCATCGGTGAATCCCCGAAATTAATCTTAGTATCCAGATGAGTGACCCTGATCATTGCAAGTGTTTCATAGAAGAAGAATTACCAGAATTTTGGGGCATTTTCTGTTAAAACTGTCGACTCTTCCACTTAAGATAAGTTATATCCATAATTTTTGCAATTCTATGAACGTACTTCATTATAGTCATTTTGTAACTGAAGGACATTTAAGAGAATTGGAAAGTAATGTGTTTTTGATTTCTTACAATACCGATCAATTGACATTTATCCTACGATATGTCAGAAATGCTGATCCAGTAGAGCAATTTTTGCAGTTTGTTCACATCCTTGGACACAAACCTGATCACGTTGCTGATGCTGTGACGACATTCTTGGCCAACAATAACATAATGCTAATGGGGTTGCGGAGGTCAATCTAAGACAATGCAACGAATATGTTTTAAAATAAAACTCAACTCGATTCAAAATTTCAAACATCTGTAGTATTTAAAAAAGAAAACAAATTCGATTATAGAAAATAAAAATGTTTTTGAAGAAATACCAAAAGTTTTCTGCAAAACATGTTTTTAAAATACTTTTTATTGTTTATTATGCCTTTATTATGTTTCTAAGCACATATCTTTATTGTAGTATCCAGGATAAATTGTTCCGAACATCCTATTTTCAAGAAATAACTATTAATAATGTAACGTAATCTAATGAAAAACATTGTGAATTCAATTCAATCACCGGTAAAATACAATAGATTTTGGGGTCGCATAGAAATGTTTAATGTAAAATCAATTAACAAATTACGAACTTCGGATATTAATAGATTATTGTCTTTAATAATGAACTGTACTTGTGAAAGCTTTACATCGCAGAAAGTTTCCATAATATAAATAAAGCCAATTATTGTAAATTTCCACTAGACCTGCTGTAACAGGCAAAACCGGCAAAATAAATTCATGTCTAGTAAAAATTTACAATAATTGTCTTTACTTATTATCTTTATTGATGAATAAAATCTTCTACTTTTATACATACAAGTTTTACATAAGCAGCAATGGTGTTCAATAGGATTCTTGTTATGCTAATAACTAAAGCAATATTTCAGGCACCTTTTGAATCTTTCAAATGTATTCTTTGGTGCTTTTTAAGATGAATTACGGAGGGAAATTTCTTTGGACACAGACTGCATGAAAATGGCTTATCCTTTGAATGCAGTGCTGTATGATAATCCAAACCACACTTTTGCTTAAATGCCTTGTCACAAAGTTTGCAAGAGTATGGACATTCTCCTGTATGGGTCCTATTGTGTCTGACAAGGTCACTCTTTCCCTGGAAACTCTTTCCGCATACACTGCAAAAGAACAACATTTCATCACTGTGGATTTTCAAATGAAAATTGAGTCCAGATCTTCCCACAAACCGCTTTCCACAAATTTGGCACTCATGTGGTTTTATACCCATGTGATTCATTATGTGTATCCTCAAATAGGATTTCCAAACAAACTTCTGTCCGCATATGTCACACATCAACTTTCTCTCTCCTAAATGAGAGTTGCGATGATTCACTAAATCCTTTAACTTCTCAAATCCCTTCTTGCATTCCTTGCATTCCCACACTCTTTCCCCATCGTGTGAGGATTGGTGATCGTCCAGCTCATACTTCCTCTTGAAGCTCTTGTCACAGTAAGCGCACTTGTATTGATATTTTCCAGTATGTGTCTTCTGGTGCAGTGAGAGGCAATGTTTCCAGAGAAACCTCTTCCCACAGGTAGAACACATGAAAGGTTTCTCTGTCCCATGGATCTTCACATGTCGATTCAAATCACACTTCCTTATGCATTCTTTACCACAATCATGGCACTTGTATACCATCTTCTTCTCCTTCTTCTCTTCCTCTGCTTTCCTTTCTGTGCTCTGCATCTGCTCTCCGATGTTCGACAGTCTCTTCCTCTTTTGCTTGCACCTTAATCTAGGCCCAGTCATATCAGACGATGATGGATTCTCTTCTCTGGTTTGGACAGTCACATCATAAACCTATCCAAAATGACAGGGTGAGAATAAAAAAATACTTAGTTAAAAATATAATGAAAATATCAGGATAATTCAAGTTGTTTTCTTTTATTTTTCAGAATAACAATTATGTATAAAAAATTAAAGAATACGTACACATGAATGTCTCATCCATAGTTCTCTGTTTGGGAAATATACCTGGTTTCAAAAGTTTCAGAATTTTGCCTAATAAATAAATAAACTTTTTTGCCATAAATATGGTACAGATAATATTTTCATCATTCTAATCTGATGTCCAAAAGCTTATGAAAACATTTTTTTTTAATCTCTAAATATTAAAGTCATAGTTGGTTGGTAGGCTATTTAAGTGATGAAAACTGCTAATAACTCAAAAACATTTCTTTCTTTTTCAATGAGACTTAACAGAAATAGCTAGGCCTTATCCCTGTTAAATTTTAATCTGCACACCAGCTACATTGAAGTAATGGGATCAATTCTAGATGTTTATTTTCTTCACTTCATTAACAGAGAGATGAATGTAGCATAAGAATCATTTGCATTTGGTGATCTTCACATGCAGGCAGAACACAAAACATCAGTGTGTGCCCTTTTACTGTCGGAGTGAGTTAAATGAACGTCAGTACTATTATTGTATTTGCATTTCATTGCATTGATCCAAATTTCAATACCAATACTATATTTCAAAACATTTCTTTCCTCTAATAAGCAACATCATGTAATTTTTCAATATGCTAACTATAGAATACTTTTTACTTAAACAACTTATTACAAAAACATTATTATATACGCGATTTATTCAGAATGTAAACAAATATTTTTAAAATACCCCAAAGTAAGTCTGGCAGATAGAACCTATGAATGGGCATTTAAATCCGGTGGATAAAGGTTGAAATATATGATATAAATAATCCCAACTAAAAATGAAAAATTATGTTATTCTCAAAGTGAGATCTTTCAAAATGTTATGCTAAAATGAACAAACTTTGTATAGTATGACAGTGTTTATCTGTCATTTGAAGAAATGACAGTTGTTAGTAATATTTACATAGTTACTGTTGGCAAAAAAATTCATTTTAATTTTTTTATCCATATCCCTTTATTTCAATCTAGTGAATCACCCTTACAACATTTAACTTCAACATTTGGAGGCATATGAAATACTTTATATTAAACAACTGCTCCAACAGGGGATGAAACCTAGCACACCCATGATATTAGTATTATACAAAAATGATTGAGCCATCGAAACTAACAAACCAAACATTTTTGGTTGTTGAAACTAAAATGTTCAATATGAAAGATGTAATGGACATTGCATTCAAGATCGTCTGTTCTATTCAAGCAAGAAGTTTGCAGAGGTGTCTATTCAGGTCCCAACTTGAAGACTACGAAGCAGAACACGGAGACCTTTTGCTACATACTGATGTCAGATGGCTTAGTAAAGGAAAATTTCTCCAGAGATTTAGAAATTTGTTATCTGAAGATTGTGGTTATTAGATTTGGCTTTCATGACTGATATCAATACTACGCTAAACAAACTCAATTTTGATCTTCAAGGAAGAGATAAAATTATCACTCAGATGATACGTTCTGTGACTATCTTATCATCAGAAAAACTGTTTTGGGATCTTCTAATGGAAGAAAAATATCCAAATTTGAGAAGAAGTGCTATATGACCAAGGAGGTTATAACCTATATAACAGTATTTTTTGGTTCAACCTATTTTTGCGATTCAGCATTCTTAAGTATGAAAATAATAAAATCCAAGTATCAGTCCACTTGAACAGATAATCACCTTGACGACTGTATGCAGTTAGCTATAAGCAGCTATGATCCAAAGTTTGTGCAACTAGCTGATGCCATGTGGTGCAAATTATTCACCTCAACTTAATGCTATGATGCTATATAATGAAATTAATTAAATAATTTACATTGCACAAAAGACCTAAATTCTTTTAAATAATTTTTATATAAATAAAAATATTTTAAATTATTATTTGACAACTGTTCTGCCTGCAGTTTATGTTGACAAAAGAGGTAAATGCACTAGATAAAATAAATAAAACAATCAGCATCGTCCAGCTCTCCCCCTCACTCCCTCCCTCAAAAGAAATTTCAACTGTGAAGACGGAAGATCCAGTGCCGTTTTAATGAACAGGCGGCACACCCTAATGTTTCAAGCATGTTTTAAAATATTTCAATAATATATAAATAAAAATGTTATCGTCCTTTCTATCACGCGAGTCATGCATGGTATACTTTATTTTGTCCATTTATGATGTGTGCGTGATTTAGGTAGAATAAAAGCTATAATTTTTTGAGTAATTTTAAGTTAAGTTTGAGACACATCATTGCTCTCAAGAAGAGGGATGAAAGTCAGCCAGCTAACACACTTTGAATAAGGTTGAGATTCAATCCCCCATTCTCATTATTATTCCTAAAAATATTGCCGAGTGTTCTTCAATTGGAAATGGGTAACAAAAACAGAAAAAAATTACGTTTCTGAAAGTGATCAACAACTCAACAACACTCCTTGGAGATTTGTCGCCCTGTTGGCAGCAGCTCCAGTTATATTTCGCAACAAATTTCCTAGTGTTGCAAATATTATTGAATACAGTACACAGGGTATCAAGGACCTCAAATGTCCTTCCCTCCACTCCTGCTAGTGTTTACGGTCCTTGGATCACATTGCAAGCATTACCTGGTTTCCATCACTGAGAGAGCTATGATAAAGCGAATATCCATCGACTCCTCCCTTACTGTTTTTTGTCATCGGTGAATCCCCGAAATTAATCTTAGTATCCAGATGAGTGACCCTGATCATTGGAAGTGTTTCATAGAAGAAGAATTACCAGAATTTTGGGGCATTTTCTGTTAAAACTGTCGACTCTTCCACTTAAGATAAGTTATATCCATAATTTTTGCAATTCTATGAACGTACTTCATTATAGTCATTTTGTAACTGAAGGACATTTAAGAGAATTGGAAAGTAATGTGTTTTTGATTTCTTACAATACCGATCAATTGACATTTATCCTACGATATGTCAGAAATGCTGATCCAGTAGAGCAATTTTTGCAGTTTGTTCACATCCTTGGACACAAACCTGATCACGTTGCTGATGCTGTGACGACATTCTTGGCCAACAATAACATAATGCTAATGGGGTTGCGGAGGTCAATCTAAGACAATGCAACGAATATGTTTTAAAATAAAACTCAACTCGATTCAAAATTTCAAACATCTGTAGTATTTAAAAAAGAAAACAAATTCGATTATAGAAAATAAAAATGTTTTTGAAGAAATACCAAAAGTTTTCTGCAAAACATGTTTTTAAAATACTTTTTATTGTTTATTATGCCTTTATTATGTTTCTAAGCACATATCTTTATTGTAGTATCCAGGATAAATTGTTCCGAACATCCTATTTTCAAGATATAACTATTAATAATGTAACGTAATCTAATGAAAAACATTGTGAATTCAATTCAATCACCGGTAAAATACAATAGATTTTGGGGTCGCATAGAAATGTTTAACGTAAAATCAATTAACAAATTACGAACTTCGGATATTAATAGATTATTGTCTTTAATAATGAACTGTACTTGGGAAAGCTTTACATCGCAGAAAGTTTCCATAATATAAATAAAGCCAATTATTGTAAATTTCCACTAGACCTGCTGTAACAGGCAAAACCGGCAAAATAAATTCATGTCTAGTAAAAATTTACAATAATTGTCTTTACTTATTATCTTTATTGATGAATAAAATCTTCTACTTTTATACATACAAGTTTTACATAAGCAGCAATGGTGTTCAATAGGATTCTTGTTATGCTAATAACTAAAGCAATATTTCAGGCACCTTTTGAATCTTTCAAATGTATTCTTTGGTGCTTTTTAAGATGAATTACGGAGGGAAATTTCTTTGGACACAGACTGCATAAAAATGGCTTATCCTTTGAATGCAGTGCTGTATGATAATCCAAATCCGACTTTTGCTTAAACGCCTTGTCACAAAGTTTGCAAGAGTATGGACATTCTCCTGTATGGGTCCTATTGTGTCTGACAAGGTCACTCTTTCCCTGGAAACTCTTTCCGCATACACTGCAAAAGAACAACATTTCATCACTGTGGATTTTCAAATGAAAATTGAGTCCAGATCTTCCCACAAACCGCTTTCCACAAATGTGGCACTCATGTGGTTTTATACCCATGTGATTCATTATGTGTATCCTCAAATAGGATTTCCAAACAAACTTCTGTCCGCATATGTCACACATCAACTTTCTCTCTCCTAAATGAGAGTTGCGATGATTCACTAAATCCTTTAACTTCTCAAATTCCTTCTTGCATTCCCACACTCTTTCCCCATCGTGTGAGGATTGGTGATCGTCCAGCTCATACTTCCTCTTGAAGCTCTTGTCACAGTAAGCGCACTTGTATTGATCTTTTCCAGTATGTGTCTTCTGGTGCCGTGAGAGGTTATGTTTCAGGAGGAACCTCTTCCCACAGGTAGAACACATGAAAGGTTTCTCTGTCCCATGGATCTTCACATGTCGATTCAAATCACACTTCCTTATGCATTCTTTACCACAAACATGGCACTTGTATACCATCTTCTTCTCCTTCTTCTCTTCCTCTGCTTTCCTTTCTGTGCTCTGCATCTGCTCTCCGATGTTCGACAGTCTCTTCCTCTTTTGCTTGCACCTTAATCTAGGCCCAGTCATATCAGACGATGATGGATTCTCTTCTCTGGTTTGGACAGTCACATCATAAACCTATACAAAATGACAGGGTGAGAATAAAAAATACTTAGTTAAAAATATAATGAAAATATCAGTATAATTCAAGTTGTTTTCTTTTATTTTTCAGAATAACAATTATGTATAAAAAATTAAAGAATACGTACACATGAATGTCTCATCCATAGTTCTCTGTTTGGGAAATATACCTGGTTTCAAAAGTTTCAGAATTTTGCCTAATAAATAAATAAACTTTTTTGCCATAAATATGGTACAGATAATATTTTCATCATTCTAATCTGATGTCCAAAAGCTTATGAAAACTTTTTTTTTTAATCTCTAAATATTAAAGTCGTAGTTGGTTGGTAGGCTATTTAAGTGATGAAAACTGCTAATAACTCAAAAACATTTCTTTCTTTTTCAATGAGACTTAACAGAAATAGCTAGGCCTTATCCCTGTTAAATTTTAATCTGCACACCAGCTACATTGAAGTAATGGGATCAATTCTAGATGATTATTTTCTTCACTTCATTAACAGAGAGATGAATGTAGCATAAGAATCATTTGCATTTGGTGATCTTCACATGGAGGCAGAACACAAAACATCAGTGTGTGCCCTTTTACTGTCGGAGTGAGTTAAATGAACGTCAGTACTATTATTGTATTTGCATTTCATTGCATTGATCCAAATTTCAATACCAATACTATATTTCAAAACATTTCTTTCCTCTAATAAGCAACATCATGTAATTTTTCAATATGCTAACCATAGAATACTTTTTACTTGAACAACTTATTACAAATACATTATTATATACGCGATTTATTCAGAATGTAAACAAATATTTTTAAAATACCCCAAAGTAAGTCTGGCAGATAGAACCTATGAATGGGCATTTAAATCCGGTGGATAAAGGTTGAAATATATGATATAAATAATCCCAACTAAATATGAAAAATTATGTTATTCTCAAAGTGAGATCTTTCAAAATGTTATGCTAAAATGAACAAACTTTGTATAGTATGACAGTGTTTATCTGTCATTTGAAGAAATGACAGTTGCTAGTAATATTTACATAGTTACTGTTGGCAAAAAAATTCATTTTAATTTTTTTATCCATATCCCTTTATTTCAATCTAGTGAATCACCCTTACAACATTTAACTTCAACATTTGGAGGCATATGAAATACTTTATATTAAACAACTGCTCCAACAGGGGATGAAACCTAGCACACCCTTGATATTAGTATTATACAAAAATGATTGAGCCATCAAACTAACAAACCAAACATTTTTGGTTGTTGAAACTAAAATGTTCAATATGAAAGATGTAATGGACATTGCATTCAAGATCGTCTGTTCTATTCGATCAAGAAGTTTGCAGAGGTGTCTTTTCAGGTCCCAACTTGAAGACTACGAAGTGGAATATGGAGACCTTTTGCTACATACTGATGTCAGATGGCTTAGTAAAGGAAAATTTCTCCAGAGATTTAGAAATTTGTTATCTGAAGATTGTGTGGTTATTAGATTTGGCTTTCATGACTGATATCAATACTACGCTAAACAAACTCAATTTTGATCTTCAAGGAAGAGATAAAATTATCACTCAGATGATACGTTCTGTGACTATCTTATCATCAGAAAAACTGTTTTGGGATCTTCTAATGGAAGAAAAATATCCAAATCTGAGAAGAAGTGCTATATGACCAAGGAGGTTATAACCTATATAATAGTATTTTTTGGTTCCACCTATTTTTGCGATTCAGCATTCTTAAGTATGAAAATAATAAAATCCAAGTATCAGTCCACTTGAACAGATAATCACCTTGACGACTGTATGCAGTTAGCTATAAGCAGCTATGATCCAAAGTTTGCGCAACTAGCTGATGCCATGTGGTGCAAATTATTCACCTCAACTTAATGCTATGATGCTATATAATGAAATTAATTAAATAATTTACATTGTACAAAAGACCTAAATTCTTTTAAATAATTTTTATATAAATAAAAATATTTTAAATTATTATTTGACAACTGTTCTGCCTGCAGTTTATGTTGACAAAAGAGGTAAATGCAATAGATAAAATAAATAAAACAATCAGCATCGTCCAGCTCTCCCCCTCACTCCCTCCCTCAAAAGAAATTTCAACTGTGAAGACGGAAGATCCAGTGCCGTTTTAATGGACAGGCGGCACACCCTAATGTTTCAAGCATGTTTTAAAATATTTGAATAATATATAAATAAAAATGTTATCGTCCTTTCTATCACGCGAGTCATGCATGGTATACTTTATTTTGTCCATTTATGATGTGTGCGTGATTTAGGTAGAATAAAAGCTATAATTTTTTGAGTAATTTTAAGTTAAGTTTGAGACACATCATTGCTCTCAAGAAGAGGGATGAAAGTCAGCCAGCTAACACACTTTGAATAAGGTTGAGATTCAATCCCCCATTCTCATTATTATTCCTAAAAATATTGCCGAGTGTTCTTCAATTGGAAATGGGTAACAAAAACAGAAAAAAATTACGTTTCTGAAAGTGATCAACAACTCAACAACACTCCTTGGAGATTTGTCGCCCTGTTGGCAGCAGCTCCAGTTATATTTCGCAACAAATTTCCTAGTGTTGCAAATATTTTTGAATACAGTACACAGGGTATCAAGGACCTCAAATGTCCTTCCCTCCACTCCTGCTAGTGTTTACGGTCCTTGGATCACATTGCAAGCATTACCTGGTTTCCATCACTGAGAGAGCTATGATAAAGCGAATATCCATCGACTCCTCCCTTACTGTTTTTTGTCATCGGTGAATCCCCGAAATTAATCTTAGTATCCAGATGAGTGACCCTGATCATTGGAAGTGTTTCATAGAAGAAGAATTACCAGAATTTTGGGGCATTTTCTGTTAAAACTGTCGACTCTTCCACTTAAGATAAGTTATATCCATAATTTTATGCAATTCTATGAACGTACTTCATTATAGTCATTTTGTAACTGAATGACATTTAAGAGAATTGGAAAGTAATGTGTTTTTGATTTCTTACAATACCGATCAATTGACATTTATCCTACGATATGTCAGAAATGCTGATCCAGTAGAGCAATTTTTGCAGTTTGTTCACATCCTTGGACACAAACCTGATCACGTTGCTGATGCTGTGACGACATTCTTGGCCAACAATAACATAATGCTAATGGGGTTGCGGAGGTCAATCTAAGACAATGCAACGAATATGTTTTAAAATAAAACTCAACTCGATTCAAAATTTCAAACATCTGTAGTATTTAAAAAAGAAAACAAATTCGATTATAGAAAATAAAAATGTTTTTGAAGAAATACCAAAAGTTTTCTGCAAAACATGTTTTCAAAATACTTTTTATTGTTTATTATGCCTTTATTATGTTTCTAAGCACATATCTTTATTGTAGTATCCAGGATAAATTGTTCCGAACATCCTATTTTCAAGAAATAATTATGAATAATGTAACGTAATCTAATGAAAAACATTGTGAATTCAATTCAATCACCTGTAAAATACAATAGATTTTTGGGTCGCATGGAAATGTTTAATGTAAAATCAATTAACAAATTACGAACTTCGGATATTAATAGATTATTGTCTTTAATGATGAACTGTACTTGGGAAAGCTTTACATCGCAGAAAGTTTCCATAATATAAATAAAGCCAATTATTGTAAATTTCCACTTGACCTGCTGTAACAGGCAAACCCGGCCGAATAAATTCATGTCTAGTAAAAATTTACAATAATTGTCTTTACTTATTATCTTTATTGATGAATAAAATCTTCTACTTTTATACATACAAGTTTTACATAAGCAGCAATGGTGTTCAATAGGATTCTTGTTATGCTAATAACTAAAGCAATATTTCAGGCACCTTTTGAATCTTTCAAATGTATTCTTTGGTGCTTTTTAAGATGAATTACGGAGGGAAATTTCTTTGGACACAGACTGCATAAAAATGGCTTATCCTTTGAATGCAGTGCTGTATGATAATCCAAATCCGACTTTTGCTTAAACGCCTTGTCACAAAGTTTGCAAGAGTATGGACATTCTCCTGTATGGGTCCTATTGTGTCTGACAAGGTCACTCTTTCCCTGGAAACTCTTTCCGCATACACTGCAAAAGAACAACATTTCATCACTGTGGATTTTCAAATGAAAATTGAGTCCAGATCTTCCCACAAACCGCTTTCCACAAATGTGGCACTCATGTGGTTTTATACCCATGTGATTCATTATGTGTATCCTCAAATAGGATTTCCAAACAAACTTCTGTCCGCATATGTCACACATCAACTTTCTCTCTCCTAAATGAGAGTTGCGATGATTCACTAAATCCTTTAACTTCTCAAATTCCTTCTTGCATTCCCACACTCTTTCCCCATCGTGTGAGGATTGGTGATCGTCCAGCTCATACTTCCTCTTGAAGCTCTTGTCACAGTAAGCGCACTTGTATTGATCTTTTCCAGTATGTGTCTTCTGGTGCCGTGAGAGGTTATGTTTCAGGAGGAACCTCTTCCCACAGGTAGAACACATGAAAGGTTTCTCTGTCCCATGGATCTTCACATGTCGATTCAAATCACACTTCCTTATGCATTCTTTACCACAAACATGGCACTTGTATACCATCTTCTTCTCCTTCTTCTCTTCCTCTGCTTTCCTTTCTGTGCTCTGCATCTGCTCTCCGATGTTCGACAGTCTCTTCCTCTTTTGCTTGCACCTTAATCTAGGCCCAGTCATATCAGACGATGATGGATTCTCTTCTCTGGTTTGGACAGTCACATCATAAACCTATACAAAATGACAGGGTGAGAATAAAAAATACTTAGTTAAAAATATAATGAAAATATCAGTATAATTCAAGTTGTTTTCTTTTATTTTTCAGAATAACAATTATGTATAAAAAATTAAAGAATACGTACACATGAATGTCTCATCCATAGTTCTCTGTTTGGGAAATATACCTGGTTTCAAAAGTTTCAGAATTTTGCCTAATAAATAAATAAACTTTTTTGCCATAAATATGGTACAGATAATATTTTCATCATTCTAATCTGATGTCCAAAAGCTTATGAAAACTTTTTTTTTTAATCTCTAAATATTAAAGTCGTAGTTGGTTGGTAGGCTATTTAAGTGATGAAAACTGCTAATAACTCAAAAACATTTCTTTCTTTTTCAATGAGACTTAACAGAAATAGCTAGGCCTTATCCCTGTTAAATTTTAATCTGCACACCAGCTACATTGAAGTAATGGGATCAATTCTAGATGATTATTTTCTTCACTTCATTAACAGAGAGATGAATGTAGCATAAGAATCATTTGCATTTGGTGATCTTCACATGGAGGCAGAACACAAAACATCAGTGTGTGCCCTTTTACTGTCGGAGTGAGTTAAATGAACGTCAGTACTATTATTGTATTTGCATTTCATTGCATTGATCCAAATTTCAATACCAATACTATATTTCAAAACATTTCTTTCCTCTAATAAGCAACATCATGTAATTTTTCAATATGCTAACCATAGAATACTTTTTACTTGAACAACTTATTACAAATACATTATTATATACGCGATTTATTCAGAATGTAAACAAATATTTTTAAAATACCCCAAAGTAAGTCTGGCAGATAGAACCTATGAATGGGCATTTAAATCCGGTGGATAAAGGTTGAAATATATGATATAAATAATCCCAACTAAAAATGAAAAATTATGTTATTCTCAAAGTGAGATCTTTCAAAATGTTATGCTAAAATGAACAAACTTTGTATAGTATGACAGTGTTTATCTGTCATTTGAAGAAATGACAGTTGTTAGTAATATTTACATAGTTACTGTTGGCAAAAAAATTCATTTTAATTTTTTTATCCATATCCCTTTATTTCAATCTAGTGAATCACCCTTACAACATTTAACTTCAACATTTGGAGGCATATGAAATACTTTATATTAAACAACTGCTCCAACAGGGGATGAAACCTAGCACACCCATGATATTAGTATTATACAAAAATGATTGAGACATCGAAACTAACAAACCAAACATTTTTGGTTGTTGAAACTAAAATGTTCAATATGAAAGATGTAATGGACATTGCATTCAAGATCGTCTGTTCTATTCAATCAAGAAGTTTGCAGAGGTGTCTATTCAGGTCCTAACTAGAAGACTACGAAGTGGAATATGGAGACCTTTTGCTACATACTGATGTCAGATGGCTTAGTAAAGGAAAATTTCTCCAGAGATTTAGAAATTTGTTATCTGAAGATTGTGTGGATATTAGATTTGGCTTTCATGACTGATATCAATACTAAGCTAAACAAACTCAATTTTGATCTTCAAGGAAGAGATAAAATTATCACTCAGATGATACGTTCTGTGACTATCACCCTTATAACATTTAACTTCAACATTTGGAGGCATATGAAATACTTTATATTAAACAACTGCTCCAACAGGGGATCAAACCTAGTACACCCACGATATTAGTATAATATCAAAAATGATTGAGCCATGGAAACTAACAAACCAAACATTTTTTTGTTTTTGAAACAATACATGATGGAAAATAATCAACTTAGGTGAAATTTACATTAAAATGCCAGTGTTAAGGATGTTGGTGAAACGGAATTTCCTGAAATCACTGGAAATACTGAACAAAAGCTAATATTAAGAGAAGAAAATAATCAAAATGTTTCAAAACCAACTAATTTGAATCTACAGTTACCATTAACAAAATGTTAAAATTTTACCTGAAGTTTAACAATGACATAATCAGTAAGAGAATAACCATTTAAAAAGCTATGATTTTCTGACTAAATGGAAATTATCAAATATCACACAGATCCTAAAATCCGGTACCAGATCAAACGTTTCACATTTCCGACCCATTTCCATTCTCCCAATAATTTCAATTGTCTTTGAAAGAATAATACATAGAAATCTTCTTCATTATTTTCTCCCATGTATTTCTCACCAACAACATGGTTTTCGAATGGGAGGTTCATGTTAAATGAACCTAACAATACTACACAATGAAGTAACAATGGCCTTTGAGGATAGATTACAACTTGATGTGTGTTATATTGACCTGAATGAAGCATTCGATTCTGTTGACCACAGGCTACTCATACACAAACTTGCCAACAGATTCAATATTCATGGCCTGCTTTTGAGATTAATTCAAGATTATTTGCAATCACATCTTCAAAGAGTGGTAATTTATGGAGTTTCCTCTGCAGCTATTCCAGTTCTCTCTGGTGTACCCCAAGGCAGCGTCTTAGGTCCCTTACTTTTTGCTTTATTTATCGATGACGTTGATGATATAGTCACACTACACTCCTGCAAAATTTTACTCTATGCAGACGACTGCGTTGATGGCAATGTGTGAGCAGTCGTGTTCGAAACATCATCTAGAAGTCTTTCGTGGATATTTATTTGGAGAATAGCGACAAGCGATTAAATGAAACAGATCTGGAGAGAGGAAGAAAGAGACACTGAGCATGTGCAGTCACTCAGGCAGAGATCGGGATAAAGATAGACAGTTTGAATCAAGGGCATGTAAAAGGAAGAAGCATTCTCTTTTGGAAGAATCACAACGAAGCTGTCAAGGATCTTTGATGAAAATTGTCAAGAGGGAGTGCAGTGAAAAAACTGATCTTAGCTGCAGTGTTAGAGAGAACAATTAAAATCTTATTGATGTTAGCTATGAAAGTAAAAATGAAAATCTTGAAGACCCCAACATAACAGTGAAAACTAGAGCTGAAACAAGTGTAATTATTCATAATACCCAAAAATGGAGTGATGACTATGATAGTTGTGCTCCGTCAACTTTTACGGCAGCAGAATTGGTTGCTGTTGGGGAATAGCCTAGTGTATTTGCCAATTTTAGTGATCCTGGCAAGTAGATTTTCCCTTTGACCCATAAGCAATTAAGCAATATTGCTCGGAAAGGTTCGATTTGCATCTTAAGAGATAATTATGACTTTCCATTAGATGACAAAAACCGACATTTTAGGTCACTTTACTACAATCGTGTATCAAACAATGGTAAAAAGAGGCATCTCCCAACACATGAGATTGGAAAACCGCTGTTGTAAGACAAGTGAAGATTTTTTTAGACCGATTCAACGCAAAATTGCTAGTTATAGAATTAGGAACCTTGGCCGAATGTTGTTGCTACAGCGAACCAACTGCCTCTAATCCATTTAAAGACTGGTCCACGATCGACATTAGAAGCAGTAAGTATATATATAAATAAATAATTCAAAATTTGTTTGCGTGTATTTTTATTAAAACATAAACGAGTATTCAGGAATCTTAAGTCGTGGGCCTCGCAAACTCCAATCGCCTAGCTGCCTCGTACCCTCTAAGTCAACCTCTGGTTGAAAAAGACTGCCGATGATTACCAGCCGCTAAAATGGTAGACGGAACAAGAACAAGACGAATCATTATGCTATCAGTCGAGCAAAAGTTTATTTGCTAATTTGTAAAAATTATAGCCACTTTCGTTATATTGAGAATTGAGTTCCAACACTCCCCTGATATTATACTGACATTGACAATGCTTGGAAGTATTCTTCACGTAACCAGGGAAACTAAAAGTAAACAAATTACCGAAAGGGTAGACGTGATAGTTTATGGACATGGAAAACTCTAATATCAAGGCATTACTATGAAATTTAAACAACAAAAATTACTCTTATTACTCTTATCAAGATAAAATCATGTTTCCAATCTTGTAAAAGCATATATCATACAAATCACTTATCAATAAAAACGATGTTGATGATAAAGCTATAGATATTGATTGATACCCCTGTGAGTCATCGTAATCGGGATGAGGTATGCAATCCCACAAAACACTTGGGTGGCACTTACCGCTGACTATGGACGATGATTGTTGTCCAAATTTAAAATAACTATAACAGCAGCAAAATTATTTTCAAATATTTTTCCTTAATCAATTCATGATTCTGAACCTCTATATAAACAAAAAACAGAAAAATTGGTTTCAGTCCAGGTGAAAAATAAAATTTCCTTGCAGCATTGAATATGTTAAAGAGGTAAGCTTTCAAGTGAAATATATATATATATATATATATATATATATATATATATATATATACACACATACATACACACACACACATACATACATACATACACATTGTGTACCAGATTTAGTTTCCCGTGGTAGACTTACTTCATTTTGTCATAAATCCAAAAAATGTCAATGAAATCTCGTGACGGCATATAAGAAAAAAAAGTTTTTACGGTCCATGCGAAAGTGCAGCACTGTAAAAACTGCAGTAGACGATTTTTGGACCAGAAGGGTCTATTTTAAAAAACCTGTTTCAATGAGGAGACATTTTCATAACATTACCGAAATATTACACTTCATTGGCAAAGTTCTTACAAATGTGTTATAATCCGTATTGGAATAATACGCCATATATTTAGTGTTTGTTAGTTTTGTCTGGTTTTACCAGTTAGGGGCATGGTTTTCCAAAGTCGTATATGGAGACGGACGAAGTTTCAGAAAAGCCCCATAGATGGCACGATCATAGCCACAATTTCGATGAAGCTGAAAGCAAAAGCAATTTGTCAGGGAAACATTTTATTTAAAGCAAGCTACCACAACCGTTGAACATAAACATAAAAACTGAGAAGGAATGGGGAAAAACATTTACCGTTCCGTAACTAAAACTTCAATTATCTTCAAAGCTAGAAAAATCTTCCTCATCTTCATTATCAAAGCCCAAAAACTCGTCATCACTTCTGCTGGAATCATCGCTGATGTCACTGTCTTCAAATAACGCGTCGTCTTCTGTCTCATCCAGGGCATTGCTAATACCTCACTTCTTAAAAGACTTAACAATTATTTCAGTTCTTACATTTTCCCAAGATTTCTTCACCCACTCACACACTTGTGCAATGGTAGGTCGCTTCATTCTTCCTGTGGGTGTGAGGTCATGAACTGGATCTCTCATCCACTTGTTTCAATATTCTCGAATGTTTTGCTTAAATGGCTTATTCACAGACAGAAGCAAACAAAACGATATATATCGACCCTAGTACCGGTCATAAAAATAAAACCAGTAATAATAATAACAACAACAACATCATTTAAGTATATAATAATATTTTGGAGTAGGGCTAGGTAGTACTGACCATCTGGGGTAAAATTACCCTACAGAGGTGAGCGTGGGGGATGACGTTAGGCTGCGGAACGTCTCGCCTTCGCATATAAGACCCGGGGGTGATTTTTGAGCCATTATTTTGGAAAAAAGTGCATCTTATACGTGCGTCAAATACGGTAATATAAAAATTTAAATAAATAATCAGAGTATTGTAAAACAAACAAATTTTACATAGAATTTCAATGCAAAAAGTAAATTTAAATCATCAAATTGAAAGGCCGAAAACTGCCAACCCTATATTTAAGTAGTAATTTTAAGCGTCAATATTCATTGAAAATCTCTCGGGAAAATAAACGTCGATTTTAATCACAGATTAAAAAAAAAATAAAAGTTGAATCCTACCAACCCTATATATAACTTATAAAAACAAACATGAAATTCAATGTCAGTAGTCTAATTTTATAAGGGGAAATAGGGTATTATTACTTTTAAACATGCAGATTACTGATCGATATCGCAAAAGTTTTTGTGGATACCACTAATATTAATAAAGGGTTGTGTGTGAGTGTGGCCAACATATCTCGAAAACCAAGAAACTTAGACTTAAAAAAACTCAGTACACTTACTAATGGGATCATGAGGATGTGTACCTCAGGGACAGAATTTGGATTTTTCCAGGGAGAGGGGAAGTGGAGGGGGGTGCCATAAGATTAAAATCCATTTTCAATTTATATGCTCTTACTCTTTCCAAATTAAAATTTGAAATAATTGACCTACTATCTTCCGATCTGGACTGTTTAAAAAAAAAACGTTTATCATTCTTACTGTCACATTTTGCCTATGATACAAAATCACCTAACTTTTCTGTTTAAATCTTATTTACTGAATAATTTTAAGCTTTTTAACGATATGTTTCCTTGCTGACTATGTCAAGGTTAAACCTCGAGTTTATATTGTTGCCTTAATCATTATACTGCCTAGGTATTTTTTAAGGAATGCATGATTTGAATGATTTGATATGAGAGAGAGGAAGAAAGAGACAGATGAAGAAAAAATTATATGTTCTATAAATTAAAAATAATTTTGGGCATATAAAAACTGAATGGCATAATGTATTTCTTTTTCATACAAAACTGTTATTACACTCTGGAACACCGAATTATGTGAATTTTACATGTATTGTTTACTTTTTATTGCCTATTAATGTTGGTGTCATTAATTTTCATTACAATTTGAACTTAATACTTAATTCACACATACACGTCATATTTGATGGGTCATTACACCAGTGCATGAATAGAAGAAGACTCACCTGAGCGAATACATTGGCTGGAGAGTCATTTCCACACGAGATTGAATTTGAGGAATTCTCCTTTGGGCTTGATGTTCCGCCGTCTGTCTCACTAACATGTGATGTTTGTAGAGTGACAGCAGGAACCTGTTAAAGGGAGACGTAATTTTAAAGCAAACTTACATTTCCATCTATCAATAAATACATTATTACAACAAACGAAATCAGTGCAACATCTACTGCACAAACCTTCTGGAGCTAATACGAGATGTCAATTTTTAAATATGTTTACAGAATCAGTCTGCTATGCTCAGTTGTTCATCAGAATTCACTTATTTATTATTATTATTATTACACTAGAAAATAACTCATTAATTAAGCAGTTTCAATGATTTAAAACAAACAGTGAAAATGAAAAATTAATACTAAGATAAAAAATAAAAATTTATCTTCAAAATGTAAAATTACCTCATTAACTCAGTAAACATCTATATGCAAGCCGTAATCGTAAAAACAATATGTAATGTACCTATCTCTGCCTTCGGCTCTTCTGTCAGTCACACTAATACACACCATATGATTATAAGACGACTAGCGATTTTTCAGCATTAAAAATTGGAACAAAACCTCATCTTATATTCAGGTACAGCAGACCCTTGACTTACAACTGCTTGACTTATGACCCCCAGCTCATACGTCCTCTCTTAAAGAAAATAAGATCCACACATGTCCAAACTCGCATATACCACTGCCTAAAGGCCAACTCACGCTGACAGCTAAGCCATGTGAGCAAGCTTTCTACGTGATGTGCCTTTGAATTGCCACAATAGATTTCCGGATGTAGCCTCACACCAAATGCAAGCCATATAGCATGTATCACCACTTGTATTGTTTTTTGAGGTTTTCCGATAAGTTGTTTTCAAGTGAGTTGCATGTGCATTTGAGTGAGCTTTTTCCAGAGGTCTGTCAAATCCGAGAGGTCCTCCTTGAAGTATATATCTAAAGATGATGGTGAATTATTGACTAACATATCTGTAAGTAAACTTAGCTTTAATTATCAGGTTTATCATTGGGCTATATCTAACAGTGTTTTTAGTTTTACTCATCTGTTTGTCGTAGAGCACCGGAATCGCTATAATTTTTTAATAAAATATCACCGGGATTTATGGTATGATAGGAATATCCCAATTAGTTTACGTAAGGTAGAGTATAGTTATTTGGGATGGCCAATGAGAGGTCCTAGTGATGTTTTGAAGGGGTAGACGGAAATGTATTCAAAATTTATAGTTAATATTTATGTAAAGATTCAGGTTATAGATCATGAAGACGAAGATTATTATTTTTCAGGGCCGAAGAACGAGGATTTGGCTTCGTAATTTGCACAATATTTACAGAGCGGTTCGATTAGGCCTGCTATTCCTCATGATAATGAGGTACATATTGAGCCGATAGATAAACTTCCACATATTTCAAAATTTATAGACCCTAGTTAAACCGCTGTTGACTATGTTAATAAGTTCCAGATAGGTTTTCCAACTAAATGAATGTCATGGACAATCTGACCATCAAGAGGCGTTTATACTAAAAAATATATTGAAAATTAAACCTGGAATGAGGAAGTATTTGTCTACTTCCGTATTAAAATCACCTGATGCTAATGTGTATTCTAATATTTATAAGTGGTTGCATGATGGAGAGGCATTTATTTCCAATGTATGCCAGCTGATACTTCTGTGAAGTATAACAAGTCGAGTATAGAATTTCACAATGTTAGAATTAAGGTTAATTGTTCCATGTTGTTAACTTTAGCCGGTAGAGGTACGGAAAATCACGTGATCATTTTTTAAGCAATAAAGCCACTCTCAAACTAAATGTCTCTTTGTCCTTTACTGTTCCCAGACCTGACTATTTCTGATATTCTGACATGGCGGCAGCTGGTGGGCAAGGACTTGTTCCATCCGTCAAAGAGGTTCGTCATACTGATCAAGGTGTGCGGCGTCTTGGAGTATTGTTCGCAACACCCGCATATCCAGAGAATGTGAACTTAGTCATGGATAGAATCCAAAGATTTGTTTTAATGCCTAGCATTGGTTTATGAAATCATATTAATTCAAGAACTGGCACCAATTTAAGATATTGGCCTTCGTATATTTTAGATTTGCTATTTTGTACAAGATTAAGCCATGTATCAGGGATGAAGATTTGTTGCCATATGTATGGCAATGGCATTGATATAAATTTGTCATTAGCTTGATTAAGTTTTCCGAATATGACCAAAATTATGCAGATTTTATTTCGTCATATCGTTATGTTGCTATGCGGGGGACTGAGAAGAATTAATTTTTCTATAATGTAGTACTTCGTGATGTGTTTTCCTTTAACAGTCAACACTATGATAAGAGGCCAGTGCATGGACGCTATCCTTCCAATGTAAGGTTTGACCATAGCGGTATCCCCTTCTGCCGCAAAAAATAGATAATGATGCAACCCCACACACGCGATGCGCTCACTCTAGAATAACCTAGTGAGCGCGTATGCACTAAGGATTTTATCTTTCCCTCTCAGCGGCTAAGTCCCGACCCAAGGCCACGCGTGTAAGGAGTTCTTGACCTTGATATTCAAGCGGGAACAGGTCTGTTCCCGCCAAGATGTCTTGGATGCTCTTCATGGTGATATCGTCAGTTGGTGCATAGCTCTCGAGCGGAACACTTTGTCCGAGGACTTTGTATATCACTTGCACTGTTTCTTGAGGTTTTCCGGTAAGTTGTTTTTAAGTGAGTTGTGTGGTGTGCATTTGTGTGAGGTTTATATAGATTTGCAGTCTGTCAAATCTGAGAGGTCCTGCTTGAAGTATATATCTAAAGAAGATCGTGAATTATTGACTAACATAACTGTAAGTAAACTTATACATGCATGTATCAGGCGATTTCTCTTCGCATAGCTCCGCTGAGCAGTTCGGATGGATGTTCCATCATTGCCTTACCCTCTCCGCCAAAGGAACAAGTAAGTGGTCTCACAACATCGGGTGGTCTCATAGCATCATAGCACGGCCGATATAGCAAACACGCAGTCTGAGCTGACTCAGTTCCATCCTTGGGAAGGGACGTTAAGCTGTTGGCTCCCTTGGTGTTCTTTGTTAAGAGCACCTGGTGTGTCTTTTCCCTTGGTATCCAGCTATTCATTGCACTACCTCTTAGATATCCATTGTGCGTAGGCAAGAGGTGAATCAGTTGGGAACATACATTAGTTACATTAGTGACTCAGTCTGCAGCCTACGCTTGAAGCGAATGCATCTCTTTTGCAAAGCTCTTTGATTTTTGACAGTTTTCTTCAAATTTAGTGGTCAATTTTGGTATTTCGTGATGTGAAATGTGATTCCAGGAACGATACCCCAGTTTATAACATTGTTCGACTTACGACGTCTTGACTTATGACCACTGTACAGGAACCAATTAGGTCCTAAGTCTGGGGTCTGCAGTATCTACAGTATATTGTCTTGATTAATGTTTCAATAGGACATGCTTAAAATATCACTATATCACTTCTCTGTCCTCCATAAAATGAAAAGATTCTCAATTCTAAAAAATAATTTGGAAATGTAGTTGCAGTTACGATAAATGGAGGCGAAATAGCAAACTAAAAAGATTTTCTCCAAGAGATTTGTATCAACAAACCAACAATTCTCGGCTTGCCTTGCATCACAACATTTGCTTAAATACAGCTAAACTCCTTTTATTTCCCATCCTAATATTATTCTTTTCTAACTGATGGCAAATCATAGAGAGCTGATTCAAAGAAGCTATTCAGTTACAAACAGCTGCTACACTCTCACAAAAGCTCAATGATATTCCAGCTCTCAAACATCCTCCCATTGTAGGTTAGGAAAAAATAAATTTAATTCTCAAAATCATAAAACATTCCTATTAATTGAGATAAAATTCATTAAAACATATTCACCTCTTCATTTGGACCACCGTACTCTTCGTCAGACTCCAACTTCAAAGGACTCATGCAGTTCTGAAAAGAAAAATTAAAATAAAATTTACATTAGCTGTCGTGACTTGGTGGAATCGTTCCTTAATGTGCAGTGAAAAATAAAAAGTTTCAAGATTGAATTCACATCATAGGCAATGCAAAACACCCAAATATATGTTTACCTCATAAATCTTCTAAACATCTCCATCAGTAGTCATTTCAAATGGATTCCAAAGTCAATTTTCAGGACTACAAAATGTTATCAAGTAACTTTTACATCTGATTACTCTGTTTTCCTGGCTAATAAGCATCTTGGAATATTATATGCTCAATTCTTTCCATAACTGACACACACAGAAGAGAGGAGGCGAACCTGGCGAGGACATCTGCCTACTCTTTGCGAAGAGCAACAACGGAGTCAACTCCTGACTCACACTGTCTACTCAAATCATATGAGTATGGGACAGCACATTCACAGGCTGAACAAGAGTAAGGTTTATTTAATTCGTAAAAACTGACCTTTGTGCAAGGTACAGACCTCGGCTTCTTACCCTATCTCTGGCCTCTGTGGGTAGTATGAACCCAAGACGTGCCACTTTTAATTTGCTATATAAAGATAAGGTTTTAATTTTTCTTTGATTGGCATTCACATTATTAAATATAAAGGTTTTCACCTTAAGAAGACATTGAATACAATATTTTTCTAAATGTTTTACTATGCAAAACTAAATTCCGTCTGCTGTGACGACATCTGCTCCGTCATCTCCTCACTGAAGAACTCTAACTCGGTGCTGCCATATATACAAAACTAGAATACGTTGCAGAGAGCTCAGAAGAAAGAGAAATATGCCAGCAGTGAGCTACTGGGACGGGGGTGGTCTTGACTGCTCGGACAACGAAGGCATTAGCACATGGCAACATAGCACTCAGAGACTCAATGTATGCACAACAGAGGCCAGAGTGAGAATAAGCTCTTCCCCTGCCGTGTTCTTCCGGGAAGGCATAGGCGGTTATGGTTTCACCACATAACCCTGGACCCTTTTGTGTTTCCGAGTATGGACCACCAAGACAAGAGACGAAGAGAAGGGGGCACCTTGACCCTTCCAGATGGTGGTGGAAAAGGACTCCTTCTCTCAAAAAGGAGATCGTGCACGAGAAGGCGGTGAGGGAGTGTCGGGACGGCGTGCGAAGGGAGCGGACCGAGGAGCGGTCAGGGAGAAGGGTGACTGAGTGTGGAGAGTATCGAGAGGCGGACCGAGAGAGCGATCCGTGGAGTTCGCAAAGAGGAAGACGTGGTGCGGCACCATTTGGGAGGCCGTCATTCGCGGACTAAAAGGAGGAAGCAGTTTTTGTGTCTCTCTCTCACAACGTCCCCAGGGCAAGAACCCTCGCGAGGTCCTGACCCTCTTTAAACCTCAGGTGGTGGCAGCAATCATGCTACTCCCGCCCGCGCGTTACATATGGTGGCAGCGGTGGGATTAACAAGTATCGTTACATACGCCCGGGGACGGTGGCGCTCCTGCGGGATCACGCACCGGTGCAGTGAGAGAGAAAGTCGGTGATAGAGATTGACAGTGAGAAGGACTCAATGAGAGAGTTAGTGAGAGAGAGAGAGTGAGAGAGATAGAGTGAGAGAGATAGAGTGAGAGAGATAGAGTGAGAGAGATAGAGTGAGAGAGATAGAGTGAGAGAGATAGAGTGAGAGAGATAGAGTGAGAGAGATAGAGTAAGAGAGAGTGGAAGAGACAGTGACAAGGATTGTGGAGTGTAAAGTTAGATTGTGAAGTTTTAATCGAGAACGTGTCGGACTGCTCCTGAGACATCATGGCCACCGCGAACATCGGTGACTTGATCCATTTAGTGGATAGTTTCTCCGGTGATGGGAACGATGCGAGAGTTGGTGATTTCATTGACTCGATGGACCAGGTGGTGATGCTGGGGCAGTGGAATGATATGCAGATTGTGGCGATCGCCAAATTGAAGGTGAAAGGCAGTGCACAGCTCCTCCTGAGAACCCTTCAGGCGGGATTTACGTGGGGGCAATTAAAGGAGGCTCTATTAGAACGCTTCCAGGCGAAGGAACCGCACTCCGTGGCGATGAGTAGGTTTATGGAGTGCCTACAAAAGCCGGGTGAAAGCGTGCAGGCGTATGCCACCCGACTTCGTTTAGTGGGGCAGAATACTCTGCGGAATATGAGCGAGGACCCACAGGAGAACGCCCTCAGATATAAAATCCTGGAAGAGACGCTCTTGGCGCAGTATTTGAAGGGATTACGCAAGTAGATTAGGAGATTTGTTTAGTCAAGGGATCCTTCGACATTTGAGGAAGCCATTCGAGTTTCCGCGCTTGAGGAGCAGAACGAAGCAATGGCCACACCCCTACGATGCTTCGTGGCCACGATTGTTACCGATCACCGACCATTGCGGTGGCTGCTGACTTTAAAGGACCCGTCTTCCTGCTTAACTCGCTGGTCGCTGCTCCTCAGCGAATACGAATTCGACATTCAGCATTGACCAGGGAAAAACCATGTAAATGCCGACGTATTATCACGCGCACCGATTAATTCAATTCAGCCATTGTACGAACCGATTTGGGATCGGCAGCTAATCGAGGAAGAACAAAAGAAGGATACGTATATTAAAGGAGTTTTTAAGGACTTGGAAAGAGGAAAATTAATCGAGACCTTTTACAAAGATGACGACGGGGTTCTATATCGTCTAAAAGGAGGAGGACAACGGCATGATCAGATAGTCGCCCCCGCCTCTTACGCGCCTACCATGACTCACCATGGGCGGGGCACTTGGGCATCCAACATACCACAAATGCCATTGGGGCAAAATTTTGGTGGCCGAGGATGGCCGCAGAAGCGTGCCGCTACCGCCAAGCTTGCGTCTCCTGCAATGAGCGGAAAACTCCGCCGAACCGGAAACGGGCCCCCCTCCAGCGATTTGAAGAAGTGACGCGCCCCTTTGAGAGAGTTTCTATGGATGTAGTGGGTCCGCTAGTGACCACCGATAAGGGAAACAAGTTTATATTGACATTTCAAGACGCATTCTCCAAGTATCCCGAGGCGATTCCATTGACAGACCAAAAGGCAGAGACAATTGCTCGTGCTTTTGTGGAGAACATAATCGTGAGGCATGGGGTCCCCAGGCAATTGTTGACGGATAGAGGAGCGAATTTCACCTCCCAGTTGATGAGAGAGATTTGTGCGCTGTTGGGGATAAAAAAATTACAAACCACCGCGTATCATCCGGCCTGCAACGGGTTAGTGGAAAGAAGCCATAGGACTTTTATGGATATAATGTCCCATTTTGTGAGGGACAATCAAAGAGATTGGGACGACTGGCTTCCATTCGCCCTTTTAGCATATCGAAGTATGGTACATAGCTCCACTAAGGAAACGCCCTCTTTCCTTATTCACGGAAGGGATATAGAGCTGCCCTTCGATGATATCTTTTCCCCACTAGAAATTAATTACGGGACACATGCTGATTACGTGGCAGAACCACGGCTTCCAGAGGGTCCGCGAGTGCCTAAGGGAGAGCGGCGAGAGACAGGTTCGCGAATATAATAAGCGGTCTGGGAATGTCACATTCCAAGTGGGCGATCGGATTTATTTGCAACAATCCGTCCTAATCCCGGGACGGACGAAAAAACTCTCCAAATGGTGGAGGAGACCGTATCGCATAGTGGAACAGAAGGGGGCCGTGAATTTTGAAATTGAAGCGATTTATAACGCTCGAGATCGTCAGTTGGTCCACGCCGACCGACTGAAGATAGCAAAAGGTCTCAAGACTCCGGAAAGGGAACCTCCTAGACCGCGACAAGAGACGCAAGAGCCTGAGCCTCCCTTCAACTATGCGAACCTCCCTCACTTACCTCATGCAGAGACTGCCGAACCTACCCCCACGTCCGAGCCCCAAGTCTGGACAGAGGACGAGAGACCCACATCAAACGGCGAAACTCCTTCTCCACCCCCGCCGAAACCCTCACGCAGCCCCTACCTCTTGAGAAGTCGTGGACCCATCATCTCCAACCCATGAAACTAAACTCCTATTGCATCAACGTCCTAAATATGTGTTTGTGCTGTGTCTGTGAAGTGAGTACTTTTTGTAAATTATTGCGAAGGTGGTATTAATAGTGAAATTCCGTGTAAGTTTTATGTGACTGACGGATGATTTAAAAAACACGAACAATTGAAAACCTGTAATTTCAAAAGGGCTAAGATTACGATTTTATTATGTAGCAATATTGTATCCTTCTTTTAATGGTGTTTTAAATGTAATGGGAATGTATTGATTGTTTGGGCATCAAGTGTATTTTAATTATGGATTGTCGGACTTAATGCATTAATGTTGTTAATTTAATTTGGATAGCTTTTAAATGTAATTGGAGGGAAGCCCCCAAATTAATTTAAAAAAGGGGGGAGTAATGTAATGAGCCGGGTAAACGGATGGACTGACCCTCTAAATTTATGGAGGGTATTCGGAGAAGCGGAGAGAGCGATCCGTGGAGTTCACAAAGAGGAAGATGTCGTGCGGCACCATTTGGGAGGCCGTCATTCGCGGACTAAAAGGAGGAAGCAGTTTTTGTTTCTCACTCACAACGCCCCAGGGCAAGAACCCTCGCGAGGTCCTGACCCTCATTAAACCTCAGGTGGTGGCAGCAATCACGCTACTCCCGCCCGCGAGTAACAGAACCGAAGGGAAATGGACCGAATACGGCGACAATATCCAATACCCTGTTGGTATGCTCACAATTGTACAATATTTGTAAACAAGCAACATGGCACCAGACATATTACCAGAAATTTGATTGATTGATTGAATCATAGCCCTCAGTTGTCACCATGGCTGAGTTGAGTGAGGATACTATTACAGAAGAACTGAATAAAGAAATTTATTTCAATGGTTCTGATACTTTGAGTGACTCAGACTTGATGGAAGTTCCAGGTGAAAATGATTCTGAGGATGATATTATGCAATTTCTTACTGAGCAAGGTCTTCAATCAGGTGAATCACTCCACGAGTATCTTACTAACTGCAAACATACAAAGCATTATGAAGGGCTTGGTGATTTTGTGAGGTTTAGTGGTCCTCTTCATGATTTACCTTCTGGTGCGAATGAATTTTCTTACCTGATATATATGTTAGGTGGTGAGGATTTTTTTCAAAAGATCACAGATAACACCAATAAATACGCCCAATTCAAGCAAAATAATTCAGGGACGGTTGATAAAGAGTGGGTTGATATTACAATAGAAGAACTAAAGGCATATTTAGGAGTGCTAATTTACATGGGAATATTCGATTTGTCAGAAAACACGGATTATTGACATAGCCCTTATATTGTTTGCCCAATTGTGTGTAATTGCATGACATTTAATAGGTATAAGTCTATTTCAAAATATTTCCATGCGAGTGACATTACTCAGGAAAAGAGGCAAGGGGATGAAGGTTATGATATTCTCAATAAAGTTAGGCCAGTTGTAGATATAATGGACACATTTCATGAGAAGCATAGAGCGGGTAAGGAACTAGCAATTGATGAACCAATGGTCGCATTCAAAGGATGTCACCAAATAAAATAGTACATAAAAAATAAGTTACAGCCACAGTATGGCATGACAACCGAGACATATGCATGCTCTCAACAAATTGTGACCCAAATACGGCCACATATGTGCAAAGAAAAATGGGAAAAGGAAATGAACAGATTATGGTTTCTTGTCCTCAGCCTATCACCAAATATACAAAATTTATGGGTGGTGTTGAAAGGGCTGACCAGAGAAGATGCTATTATGATTTGGGAAGAAAAACAAAAAAATGGTGGAAATATTTGTTTTCAACACTGCTATAGTTAACAGTTTTATTTTATTAAGCAAAACCAATTCTCCGGCCACATCTAAGCATGGATATACACAAAAAGAATTCAGGCATCCCCACAAACTCATCAAAATTGAAGAAAAAAATCTGTGTCAACTGCAGATGAAAGAAAAGGCATCCAAACATCATGGATGTGTTGCAATTGTGACTTAGCTTTATGCAAAGTGGGATGCTTTTTGGAATATCACCAGGAGAAGGGAGGAGAGGTGGAAATTTTTAAATAAATAATACATTAATAAGTAAATAATTACTGAAAATTTAAATAAAATACAATAAGAAATCATTGTCACTAATATTTATGTGAGCTGATGTACTTGGAGTGAGATTCGTGCGAATTAAAAGGCTCAAAACTGGGGATTCTGGGCATTTAAATTCAGAATGGAGAGGGTTAATGTTGTAAAAAACATTCAAGTAAAAAGTACGAATATCTAATAGCAGCATTTGTCCCAAAACATAATTTGAACAGAAAATTTTGATAGAAAATGTCTATTACTGCCATCTCTGGACTGAATATGGAATTGATATAAATGTTGGACCATCAGAGTTAGTTGAAAAGTTCTCTAGTATTTTGGATTGCATTCTAATAATAAACTCACCCATTGCATTAATTTAGCATGCCGGGTGGAAGTAAGCACATATATTATTGATGCTGAAAGCAACTCTGCACTAAGCAGCTACTACCTTTTAATTGTTTATTAAGCATTTAATATGTTTCTAAGCAATTATTTTTATTGTAGTATTGAGGAACATCCTAATTTTAAACTTAGAAAATTACAAACAATGTAACATAATCTAATGAAAAACATTGAGAATTCGATTCAGTCACCCATAAAAACTCTGGATTTTGGGGCAGCATTAAAAGGGTTAAGTGCATTTTGTCAGTATATCAGGAAAGAATGACGACACTTCCTATGTCATATGCAAAGGTCATGGGTCATCCCACCATGACAATATGCCATTACCTTTTATCCCCAAATGGTTATCAGAACACAATGATCTATGGCCTGTTAACACATTGCATTGCATTCACGAGAATTCTCGTTTTTCGAGCAGAGGTAACACTAACACCATCTACGGGATTATCCATGGACTTCTAACTATCCAATGCTAATTGTACACTTGCCTAATGCATCAGGGATTCTTTAAGTTTCATTTTTTTCTGTTTTCATAGCAGATTTAGGTATTCATATCTCCCTTGCTTACATTTTCAGTTTCCATCATGCACACAGTGAAAGGCATGGCTATCTTTGTGAAGGAGACATTTGAAACGAATTATGTGTTTGTCAGATTGTCCCAGTGTGGACAACTAGTTCAGATGGAAATTCAAGTGACTAACAAGGGAAGCCCATAAGGTGTGACACTCGCATCAGATTCAGACTTTGCAGAATATATGCAAAATAGTGGACTCCTATTATTACCTAGGTGCCAACTCGATGTCGTTTATGAGAAAATGCCTTTTGAAAATTGTGATCCGAGAGTCAACGAAATAAGAATAATAAACGTCCTTGCATAAATAGATAAGAGCGTTGGTGAAGGGAAAACGAGCTGGATTTCAAATAATTTTTCTGGGGTTCGATTCCTGAAGGGACCAAAACCTTTTCATCTGATTTTTTATTTTTTTCACAATTTCCTGTGTATCATTGATAAAACTTGCACAACATTTAAAAAAATTTATTCCATGCATTATAACCACTAGTTTCTTCAGCATATAATCTTTATAATCATGATCAATATATGGAGAGATTTGAAAGGAAGAATACAGAACAACGCACCGAAATAACCCAACAATATTGACATAATAATTGATAATAGCTCAATAACTTTGGCCAAAACTAACAAAGGTGAAATACTCCTTTAGCCAAAACAACAAGTTGATTTGACTAAAGGAGTATTTCACCTTTGTTTGTGACATAATGACAATTATAACTATAATGGCTATAATTGACACCAGCAAATGCTGTAATTTTGAAAAATCTCGACAAAGTTCATTCTGCAGATAACAGAACTCCATTTCAAATTGCATCGGAAACTAATAATTTTACCAAGAATAATGAAAATCTCTTGCCATGCATCATTGTTCATGATTAGATCTGGTCTAATGACATATTCTCCACCATACATTTAAAATTCCATCGATAGAAAAGAGATTTTAGAGCATTTTGTGACACTATAAAAGATCAGAATTTAATCAGAATGACACTACTTCGTGACAGATACTTATAAAATATTTCACAGTAGTCTTTTTTTGCAATCAGTATATTTTCTATCAACCCTGCAATTTTTCTTAACTATTCATAAAAGGCCCAACTATACGGATTTGTAACTCTGTTAAAATGGAAGAAAAATACCTCCAAGGTCTATTGTTTGTCATTTACCTCTGAACAAGCATCACTTCTATCATCCAAAGATTCTTCTTCCACATCTTTCTCCGTTGACAAATGCTCATTCTAAAAGGAAATAATTTAGAAAACATTGTTATTTCACATAAGCATTCAATGTATTCATTTGTATCTAAAAATTGTAAAAGTAACTCCTTTACCCTTCTCCCTTTGAAAAAATGACGGAAAATCACGCCAATGCATCAATAATCCAGTTTTAGACAAATGCAACACTTTCAAAATAATAATAAATATTTCCGTAACGAGAAAATATTTCTATACTCCCTTATCACTTGATTGCAACTAGTTTACCAAATTATTTAACCGAAATTTTAAAAGTATAGAATTGAATATAAGGCTAAATACTTGAATTACCAAAAGAGATTCTAGTACTCACCCCAGTAATGTACTGTTCACACAACTCCTCTTCTAATTTTATAGGACGATGCATGCTCTAGAAGGAATAATCAGAGCATAAGTGACACATCAGCAGTATATGAAAGTAAACTATTCTAGAACTTTAAGGAAGGGTTTATGAATATCAATAATAGGAACGGAACAAAAATTGTCTCCAGGTAAAAAATACTAAATTTTTGACGATTACACTTCATTTATAATTTATAGGAGGAACAGATGTGCACTTGTATCTATTTCTCAAACCTTGAACTTTTCCGGAAAGAAATCGCAATTTTAAGGATGGACATTGAATGACTAAAATATGTACTTTTCAAATAATCCACTCAAAAAACATTTAATTGATGAAAAAATAACGTCTTGCAAATTAAAGCATCACAACAATTGACTCAAATGGATTGCCTACCTCTAAGATGTTTGGCTCTTCCACGATGATCTTCCGTTTAAAATAATCGTAGGACGATTTACACGCTATGCATTGTTCCTTGAATATTTTGAATTCCGTCAGCTTGAAGAAACATGCACTGCACACAAATGGTGGATATCCATCTAACCTGCTTGCCTATTCAGGAAGAGATCCAAAGTACAGTATGTGGTTACGTGCTGTCTGGCATGAGATGGTTGTTGGCAAGCTTCAAAATAATTTTAAAATTATTAGTTTTTTGCGACCATACAGAAATTAATTACTTAGAAGTTATCCCACACAATGCATGTTTATAATTAATGGTATTGAGGTACAATACTTGGTCAAAATACACTTATTATGTTATCATATTCAACGGGTTATTGTAAACAGATCCTAATAATTAACCACTTACAATTACATATACTATTTAGATGCAACATACATCACCAACACAACACGATTTGTAAAACAAACACATTCAAGTACAAGTTTCGCATTTTCAATATATTCTACAACGTTTAAGAAATATCCATAGATATATAGATGTTCCTTACAGAGGAGGATATAACATACTAGTAGATGGTGCTTGCATTCTGCAAGCATATCATCTCAACATAAAAAAACATTCATTTTTCATATTTCATCATTACAAATATTTTTTTAATTCTAAATATTTCACCTCCGGAGCGATTTTCGTTTTTCCCTTACGTAAAAATAATAGATTAAAACAATCCCAAAACTTTGCAATTTTAAGAATTTTATACTTTCTCCATTATGGGATACTAATGCTACACATGTCTGCCAAATTTTAATGCTGTTGTTCTTCTAGAAGTGAAATAATATTTTTCCAATTGCTTAACATTTAAACATTTTTAACGACCGCCGCAATATGTTTATGGAGAGATTCAAATGTTTATTTGTGCAAATGCACTACTCTGTACATAACATGAAAATTTCAGCTTCCCAGCTCAACCCGTAGTATAGGGTTGCGATACTGGAAGACAAAAGTTGCGATGGCCGCATGGTGCTGAAAAAGCAGAATATGTGGATGGAGGTGAAGACTCTTTCTGAGGCGGAGCGTGGTGGAGATAGAAATTTGCAGAGGATCAAGGAGCAATGGAGGAGGATGAAGTTATCCTCCCAAGATTCGATCACCATGGTAAGAGCCTTTCAAGTTAAAGTTATTGAGTAATGATGAATGTATAAAGATTTATGGTTATTCAATTAGATCTGCCATTTTTGCAGTTAAAGAATTATCAGAGAGGGACTGGTGGAGGTGGACCAGTTCCTTCTGGAAGTGCTCCCCCAACTGAGGTGGATTACATAATACAGAATTTGATCCCAGATCAATTCGTGAAGGATAGCAGCATGTTTGATGACGATGCTGAACTTGAAATATTCCTCGGAGGAGCCTGTAACCTCTAGAGGGCGCGTCCCCGGGTGGCGGATAGGGGAATGCTCTACAGATATGTAGGGTAGGAGGGAAATAAAATACCTCCCGTGGACCAACAGGCAGCAGCGTCTGTTCTCCATATTAGGGGCGGCTGCAAACAGCGTCTGTTCCCCATGTTAGGGGCGGCTGAATATATAGGCGGAAGGCAATGGGAAACCACCGCCACAATATATCCCATGTAGAGGCATCATGACGGACTCTTCTCTTGTTAAATATTCCGGAGGCAAAATGGTCCCCCGCTCGGATCTCCGGGGGGGACAACACGAGAGGTTCCGTTTAACACAAGGAAGGAAGGAAGCTGGAAAGAAGTTGAGAATTGGCACGTGGAATGTTAGAACACTCCTACGAGCAGGGAAGTTGGAAAATTTAAAGAAAGAGATGAAAATAAATAGAATGGATATGATTGGCTTAAGTGAAATGAGATGGGAAGGAAGAGGGGAAATAAAAAGTGATGACATCACGGTGTACTATTCAGGAGGTACTAGAGGAACGAATGGAGTAGGGGTAATTTTGAATAAGGAAATAGCAAATTGTGTACAGAGGGTGATATTTGTAAATGATAGAGCAATTGGTCTTAGAATAGGAATGCACCCAAAAGATCTACTGTTGATACAAGTTTATATGCCGACCAGCCAACATGAAGATGAGGCTGTTGAAGAAATATACGAGAAGATAGAAAATATTATGGAGGAGGAAGGTAAAAACTGTTGCAAGATAGTGATGGGCGATTGGAACGCTGTGGTAGGAGAGGGAAGAGAAGACCAAGTAGTAGGAAAATTTGGACTAGGGAAAAGAAATGAAAGAGGTGAAAGACTTGTTGAGTTCTGTAAAGAGAAGAGGATGTTTATATCAAATACTTGGTTTGAAAATCATAAGAGAAGGCTATACACGTGGAAATCACCAGGAGATGGAGCCAGATATCAAATAGATTATATTCTAGTGGAAGAAAGATATAGAAATGGTGTAAAAAAGGCATATGGACTTCCAGGAGCAGACATTGACAGTGATCATGTGCTCCTCATGGCCGAAATAAAACTAGCCTTGAAGAAGGTTAAGAAGGCTAAGATAGTTAGGAAATGGGATTTAGAGAATATAGCCACAGTAGGAAAAGAAAGAATAGGAGAAAAATTAGCTCAGGCAATCAAAAGAGAAAACGTGTCAGAGGAAAATGTGGATGAAGCATGGAATAGGATAAAGAAGGCTATAAGGAAAACAGCAGAACAGGCTATTGGGTTTTTCAGAGGAAAAAGAATAAAAAAGCCATGGGTGACAAAGGAAATGATAGAAAAGATGGAAGAAAGAAGGCAATACAAAAGCAGAACTGATGAAGATGGAAAAAGGAAATACAGGAAACTGAATAATGAACTAAGAAGAGAAACCCAAAAAGCAATGGAGAGATGGCTAGAGGAGGAATACTCAGATATAGAAGATCTAGAGAGAAAAGGAATGTATGACTTGATGTATAAGAAAGTAAAAAATGTAACGTGGGATAGATGGAGAACAAGTGCATGTGTGAAAGAGATTGAAAGTAAAGAAGATAAAGTTCTATATAAGGAAGAGGAGGTCCTTAATAGATGGAGAGAATACATGGAGGAGTTGTACAAATCAAATGAAAAACCACAGGATCTCCGTATTGAAGAGCAGGATGAAATAAATAATGACGAAACAGGGGTTTCGATATTGAAAATAGAGGTGCTACAAGCAATAAAGGATATGAAGAATGGGAAGGCAATGGGGGTAGATGAGATACCGATAGAATTATTTAAGTGTCTTAACGAGGAAGGACTGGAAGAAATAGTGAAGTTGTGTAATGCAATCTATGACAAGAGGATGTGGCCAGAGGATTTCGTCAAAACAATTATGATTCCAATTCCGAAAAAGCAAGGAACAAGAAAATGCAGTGAACACAGAACAATCAGTTTAATTACACATGCAGCAAAGGTTCTACTTAGGGTTATGAACAGGAGACTAATTAGCAAAATGGAAGAAAATGTTGCAGAGGAACAGGTTGGATTTAGAAAGAGTAGAGGTACAAGAGATGCAATAGGATTGATAAGAATGAGTGGAGAGAGATATATAGAAAGGGGTAAAGGAATTAGTCTGTGCTTCATAGATATGGAGAAGGCATTCGACCGAGTGAACTGGGAAAAACTGATGGAAATACTAAAAGCAAAAAAAGTAGACTGGAAAGATAGAAGGTTAATTAAAGAGCTGTATATGAAACAGAAAGCAGCTATGAGGATAAAAGATGCACAGACCGAATGGTATGATCTAGGAAGAGGAGTAAGGCAAGGTTGCTGCTTATCGCCAACCCTGTTCAATATATATGCTGAAGAAATGATTGACAATGGAATAGGGAATGATAAAGGAATTAGTATTGGGGGTAGAATAATAAATTGTATAAGGTTTGCTGATGACATGGTAATTTTTGCAGATGAAACGAGGCATATTCAGGAAATGGTTACAAAGCTAGAAGACAGGATGATGGAATATGGAATGAAAATGAACATAAAGAAAACAAAGGTGATGAGAATAGGGGATAGAGAGATTATGAATGTGTCAATAAAGGATGGAAGAGTGGAGCAAGTAAAACAGTATAGATATTTGGGAAGCATGCTAACTGAAGACTGGAGAAGTGAAAAAGAAATAAGAACAAGAATAGCAATGGCAAAAGAAACATTTAATAGGAAAAAACGGGTACTATGTGGTAAAATGGATTTAAATCTGAAGAAACGTCTTGTGAAGTGCTATGTTTGGAGTGTATTGCTTTATGGGTGTGAAACATGGACGCTAAAGAAAAGAGAGAAAGAAAGACTAGAGGCATTTGAAATGTGGGTGTGGAGGCGGATGGAGAAGGTTAAGTGGACGGATAGGATAAGGAATGAAGCAATACTAACAAGGGTGAATGAGAAGAGAAGATTACTTGAAACAATTCAGAGGAGGAAAAGTAACTGGTTAGGGCATATCTTGAGAGGAGAAGGTTTACTATTGATGGTGTTGGAAGGATCAGTAGAAGGTGAAAGGAAAAGGGGACGTAGAAGAATAAAAATGTTTGACGATCTGAAAGAAAGGGGAGGGTATCAGGAAATGAAAGAAATGGCAAAGAACAGAAATGAGTGGAGACAACGCTGGTGCCAGGGACCTGCCTAGAGGCAGAACACCTCATGATGATGATGATGAAGATTTAAGAATGAACTTTAGATTATATATGGTGAAAAATGAATTTCAGTGTAATTGGAAGTGCTAAAGGAGAGAACTTTATTTCTTATCACTGTCAAGATCACAATTGTGGAGGTTTTTATTTTCAAGTTATTAAATTTGCTTGTATAATTGAACCAATTTGAGCAAATTGTATTAAATAAGACTTTTATTGAATTAACAGCAGGATGAAGAAAAAGAGATAAGCACCCTTGTTTCTTGTAACTTGGAGCAGGAGGAAGAAAATATCCCCAATTTCAGTAATGTAGAGCAGGAGAGAGAAACAGCTGATACCCCCCCTCATCCCTCAAAGTGCTCCAATAAAAGGTAATATATAAAGAATAGCATGCAAAAGAAATAAACTAGATGTTTATTAAAGCATATATATATATATATATAAATGCCAGTTATGTTTTGTTGTTGTGTTGTATATATATATATATATATATATATATATATATATATATATATATATATATATATATATATATATACACACAACACAACAACAAAACATAATTGGAATTTTTATGCTGAGAAAATTGGCACTTCCAGATGAGCTGGAGATTCGAATTTTTTTTTCTTTGGTAGGATTTTGTGCAAAACCGACTAAAAAACCGAAAATCTTGAAAAAGTGCAAGAATGGGGCCGCTAAAATTTCGCTATTGTTTAAACAAATTTTCAAGGTTTACGTATTTCCGAATGTACTACAGAGCTGAAATGTTTTTAGAGGTAGGATTTGTAAAAAACGAAATAGAGATTATACAAATTTTGATATTTTGATTTGTTTGGCAGTTAAAAATTCCACAAGTTTAAAAATTTAGCTAACTGCTTAGATACTACGGGATGAGCTAGAAAGCTGAAATTTTGAAGTTATTTACAGAGTAGTGCATTAGCATAAATAAACATTTGAATCCCTACATAAAGATATTGCGGCGTCGGTTAAAAATGTTTAAAATTTAATCAATTGGAAAAATATTATTTCACTTCTAGAATTGCTACGATTTTAAAATTTGGCAAAAAAGTGTTAGTACCCCATAACGGAGAAAGTTTAAAATTCTTAAAATTGGAAAGTTTTGGGAATGTTTAAATATATTATTTTTACATAAGAGAAAAACGAGAATCGCTGCCGAAGTGAAATCTTTAGAAATAAAAATATATTTATAATGATGAAATATGTCTGAAAAATTAATGTTTTTCTAGGTGAGATGATATGCTTGCAAAATGCAAGTACAGCACGTAAGTCTGGCATGAGATGGTTGATGGCAAACTTCAAAATAATTTTAAAATTATTGATGACGTTGAATTCCAAAATTTTTTGCGAACGTACAGAAATTAATTACTTGGAAGTTATCCTACACAATGCATATTTATAATTAATGTTATTTATGTACAATACACAGTCAAAATACACTTATTATGTTATCATATTCAACGGGTTATTGTAAACAGATCCTAATAATTAACCACTTAAAATTACATATACTATTTAGATGCACCATAAATCACCAACATAACACGATTTGTAAAACAAACACGTTCTAGTACCAGTTTCGCATTTTCAATATATTCGGGAAAGTTTAAGAAATATCCACCACCATATACAATAATCAAATCAGCATATCCATCCAAACATTGGAAACACGTGATCATACTTACATCAAGCTTAAGCAAATCCGATATTAGGTCCGCCACTACGTAGTTCGTCTCAACGTTCACATTAAAAATATGAACAAAGTTCCCACTACCGCACAGACAAAGCCTGCATTTAGATAAACCGTCGGATAACTCCATATTTTTACGACACACTCAATTCAAATTCTTCTCAATCCGCGAAGTATCGCACTCCATAAACAGCTAACTCGAATGCGAGAATCGAACTCGAACGAATCGATATTGCAAGGAAAGCATTGTTCATCGCTCAAAGGGAGGTGTCTAAGCAGAGAAAGAAGATTAGTACTTTAGAAGAACCACTAAAGGATTGATGTTAGTATTTTCAAGTAGCTCATGCGATGTTCAAGGTTGCCAACCCCGCATGTAACCTGTTTGGAATTATTAGTAATATTGCTGGTGGAGGTTTTCGGGTTTCGCTGCGTTGGCGGCATTTCTGGCTCTCGACGTTTCGCAGACGTTGCAGTCTGCATCTTCAGGAGATGAAGTGAGATCCGATGACTGACTGAGCTCTTCTTGACCCCCATAGTAGTAACTTTATGTCATTTTTTACTACCACGAATGGTAGGGCCGCTATAGGTGTGAGCACCTCTTCAGCCGGGGAAGGGAGGAGAGAAACCTAGTGCCGGCGTTAGCCTACTCTTACGAAGAGCACCAAGGGGACAATCCGAAGGACGGAAAAGTTGATTTGCGCGCGCTCCTCAGGTTTCGTTTTCTCATTGGCTCGTCCTCGTCTCCTAGTACCATCGCTCGCAAATAGGGGGCCGGAAAAATCCTGATAAGGATTCGAACCGGGTTGTCTCGTCAGCAGTTTGTCATGGTGGGGCCAACTCTCTAACCACTTCACCACCAGCTCCCCTTGAGATCCGATGGTAGGGATCTGACTTTTATATTCACTCGTGCCTTCCTAGTTTAACCGTTGTCCATCGCTGATTGGCTCGTTCGAGTTGTTGTCCCTTTCTCTTTGGAGGTTGCTCCAACGTATTTTTCCTCCCTTTCACTTTTCCGTTGGAAGAGTCGCTTCCATGTTGCGCTGATGCGCAAACCGTCGTCCCGGTTGAAATTGACCGGATGCTTTTCGATCTCAATAGCTTCGCGAATTAACCTCGGAAAATATCGATCTTCTTTCGCGAGCAATTTCGTTTCTTCGAGCGTGATTTTATGTCCCGGGCCGGAGGTGAAGTGCTCCGCTATGGCCGACTCCCTCCATTTTTTCTTCATCATGGCCCGTTTATGTTCGGCTAAGCGATTAAGAAATCCTCCATACCTATTGAAGACCAACGGAACCTACTGCCGTCATCATCCAGGCCTCCGCGACTGTATGGGTTACCAAAAATACACAAGAACGACGTTCCCCTGAGACCCATCGTCAGCGCCATCGGCTCCCCAACATATCGGCTGTCAAAATACCTCGCACGCACCTTGCAGACGTACGTAGGCGGAACGGAGTCGCACGTGAAGAATTCAGCACATTTCATAGAAAGGCTAAACGACATGAAAGTATCGGAGAACGATATTCTAGTAAGCTTTGACGTGACCTCACTCTTCACTAAGGTTCCCATAAAGGACTCCATCGAGATCTTGAAGGAGCTTATACATCATGGACTTCCGGCAGACTATCCGGATTTAACAGAATTCTGCCTCACCAACAACTACTTCCTGTGGAACGGGCAGTTTTACGAGCAGAAGGAAGGAGCAGCTATGGGCTGCCCTCTCTCCCCCGTCATAGCCAATCTGTATATGGAACGTTTCGAGTCTAAGGCGCTATCATCATGTGGTCCTCGTCCTTCATGCTGGCTGCGTTACGTGGATGACACATTCGTCATTTGGCCCCATGGGACAAATAAACTTCACGATTTCCACCGTCTACTCAACCAAGTCCACCCGGCCATCCAGTTCACCATGGAAGTCGAAGAGAACGGCACCCTACCATTTCTCTACGTCATGGTGAAGAAGAGACCTGACGGAAGCCTTGGACACAGCGTATTTCGGAAAAAGACGCACACTGATCGTTACCTGCATGCTGCCTCTCATCACCATCCTCAACAGAAGGCATCAATAATCAAGACCCTGATGCACCGAGCAAAGACGATTTCCGATCCCGAGTCCCTAAAAGACGAAGAAGAGCATATAAGAAGGGCACTCATGAATAATGGCTACAGTCACCCATTCATCCGGCGGAATATAAAACCGAAACAAAAACCTTCGGTGGAACGACCAAAACCCACAGCCTACGCAAAAATTCCCTTCATCGCCGGGACATCAGAACGCATAGTCAGGATTCTACAAAAAGAAAATATCGTCGTCCGTTTTAACACGCTAAGGAAAATAAAAGAAGAACTTCCGTCTGCGAAAGATGCACTCGACCCGCTAACATCTGAAGGAGTCTACAGGATTCCATGCAGCTGCGGACACGTTATTACAAGTAAAATCAAGTTATTCGCGGATGTTACGGTAGTTTACAGAGAGATTAACAGTCCTGCTGATCAAGCATTACTTTCTAACGACCTACACGCAATTCTCGAGTGGTGTAAAGAGTGGCAATTAGAGCTGAACTTAGGTAAGTGTTCCGTCATGAGATTCTGGAGAAACAAAGAAATTGAGGCGATGAATTACAGTATAGAAGGCGTACATCTAAAATTAGCCGAATCCGTCAAATACTTAGGTGTCATTTTAACAAGTAACCTCTCGTGGGACACACACATACGAAATATATCCGGGAAAGCTAAGCAGAAACTAGGATACATCAAACGGATAGTAGGTAAAAGCGAAGAAAAAGTCAAAGAGACATGTTACTTTTCTTTAGTTAGACCGCTGCTAGAGTATGCGTCGAGCATATGGAATCCGTACGAGAAAGGATTAATCGCCGAGTTAGAGAAAGTGCAGCGAGAAGCTGCTAGATTCGTCAAAAATTGTTATGATAGAAATAAAAGCGTTACAGGCTTGATACAGTACTTAGGATGGGAATCACTAGCTGAGCGCCGATAACGTGCTAGGTTAAAACTTCTTGAAAGATTTAGAACGAGTACTTTCGCCAGCGACGTCGAAGAAATTATAAGAACTCCCACCTATATCGATAGAATGGACCATCCTCGTAAAATAAGAGAGATAGCCAGTAGGACAGAGAGATACAAAGGCTCATTTTTCCCTAGAACGATATCTGAGCAGAATAAAACTTGCGATCAAAAATAACCTCGCGTAGGGGCGTAAACCAAGGCCTAATTTTGGAGTTTTCCCCTTGGTGTTAATACACCCCCTGCCACACACCCTTGCGGTGGCTTGCAGGGTAAACTGTAGATGTAGATGTATACGTCGGACAAACAGGACGATCCATTCGCAGTCGCTTAGCCGAACATAAACGGGCCATGATGAAGAAAAAATGGAGGGAGTCGGCCATAGCGGAGCACTTCACCTCCGGCCCGGGACATAAAATCACGCTCGAAGAAACGAAATTGCTCGCGAAAGAAGATCGATATTTTCCGAGGTTAATTCGCGAAGCTATTGAGATCGAAAAGCATCCGGTAAATTTCAACCGGGACGACGGTTTGCGCATCAGCGCAACATGGAAGCGACTCTTCCAACGGAAAAGTGAAAGGGAGGAAAAATACGTTGGAGCAACCTCCAAAGAGAAAGGGACAACAACTCGAACGAGCCAATCAGCGATGGACAACGGTTAAACTAGGAAGGCACGAGTGAATATAAAAGTCAGATCCTTACCATCGGATCTCACTTCATCTCCTGAAGATGCAGACTGCAACGTCTGCGAAACGTCGAGAGCCAGAAATGCCGCCAACGCAGCGAAACCCGAAAACCTCCACCAGCATTCAGCAACGCTGCGAAAGCCTTCAACTCAAATTATTAGTAATATTACATGTATGGAGAAAGTCATGTGGTGGCCACTTATTTGTTGCTTTATGCACCATCTTTTCCATTGTACCTGTGAAACAGATTTAATTTAGATATCTACTATCTTTTAAACAACAGTAATTATGTAGCTATTATTTTTCTTTTTTGTATTTCATTCTACTATTATTATTAATCATCTACTGTAAAAAATGGTGATTGCTGTCTGTATTTAAAATAAAATAAATATTTTTTACTATGTACTGTCTTTTTTGTTCTGACTTGTCCTACTTTGATGTACTTTGATCTTTGGACCAATAAATTATTATAATTTGTACACTTTTCTATTAAGGTTTGGCTATTAATAAAATAACTATCACAATCTAATATTGGTCATTTTCTAATATAGTGGCAATGTATGCTGCATCCTATACACTTAGTGTAAAATTGTTCTAGGTTACTGTTGGTATTACACAAATAACTAAAAAGCAGTTATTCTGTTGATCATTCTTTGTGTTCTGTCAGCGTGATGCCAAAAGGAGATTCGAATAATCACCAGGTATGATAATGGTCTGCATTCGATTCCAGAACTTTATCATCACTTCAATAACATGGGAATGACTGTAGCATATTATTCATTTGTATTTTAAATTTTATTAAAATCAGCGTGAATTCAAGACAAACCAAAAGTTTTTTTTCCTGTTATTGATCCCATGGAGATAGTGGTAACGTGATTGCTCTTAATGATGGAAAAGTGTCAATGTGATAGAATCACAAAAATTCCTCTACAATTTGAAACATTAAAAACTATAACATAATTAATTATAATATATATATGTAATAATTATAAGATACTTAAAATTATACTAGAATACGTCTAACTTAGTTAAAAAATAAAATTAAAGCAAAAAGGGATTTTTCCCAGAAATTAAAGCATCTATTAGGAATTTCTCAATTCTCTGGCAATCAGTTCGCGTCCATGTTTTCCAATTTCAAGTTTCATGGCTCAGATCGCCCTTTTTAAGCAATTACTATAATCATCATTAAGGCAATAGCCTATGTGTCACACTAAAAATTAGGATATTTTGTGTTATGATTATTGTGCCATGTGTTTATACATATCCGAATAAAAAATTAATTGAAAAATTATTACGTCATCATATGTGTACGTCTTTGACTGAAATCGAATGGATTTTAATGCAGTCTAAGGATTAAATCAATGCTCTTAAAGTATGGAAAATCAATTCTCATTGAAAGCATTGGAGTCGTCGCTATGGCACTTAATATTTTTCATTGTTGAAAACCAAAAAACTTTTCATAATTTTAATTAAAATCGAATTTTTACGCAAATTCAGCATGGATTTGAATTGTCTTCAAGAAAAATAAACATAATCTCTCTTTCACATTATGGTGCATATCACGACTTTGTATATTAATTGCAAATAATTTAAAAAAGAAATTTTATGTAGGCCTGCACAGTTTTCAATGCTTTTCTTACGGGTGTTTAAAATTGGACTTTGGGGTCAAAAACACCCCTTAAATATAACATTTTCTGAAATTTCAGAGTTTTTTCAGAGGTTGTATCCAATGATCTATCTTCATGTCAATTTTCAGCTCTGTATCAATTCTAGAAGTACCTCAGGTTTTTTATATATATATATATATATGCTATATATGTAAGAAGCAGTTATTTATAATGATGTGCTTGTATAATTTATTAATTTTCCTACCGGTTCAGGGGTGGGCCTCTACTCACATCAGACATATTGTAGGTACATGATACAATGTAGGGGTGAGGCCACTCCCCACTAGGGAATTCTCTGCCAAATCTTTCATTTACCTTCAAAAGAAGTGCCATATAAGCTACAGCGCCACTATTGACCACTTCAGGTGAAATGAACAGAAACTGTCAAGTTTTTCAATGAACAAGAAAAAGAAGTTGTGACCTTTTTATTACACCTTTGATACAGGAAGTTCAAAAAGAAATGAGCATTAATTATAAATAAACAATACCATATACAAATGGCAATAAAAATAGGGCCATGAACACAAAAGTGGTTTACATACGAGTATCAATAGTAGCAGTAGTAGAGTATTTGGTCCAGAGATCAAGATACAGAGAGATATAGGACAAGCCAAACAGGAGAAATTAGTAAAAAAAAATTAAACACATTAAATTCGGAATAATAAGTACATGCCAAACATTGATATCATTATACAGCATCCATATAATCACACATACTATAACACATTCTGTTCAACAAGAACTCCTTTACCTTATTTTTTTAATTGAAATAGTTTTAACAGTTTTCAGATCATAAGGTGGTTTATTATATAGTTGTAACCCCATTAGTCTAGGAACAAGAGCAGCTGATCTTGTTCGAAGAAATGGAATATGGACTGTGTATACTCCAATTTTTATGAAAATCAGATAAATTTCTCTTCATAAATACTAATACTGCAAGGATATAATATCTACACACGGTAGCAGAATTTAGTCATTAAAATTATGTAATATATTTATTGATGCACCAACTAAGGGGGGATAAGAAAATTTTAATAGACAGAAATACAATCGGGTCGTGAATTATTACTATTTTATGTTGCGTGTTCGTTCAAATTATATTAACTTTCTCGTTTTATAAAAACTATTGGAGCACACAGCAACAAAACACCTTTTTCCTGGCATTTCTGTTTCAATGTAGGCCTCAAATTTATTACGCAAAGCAAATACATTTCCAATGCACGCTGAAACACGCCAAACGACTACTTAAATACAAGGGTTTAGATGAGATCCCTCACGGAACCCAGAAGCCCGAGGAACCTTGTGACGTCACGCACTCACACCCCTACTTTCAGCTGAGTCCACCTCCTTGGGTCAAGGTACCTCGAGTAAGAGTCAGCTGATCCGGGAGTCGGGGCGTGACGTCACAAGGTCCCCGACTCGGCAGAGGGAAAGTGCTGAGTTACGGCGCGCGAGTATTGCCATATAGCATTTAAAATCGGGGTTTTTACCGTTGTTGTAGATCAAAATGTATCTAATTAGGGCTTGATGGCGCCTCATAAGTATATGCGATGAGAATTCCATTCTTTATTGCTCTTGTGAGAAAAATATGACTCCTATGTAAACTTACGTTCTTCAGATTTCCGCTGTAAATTTATGGGCAAATTTTTAGTGAGTGAATATTGTAAAGGTCTAATATTGCGAAACAAAAATTTTATCGTTTAGCTTCCATCATTCTCCTTAATAGGATATTTGACGACAGCATGGCGATGAGAAATTCATTCACTTTAGCAATCGAACCAATGAAATTTTTCAATACGAGTTGTCGGTGCTTGCATACTACAAGAGCTTAAAAAATCACCATAAACGAAGATCTTAACTCGTAAATAAACCAACGCGACAGAATTTGTACTACACGGAGCCCATTTAAATAACATAATAGTTTTCATTTTCCCGGGAATGAAGGCATACATCCGGATTTTCTAAATTCTCTGGCAATCGGCTCGCAAGCAAATTTTCAAATTTCAAGGCTCAAATCGCCGTTTTTAAGCAATAACCATAATCATCATTAAGACAATTGCCTATATGCTACACTAAAAATTAGGTTATTTGTAATGATTATGGTGCCATCATCCGAGCCTTTTATGAAAAAAATTTCGAATCTCCAACACATCTGGAAGTGCCTAAACATTAGTATCCTCCTATATGTTATATCATTATATATCGACGACTCTTACAGAGGAGGAGGAGGATATAGGAGGATACTAATGTTTAGGCACTTCCATATAAGCTGGAGATTTGAAATTTTTTTTCTTAGGTAGGATTTATGCAAAACCTACTAGAAAAAACGAAAATCTTGAAAAAGTACAACAATGCGGCCGCTAAAAATTCGCAATTGTTTAAACAAATTTTCATGGTTTATGTATTTCCAAATGTGCTACGGAGTTGAATTTTTTTTATAAGAAGAATTCTTAAAATAACGAAATAAGGATTATACAAATTTTGATATTTTAATTTGCTTGGCAGTTAAAAATTCTTAAAATTTAAACAATTAGATAACTGTTTAGGTACTGTGGGATGAGCTAGGAAGCTGAAATTTTCAAATTATTTACAGAGTATTAAATTTACACGAATAAACATTTCAATTTTACCATATATGAATTGTGGCGGCCGTTAAAAATTATTTAAATTTAAACAATTAGAAAAATATTATTTTACTTCTAGAATTGCTAAAACTTTAAAATTTGGCTAAAATGTGTAGCATTAGTACCCCATAATGGAGAAAGTGTAAAATATTTAAAACTACAACATTTGGGGTTTGTTTTTAACAATTCGTTTTACATGTGGGAAAAACGAAAATCGCTGGGAAGGTGAAATCATTAGAATTAAAAGAATATTTCTAATGATGAAATGTCTGTCTTTAAAATGAATGTTTTTTCAAGGTGAGATTAAATGCTTGCAGTATGCAAGCACCAACTACTAGTATGTTATATCCTCCTCCTCTGTAAGAGTCGCCGATATATAATGATATATAACATATAAGAGGATACTGATGTCCAGCCCAAACTAAAAGAGCTAGAGAGCTGAAAGTTTTAGTTTTTGTAGATATGATGGAGAAAGCTACAGATAAAATGAGACTTCTTACCTATGTGACATGAGTTCGACTCCAGAAAAATTCCGAAAGTTGCGTTTTTTCCCATAAGAAAAGCATTGCGCCATTTTTGGAAATTAATTTTGGGCACTTTCACGTAAGCTAGAAAAATGAAATTTTAAGTGTTGCTAGACGGCCGCAATATCTATTGAGAATTATTGTTACTTTTGCTTACAGTGTCCTGGGTTCGACTCCAGATACCCCGGAATATCTCCCATAAGTTAGCATAGGAAAAAGTTATCCCAGTGTGTAGACCAATCTAATAGGTTTAGGATGCTGAAATTTTGCAGGTCTATAGAATTTTTCTCCTAACCAACTATAAAAATCGAAAATTTCAAAATTTTTAATTTTTAGAGGTTGTTTTAACCACATTTGTACTTTAACGTTTAATAATTTTTATCTTGGAAACTATATGCTGTAGGTTCGAGTTTTTTAAGTCATTTTGTAGAAAATTATACATAGAAAAAAATGAAATTTTGAAAAAGTTAAAAAATTCGACCACTAATAATTCGCAATTGTTTAAACATATTTGTGAGGTTTATGTATTACCAAATGTGCTACGGAGCTGAAATTTTTTTAGAGATAGTGTTTGTAAAAAAACGAAATAGGGATTATACAAATTTTGATATTTTAATTTGTTTGGCAGTTAAAAATTCTTAAAGTTTAAACATATAGGTAAATGTTTAGATACTACAGGGTGAGTTAGAGAGCTGAAATTTTCAAGTTATTTAGAGTTTAGTCTAATTAAACGAATAAACATTTCATTGTATCTATGTAATTCTTATTGCGGCCGTTAAAAATTATTTTAATTTAAACAATTAGATAAATGCTATTTCACTTCTAAATGTGCTACAAATTTAAAATTTGGCATAAATGTGTGGCATTATTAACCCAATGTGGAAAATGTATAATATTCATAAAATTGCAAAAATTATCAATTTTTTTACTCCATTATTGTTCCATAAGGAAAAAAGAAATTTGGTCCCTAGGAGAAATCTTTTAAATTTAAGAAATATTTCCCATGATGAAATATCTCTCTAAAAAATTAATGTTTTTTCAAGGTAAGATGAAATGCTTGCAGTATGCAAGCACCTTCTACTAGTATGTTATATCCTCCTCCTCTGTAAGAAACGTCTATATAGAATGATATAATATTATATTATATATATATAATTTGGGGACAAAGTTCTTAAAGTTTAAACATATAGGTAAATGTTTAGATACTACAGTGTGAGTTAGAGAGCTGAAATTTTCAAGTTATTTAGAGTTTAGTCTAATTAAACGAATAAACATTTCATTGTATCTATGTAATTCTTATTGCGGCCGTTAAAAATTATTTTAATTTAAACAATTAGATAAATGCTATTTCACTTCTAAATGTGCTACAAATTTAAAATTTGGCATAAATGTGTGGCATTATTAACCCAATGTGGAAAATGTATAATATTCATAAAATTGCAAAAATAATCAATTTTTTTACTCCATTATTGTTCCATAAGGAAAAAAGAAATTTGGTCCCTAGGAGAAATCTTTTAAATTTAAGAAATATTTCCCATGATGAAATATCTCTCTAAAAAATTAATGTTTTTTCAAGGTAAGATGAAATGCTTGCAGTATGCAAGCACCTTCTACTAGTATGTTATATCCTCCTCCTCTGTAAGAAACGTCTATATAGAATGATATAATATTATATTATATATATTTATATATATATATAATTTGGGGACAAAGTTGGCAGGCTGCTGGGGGCATCGAAAAGACACAAAAAACATGCAAGCTTTTTGGGCATATGCCCTGCTTCGTCGATGGAGGTAAGAGTTACAGAAAGTAACACACTGGGTGGGGAATGACAGAGTGATGCGAGAAGGTTGATGATTGGAGGAGGCAGGGAGTGGGAAGGGTGGATAGCCAAGGAGGGAGTGTGGTAAGCTAAAGCACAATAGCTACAATGTAACTATAGAAGACATTGTAAGAGGGCTAATACGTTTAGCAGAGGTTGAGGCCAGGCAGGGAGAAAGAGTCAACGAGATGTATATGGGCTAGTTCCCAATGTCTGAGAAGGGAGAGAGGAGTGTCATTGGGTAAGGTGCGAATAACATTTACATTGTAACAACTATTGAAGGGGACATTGTGGGCATTGGTGTGTAAAGCAACAGTGAGTGGAAGTCTGAGAGAAACACTATTCCGGTGACCATTAATGCAGATGTTTAACAGATTGCTGGTGAGGCCTACATAAAACGCGGGACAAAAGGTACAGGTAAGGAGGTAAATGATGTTACGGGTGGTGCAGTTGTTCTAGAGGTGATGGGGCAGGTGATGTTGGTGGAGGGACTGGAGAAAGAAGATGAGGGTAGGTGGATGGGACAAGTGAGGCAGCAAGGTTTGCCACAGGGGTGAGACCCTATGGCCATAAGATACATCCTGATTTATGTCATCAACTGTCTAGTTGTTAGGGGTTGTCTGCATTTCTCATCTAACCAAACAGGTAATTATGTTCTTTATGTAGACGAATCAGATTGCACTGGTATTCCATTTAATTTTTAGCTGTAATCAGTTGGAAGGTGCTGCTAAGATTGATGCCATATTACCCGATCTAAATCATTGACAACAAACTCTTGATGTCTTTGATCATATAAGATACCCTTCATTTTTCAGATGCTAAAATAGGAAAAACACCTCATCTTATATTTGGATAAATATGGTATCTATGAGGAAGTTTGGCACATATCATTGATGCAATGGTTACTTTCCCAAATAAAAATGGATGATAGTGTTGGGTTTAATTTACTATTTTAACACTTATTGAAATCAATGAAGAGGCCTGGGCTAAATCAAGCAGTCAATCCTGAACGATTAATGGTAAAAGCTATGTCCTAAAACTGCCAATAACTTGAAAGAATTCCACAGGATTAAGATTTAGGTTGAGAAAATTGTTACCCTTGAAAAAGCCATTGGAGGTAAGCTATTTGAGGTGAGGGGTTTAGTGGTATTGAAGGGGAAGAGTTTCAAGAGCTCATACAGTCTCACCAGGAGGAATTAAATATGAGATGTTGGAGAAATTATTGGCCTCTCATGCAGATGTGAGTGAAGAACCAGAGGAAGATGAAAAGTAACAATGACCTGAAATTTTAGAAAATTTAGTTTAGGATTACCAGATGACATCAGTCGAAACCAGGACAATGAGATTCAAAAAGCAGGACAAAGGAAGAATCTGTGAATAGTTTGCATACGTTAACTACTGCTGGTGAAAAAAACATGTAAGTTAACTTCAGAGACATTAATAAAGAAATGCACTCATACATGGTGCAACATTCAATTACTGTATTTGGAGAAATACTGCCAAATTTATTATTGTGTATAGCTTATGCAGTAATCTCCACTATTAGCAACATTGCATACCAAACATTCTGCCTCTTCCTCCGATTGGTCTTTTTTAAAGCACGCAAACTTTTTCTGCAATTCTGAGGTAAATTGTCATTTACTTTTCACCATTCTTATGCCTAGGATAATATGGAAAATAAAATGAAATAAAAAACAACTAACACATTTAAATTATATCTGGTATTCAAAGAGGCTTACCTTTTCCTTTGGACAAATTGTTCAGTCTCCGGTAAATAAGTCCAATCCAGTGATTATGTATTTGTGGTGTTTCCAGCTGAACACAAAATATAATATGACTGGTTGAAAAGATCTCTCTTTCCCCATCCAAACAATCATACATCTCAAAGATAATATTGTGCAGGAAGAGTATGACTTTCAAAGAGCTATGAAAATAAAGACAATGTTATGAGTACATTTATATAAGTGTGAAAATGGAAAGCAAAAAAAAAAAATTAATGGCTAATTGAATCTATTGTATGAATATTGAAAAAGGCTTCCATGAATTTTGGTTGAAATTCATTCATATATACAGGCTAGGAAATCCATGGGATCATCAGCTTCGCTCAGCCCACTTAGGGCTGGTGGGTAGAATCACATTGTGTGCCTCTGGGAGGCTCCCTCGACATTTTAGAGAAATGTTTATTTGACGTTTTCTTCATCGTTTGATGTTTTCCACATGTATGCCAAATTTCGTTTTGATTGGATAAGATTTGGAAATTAGCGCAGTGCACTAATGCAAATTGCGCAGTAACTATAATATCCTTGAAAACATACAGGCAATCGACACTCAGTTATTTGTACATGTACATGAAGTTTGGTGAAAATCAGACAACTGAGACAGCAGTTATTGTAAAACAAACAAACAGACAAAATGCACATGGACTCAACAGGAGAGACCTCACTTCGCTTGGCCAATTATCAAATCAAACAATGATACATAGGTCATTACTCTTGAAAAAATACAGACAATGACATCAAGTCACATTATAATAATGTCCATTTTTGTGCCCTCCTCTGAGGTGATGCGATGAGCCTGAATCAATTTGAGTTTTACAATAAAACTCGTCTCGGTTCAAAATTTCAATCATCTCTAGAATTTATAAGAGAAACCAAATTCCGTTGTAGCAAAAAAAAACTTTTTTTGGAAAAATACCAAAAGTTTTCTGCAAAACATGTTTTTTACATACTTTTTAATTGTTTATTATGCTTTTATTATGAAGCTCATATCTTTATTGTAGTATCCAGGATACATTGTTCTGAACCCCCTAATTTTAAGAAATACCTTGAAAATTATGAATAATGTAACAATCTAATGAAAAACATTGAGAATTCAATTCAGTCATCTGTAAAAAAACATTGGATTTTGGGGTCATGTTGAAAGATTTAATGTAAAATCAATTAACAAATTATGAACTTTGGATATTAATAGATTGGTATCTTTATTAACAAACTGTACTTGGGAAAGCTTTACTTAGCAGAAAGATTCCATAATATAAATGAAGACAATTATTGCAAATTTCTAATAGACCTGCTGTAACAGGCAAAACCAGCCATATAAATTCGTGTCTAGTCTTTATTGATGAATAAAATCTTCTACTTTATACAGATAAGTTTTACATAAGCAGCAATGGTATTCAATAGGATTGTTGTTATGCTAATATTTAAGCAATATTTCAGGCACTTTTTGAATCTTTCGAATGTATTCTTTGGTGAAATTTTAGATGAACTACAGAGGGAAATTTCTTTGGACACAGACTGCATGAAAATGGCTTATCCTTTGAATGCAGTGCTGTATGATAATCCAAACCACACTTTTGCTTAAATGCCTTGTCACAAAGTTTGCAAGAGTATGGACATTCTCCTGTATGGATCCTATTGTGTCTGACAAGGTCACTCTTTTGATGGAAACTCTTTCCGCATACATTACAAGAGAACAACCTTTTATCACTGTGAATTCTCAAATGAAAATTGAGTCCAAATCTTCCCACAAACCGCTTTCCACAAAAGTGGCACTCATGTGGTTTTATACCCATGTGACTCATTATGTGTATCCTCATATGAGATTTAAAAGCAAACTTCTGTCCGCATATGTCACACATCAACTTTCTCTCTCCCAAATGAGACTTGCGATGATTCACTAAATACTTTAACTTCTTAAATCCCTTCTTGCATTCTTTGCATTCCCACACTCTTTCCCCATCGTGTGAGGATTGGTGATCGTCCAGCTCATACTTCCTCTTGAAGCTCTTGTCACAGTAAGCGCACTTGTATTGATCTTTTCCAGTATGTGTCTTCTGGTGCCGTGAGAGGTTATGTTTCAGGAGGAACCTCTTCCCACATGTAGAACACATGAAAGGTTTCTCTGTCCCATGGATCTTCACATGTCGATTCAAATCACACTTCCTTATGCATTCTTTACCACAATCATGGCACTTGTATACCATATTCTTCTCCTTCTTCTCTTCCTCTGCTTTCCTTTCTGTGCTCTGCATCTGCTCTCCGATGTTCAACAGTCTCTTCCTCTTTTGCTTGCACCTTAATCTAGGCCCAGTCATATCAGACGATGATGGATTCTCTTCTCTGGTTTGGACAGTCACATCATAAACCTATCCAAAATGACAGGGTGAGAATAAAAAAATACTTAGTTAAAAATATAATGAAAATATCAGTATAATTCAAGTTGTTTTCTTTTATTTTTCAGAATAACAATTATGTATAAAAAATTAAAGAATACGTACACATGAATGTCTCATCCATAGTTCTCTGTTTGGGAAATATACCTGGTTTCAAAAGTTTCAGAATTTTGCCTAATAAATAAATAAACTTTTTTGCCATAAATATGGTACAGATAATATTTTCATCATTCTAATCTGATGTCCAAAAGCTTATGAAAACATTTTTTTTTAATCTCTAAATATTAAAGTCGTAGTTGGTTGGTAGGCTATTTAAGTGATGAAAACTGCTAATAACTCAAAAACATTTCTTTCTTTTTCAATGAGACTTAACAGAAATAGCTAGGCCTTATCCCTGTTAAATTTTAATCTGCACACCAGCTACATTGAAGTAATGGGATCAATTCTAGATGTTTATTTTCTTCACTTCATTAACAGAGAGATGAATGTAGCATAAGAATCATTTGCATTTGGTGATCTTCACATGGAGGCAGAACACAAAACATCAGTGTGTGCCCTTTTACTGTCGGAGTGAGTTAAATGAACGTCAGTACTATTATTGTATTTGCATTTCATTGCATTGATCCAAATTTCAATACCAATACTATATTTCAAAACATTTCTTTCCTCTAATAAGCAACATCATGTAATTTTTCAATATGCTAACTATAGAATACTTTTTACTTGAACAACTTATTACAAATTTTTTATTATATACGCGATTTATTCAGAATGTAAACAAATATATTTAAAATACCCCAAAGTAAGTCCGGCAGATAGAACCTATGAATGGGCATTTAAATCCGGTGGATAAAGGTTGAAATATATGATATAAATAATCCCAACTAAATATGAAAAATTATGTTATTCTCAAAGTGAGAACTTTCAAAATGTTATGCTAAAATGAACAAACTTTGTATAGTATGACAGTGTTTATCAGTCATTTGAAGAAATGACAGTTGTTAGTAATATTTACATAGTTACTGTTGGCAAAAAAATTCATTTTAATTTTTTTATCCATATCCCTTTATTTCTACATAGTGAATCACCCTTACAACATTTAACTTCAACATTTGGAGGCATATGAAATACTTTATATTAAACAACTGCTCCAACAGGGGATGAAAACTAGCACACCCATGATATTAGTATTATACAAAAATGATTGAGCCATCGAAACTAACAAACCAAACATTTTTGGTTGTTGAAACTAAAATGTTCAATATGAAAGATGTAATGGACATTGCATTCAAGATCGTCTGTTCTATTCGAGCAAGAAGTTTGCAGAGGTGTCTATTCAGGTCCCAACTTGAAGACTACGAAGTGGAATATGGAGACCTTTTGCTACATACTGATGTCAGATGGCTTAGTAAAGGAAAATTTCTCCAGAGATTTAGAAATTTGTTATCTGAAGATTGTGTGGTTATTAGATTTGGCTTTCATGACTGATATCAATACTACGCTAAACAAACTCAATTTTGATCTTCAAGGAAGAGATAAAATTATCACTCAGATGATACGTTCTGTGACTATCTTATCATCAGAAAAACTGTTTTGGGATCTTCTAATGGAAGAAAAATATCCAAATTTGAGAAGAAGTGCTATATGACCAAGGAGGTTATAACCTATATAACAGTATTTTTTGGTTCAACCTATTTTTGCGATTCAGCCTTCTTAAGTATGAAAATAATAAAATCCAAGTATCAGTCCACTTGAACAGATAATCACCTTGACGACTGTATGCAGTTAGCTATAAGCAGCTATGATCCAAAGTTTGCGCAACTAGCTGATGCCATGTGGTGCAAATTATTCACCTCAACTTAATGCTATGATGCTATATAATGAAATTAATTAAATAATTTACATTGTACAAAAGACCTAAATTCTTTTAAATAATTTTTATATAAATAAAAATATTTTAAATTATTATTTGACAACTGTTCTGCCTGCAGTTTATGTTGACAAAAGAGGTAAATGCACTAGATAAAATAAATAAAACAATCAGCATCGTTCAGCTCTCCCCCTCACTCCCTCCCTCAAAAGAAATTTCAACTGTGAAGACGGAAGATCCAGTGCCGTTTTAATGAACAGGCGGCACACCCTAATGTTTCAAGCATGTTTTAAAATATTTCAATAATATATAAATAAAAATGTTATCGTCCTTTCTATCACGCGAGTCATGCATGGTATACTTTATTTTGTCCATTTATGATGTGTGCGTGATTTAGGTAGAATAAAAGCTATAATTTTTTGAGTAATTTTAAGTTAAGTTTGAGACACATCATTGCTCTCAAGAAGAGGGATGAAAGTCAGCCAGCTAACACACTTTGAATAAGGTTGAGATTCAATCCCCCATTCTCATTATTATTCCTAAAAATATTGCCGAGTGTTCTTCAATTGGAAATGGGTAACAAAAACAGAAAAAAATTACGTTTCTGAAAGTGATCAACAACTCAACAACACTCATTGGAGATTTGTCGCCCTGTTGGCAGCAGCTCCAGTTATATTTCGCAACAAATTTCCTAGTGTTGCAAATATTTTTGAATACAGTACACAGGGTATCAAGGACCTCAAATGTCCTTCCCTCCACTCCTGCTAGTGTTTACGGTCCTTGGATCACATTGCAAGCATTACCTGGTTTCCATCACTGAGAGAGCTATGATAAAGCGAATATCCATCGACTCCTCCCTTACTGTTTTTTTTCATCGGTGAATCCCCGAAATTAATCTTAGTATCCAGATGAGTGACCCTGATCATTGGAAGTGTTTCATAGAAGAAGAATTACCAGAATTTTGGGGCATTTTCTGTTAAAACTGTCGACTCTTCCACTTAAGATAAGTTACATCCATAATTTTTGCAATTCTATGAACGTACTTCATTATAGTCATTTTGTAACTGAAGGACATTTAAGAGAATTGGAAAGTAATGTGTTTTTGATTTCTTACAATACCGATCAATTGACATTTATCCTACGATATGTCAGAAATGCTGATCCAGTAGAGCAATTTTTGCAGTTTGTTCACATCCTTGGACACAAACCTGATCACGTTGCTGATGCTGTGACGACATTCTTGGCCAACAATAACATAATGCTAATGGGGTTGCGGAGGTCAATCTAAGACAATGCAACGAATATGTTTTAAAATAAAACTCAACTCGATTCAAAATTTCAAACATCTGTAGTATTTAAAAAAGAAAACAAATTCGATTATAGAAAATAAAAATGTTTTTGAAGAAATACCAAAAGTTTTCTGCAAAACATGTTTTTAAAATACTTTTTATTGTTTATTATGCCTTTATTATGTTTCTAAGCACATATCTTTATTGTAGCATCCAGGATAAATTGTTCCGAACATCCTATTTTTAAGAAATAATTATGAATAATGTAACGTAATCTAATGAAAAACATTGTGAATTCAATTCAATCACCGGTAAAATACACTAGATTTTGGGGTCGCATAGAAATGTTTAACGTAAAATCAATTAACAAATTCGAACTTCGGATATTAATAGATTATTGTCTTTAATAATAAAATGTACTTGGGAAAGCTTTACATCGCACAAAGTTTCCATAATATAAATAAAGCCAATTATTGTAAATTTCCACTTGACCTGCTGTAACAGGCAAAACCGGCCGAATAAATTCATGTCTAGTAAAAATTTACAATAATTGTCTTTACTTATTATCTTTATCGATGAATAAAATCTTCTACTTTTATACATACAAGTTTTACATAAGCAGCAATGGTGTTCAATAGGATTCTTGTTATGCTAATAACTAAAGCAATATTTCAGGCACCTTTTGAATCTTTCAAATGTATTCTTTGGTGCTTTTTAAGATGAATTACGGAGGGAAATTTCTTTGGACACAGACTGCATGAAAATGGCTTATCCTTTGAATGCAGTGCTGTATGATAATCCAAATCCGACTTTTGCTTAAACGCCTTGTCACAAAGTTTGCAAGAGTATGGACATTCTCCTGTATGGGTCCTATAGTGTCTGACAAGGTCACTATTTCGCTGGAAACTCTTTCCGCATACACTGCAAAAGAACAACATTTCATCACTGTGGATTTTCAAATGAAAATTGAGTCCAAATCTTCCCACAAACCGCTTTCCACAAATGTGGCACTCATGTGGTTTTATACCCATGTGATTCATTATGTGTATCCTCAAACGAGATTTCCAAACAAACTTCTGTCCGCATATGTCACACATGAACTTTCTCTCTCCTAAATGAGACTTGCGATGATTCACTAAATCCTTTAACTTCTCAAATCCCTTCTTGCATTCCTTGCATTCCCACACTCTTTCCCCATCGTGTGTGGATTGGTGATCGTCCAGCTCATACTTCCTCTTGAAGCTCTTGTCACAGTAAGCGCACTTGTATTGATCTTTTCCAGTATGTGTCTTCTGGTGCCGTGAGAGGTTATGTTTCAGGAGGAACCTCTTCCCACAGGTAGAACACATGAAAGGTTTCTCTGTCCCATGGATCTTCACATGTCGATTCAAATCACACTTCCTTATGCATTCTTTACCACAATCATGGCACTTGTATACCATATTCTTCTCCTTCTTCTCTTCCTCTGCTTTCCTTTCTGTGCTCTGCATCTGCTCTCCGATGTTCGACAGTCTCTTCCTCTTTTTCTTGCACCTTAATCTAGGCCCAGTCATATCAGACGATGATGGATTCTCTTCTCTGGTTTGGACAGTCACATCATAAACCTATCCAAAATGACAGGGTGAGAATAAAAAAATACTTAGTTAAAAATATAATGAAAATATCAGTATAATTCAAGTTGTTTTCTTTTATTTTTCAGAATAACAATTATGTATAAAAAATTAAAGAATACGTACACATGAATGTCTCATCCATAGTTCTCTGTTTGGGAAATATACCTGGTTTCAAAAGTTTCAGAATTTTGCCTAATAAATAAATAAACTTTTTTGCCATAAATATGGTACAGATAATATTTTATCATTCTAATCTGATATCCAAAAGCTTATGAAAACTTTTTTTTTTAATGTCTAAATATTAAAGTCGTAGTTGGTTGGTAGCCTATTTAAGTGTTGAAAACTGCTAATAACTCAAAAACATTTCTTTCTTTTTCAATGAGACTTAAGAGGAATAGCTAGGCCTTATCCCTGTTAAATTTTAATCTGCACACCAGCTACATTGAAGTAATGGGATCAATTCTAGATGTTTATTTTCTTCACTTCATTAACAGAGAGATGAATGTAGCATAAGAATCATTTGCATTTGGTGATCTTCACATGGAGGCAGAACACAAAACATCAGTGTGTGCCCTTTTACTGTCGGAGTGAGTTAAATGAACGTCAGTACTATTATTGTATTTGCATTTCATTGCATTGATCCAAATTTCAATACCAATACTATATTTCAAAACATTTCTTTCCTCTAATAATCAACATCATGTAATTTTTCAATATGCTAACTATAGAATACTTTTTACCTGAACAACTTATTACAAATACTTTATTATATACGCGATTTATTCAGAATGTAAACATATATATTTAAAATACCCCAAAGTAAGTCCGGCAGATAGAACCTATGAATGGGCATTTAAATCCGGTGGATAAAGGTTGAAATATATTATATAAATAATCCAAACTAAATATGAAAAATTATGTTATTCTCAAAGTGAGATCTTTCAAAATGTTATGCAAAAATGAACAAACTTTGTATAGTATGACAGTGTTTATCTGTCATTTGAAGAAATGACAGTTGTTAGTAATATTTACATAGTTACTGTTGGCAAAAAAATTCATTTTAATTTTTTTATCCATATCCCTTTATTTCAATCTAGTGAATCACACTTACAACATTTAACTTCAACATTTGGAGGCATATGAAATACTTTATATTAAACAACTGCTCCAACGGGAGATGAAACCTAGTACACCTATGATATTAGTATTATACAAAAATTATTGAGACATCGAAACTAACTAACCAAACATTTTTGGTTGTTGAAACTAAAATGTTCAATATGAAAGATGTAATGGACATTGCATTCAAGATCGTCTGTTCTATTCGAGCAAGAAGTTTGCAGAGGTGTCTATTCAGGTCCCAACTTGAAGACTACGAAGTGGAATATGGAGACCTTTTGCTACATACTGATGTCAGATGGCTTAGTAAAGGAAAATTTCTCCAGAGATTTAGAAATTTGTTATCTGAAGATTGTGTGGTTATTAGATTTGGCTTTCATGACTGATATCAATACTACGATAAACAAACTCAATTTTGATCTTCAAGGAAGAGACAAAATTATCACTCAGATGATACGTTCTGTGACTATCTTATCATCAGAAAAACTGTTTTGGGATCTTCTAATGGAAGAAAAATATCCAAATTTGAGAAGAAGTGCTATATGACCAAGGAGGTTATAACCTATATAACAGTATTTTTTGGTTCCACCTATTTTTGCGATTCAGCATTCTTAAGTATGAAAATAATAAAATCCAAGTATCAGTCCACTTGAACAGATAATCACCTTGACGACTGTATGCAGTTAGCTATAAGCAGCTATGATCCAAAGTTTGTGCAACTAGCTGACGCCATGCAGGGCAAATTATTCACGTCAAACTTAATGCTATGATGCTATATAATGAAATTAATTAAATAATTTACATTGTACAAAAGACCTAAATTCTTTTAAATAATTTTTATATAAATAAAAATATTTTAAATTATTATTTGACAACTGTTCTGCCTGCAGTTTATGTTGACAAAAGAGGTAAATGCACTGGATAAAATAAATAAAACAATCAGCATCGTCCAGCTCTCCCCCTCACTCCCTCCCTCAAAAGAAATTTCAACTGTGAAGACGGAAGATCCAGTGCCGTTTTAATGGACAGGCGGCACACCCTAATGTTTCAAGCATGTTTTAAAAATATTTCAATAATACAGTAAAACCCCTATTTAATGAATCGCTGGGGGATTAGAATATATTTCACTAAATCGAGGTTTTCATTAAATGGAGGTTTTCAATTAAAATGAGTTAAATTTATCTTTTTTGCTTGTGTATTACTTCCATTATACAATACCAGAATAAGGCCACTGAAAATGGTCTCTATAATAAAAATCCATTTTTCAATTTTGTATGCACAATACTTATATTAATACTTTTAAAATAAACATTTATAAACAAATTCCTGTGACAAACAAGCCTTATTGCTAGTGAATATGAAAATTTCTGTAATGAATCATTCATATGATTACAAAAAATTATTTCAAAATTTTAAAAGTATTTTCAAAATTGACATAAATCTTGAAACAATTTTTCATCCCTCCTTTAAAAAGCTTCATTATACAACATTAAATAGAAAATATTAAAATATATTTGGAATTTCACAAAAAAATATCAAAATTATTCAAAAACCAAGCATACATAGCTACAAGAAAATTATTTATTAAAATAGTCCAGCAAACTTGTTTGCTTCTTCTGGCAGGTGCTCTGAACATTCAGAACTTCTCGCTCCAAAGAATTTACTTTTGATATAGTAGTGCTGTTCACATCAAAAGAAGTTAAATATCTTCGAACCACTTCAAGTGCATGAACCGCTTCACCAAGTGTGGGAACTGATTCTTCTTCTTGTACTGCCTCTTCTTCTACTACTGCCTCTTCTTCCTCTGCCTCGTTGGTATTACAGATTTCTTCCACGTCTTGTGGATGACCAGACGTACTCTCAAGATCATCACACCGGACAAACTCTTCAAAATTTGTGTCCATGTCAGGTGCAATTTTCAACCAATTTTCGTGCTCAATCACATCGATATCTACATCAATTTCCATAGCATTGTTGCAATTGAGCGCAGCCTTATAAAAACAGTTTGATATTGTTTGAGGTGTAACTGAATTCCATGCAGCTGTTACCATATGCAAACCCTGAAGGACGCTCAGTTTCAAATGTTTATTCATCTCAATGTAGGATACTGCTTTCTGCACCAAAGCCTTCCTGTACTTTGCTTTCATGGAGTGAATAATGCCCAAGTCAAGTGGCTGCAGATGGCTAGTACAATTAGCTGGAAAAAACACCACTTTAATATTGCGAAGATAATCAGTATCTGGAGGGTGGGCCGGACATTTATCAATAAATAGAAGAATTTTTCTATTTGCACCACCCATCTTTGCATCTAATGATTTCAAAAATGTTTTAAATATATCCGTTGTCATCCATGCATTTTTATTACTGGCATATTTACATGGCAATGCCCGGACATTTTTAAAACACCTTGGCTTGGCAAATTTACCTATTATTAGAGGCGTCAACTTTTCACTGCCATCTGAATTTGCACATAAAAGTGCAGTTATCCTATCTTTACTTCTCTTTCCACCATGGCACTTGTCTCCTCTAGTAGCAAGAGTTTTTGATGGAAGAAGGTTGAAAAAATGCGTTTCATCTGCATTAAAAATATCATTCGGCTTATAGCCTTCTAATACCTTACCAATGTTACACTCTTCCAGTAGTCAACAGCTCCTTCATCAACACTAGCACTTTCTCCACAAACACTTTTATATTCAAGTCCATGGCGCTTCTTAAATCTGTCCAGCCATCCATTGGAACCCTTAAAGTTTTCTATTCTAAGCCTAGTTGCTACCCTAATTGCTTTCTCCTTCAACAGTACACCATTGATTGGGAGGTTGGCGGAGCGCATTCCCTCAAACCACTCTATCAATATCTTCTCCATTTCATCATATGGTGATGATTTGATATTTTTTCTTTTGATGGCTTTACCCCCACATTTCACTTCTTCACCAAGTATTAATTGTTTATTCTTCATTATACAAAACAATGAAGACAGTGCAAGATTAAATTTGCGTGCAATTTCTATCGCAGGCATGCTTGGGTTCTTTTCCACTTCTTGAATGATTTTCACTTTTTCCGTAATTGTCAGCTTCTTCCTTTTACTAGTAGCCATTATTAAGGAATAAAAATAAAAATAGTAGAAAGAATATTTTTCACAATTGCTTCAGGTTTACACACTTATCGCCGAACAGGCAGGCAGCACAACGAAGAGTTGAACTGCTAGATAAGGTAGACGGAGAGGGGACAGGCATTACGTCATCGGGATCGGAGTAATCAGCTGACATGTCTCACAAGGGAAGCCCCCAAGGTGTGACACTCGTATCGGATTGCGACTTTGCAGAATGAAATTATATGCAAAATAACGGACTCCTATTTCTACCTAGGTGTCAACTCGACGTCGTTTACGAGAAAATGCCCTTTCAAAATCGCGATCCGAGAGTCATCAAAATAAGAACTTTAAATCATGATCAATACATGACGAGATGGTAAAGCGAATGGGTGATCCGTAAAATTATGTTCGTTAAGAATTATGGTGAAGAATTTCGATGTAGAAAATAGTAGTTATAATGCATTGAATACATTTTTTAAAAATGGTTTGCAAGTTTTATCGACGATATGCTGGAAATTGCGAACAAATTTTAAAAAACCGGAGAAAAAAATATTGGTCCCTTCGAAAATCGAACCCCGGCAAAAATATTTGAAATCCAGCTCGTTTCCCCTAGACCAACGCTCCAAGAAAATTAGGAAAGGACTTTTAACGTACTTATTTCGATGACTCTCGGATCGTGATTTTCAAAGGGCATTTTCTCATAAACGACGTCGAGTATATAGCACACTATGACAACAGGTAACTGAGCGTGATACCAGAAATGAGGAACATACGAGCGGGATTCATTACATTGTAGGATTTACGGTTTCCTTGCGGCCACTACTGTCTTAGCAGACAATGTAGCCGCTTGCGCGTGATGAGCCATTCACAATGTTTTGAGCGTATATCGTAATTTTTACGTAAAATATGTTTCTTTTGTGATTTCTTTTTGTACATGAAAAAATTTACTAAATGCGGGAAGCGTCAAATAAAAATTGAAGTACGAGTACATAATATTTTTCCACTAAATGCGGGTTTTTCACTAAATCGGGTTTCACTAAATGTGGGAAAATAATACATTGTTTATATGGAGCTATTGTCGGGACATGAAAAAATCTTCACTAAATCCGGGATTTCACTAAATGCGGGAACATTAAATCGGGGTTTTACTGTATATAAACAAAAATGTTATCGTCCTTTTTATCACGCGAGTCATGCATGGTATACTTTATTTTGTCCATTTATGATGTGTGCGTGATTTAGGTAGAATAAAAGCTATAATTTTTTGAGTAATTTTAAGTTAAGTTTAAGACACATCATTGCTCTCAAGAAGAGGGATGAAAGTCAGCCAGCTAACACACTTTGAATAAGGTTGAGATTCAATCCCCCATTCTCATTATTATTCCTAAAAATATTGCTGAGTGTTCTTCAATTGGAAATGGGTAACAAAAACAGAAAAAAATTACGTTTCTGAAAGTGATCAACAACTCAACAACACTCCTTGGAGATTTGTCGCCCTGTTGGCAGCAGCTCCAGTTATATTTCGCAACAAATTTCCTAATGTTGCAAATATTTTTGAATACAGTACACAGGGTATCAAGGACCACAAATGTCCTTCCCTCCACTCCTGCTAGTGTTTACGCTCCTTGGGTCACATTGCAAGCATTACCTGGTTTCCATTACTGAGAGAGCTATGCTAAAGCGAATATCCATCGACTCCTCCCTTACTGTTTTTTTTCATCGGTGAATCCCCGAAATTAATCTTAGTATCCAGATGAGTGACCCTGATCATTGGAAGTGTTTCATAGAAGAAGAATTACCAGAATTTTGGGGCATTTTCTGTTAAAACTGTCGACTCTTCCACTTAAGATAAGTTACATCCATAATTTTTGCAATTCTATGAACGTACTTCATTATAGTCATTTTGTAACTGAAGGACATTTAAGAGAATTGGAAAGTAATGTGTTTTTGATTTCTTACAATACCGATCAATTGACATTTATCCTACGATATGTCAGAAATGCTGATCCAGTAGAGCAATTTTTGCAGTTTGTTCACATCCTTGGACACAAACCTGATCACGTTGCTGATGCTGTGACGACATTCTTGGCCAACAATAACATAATGCTAATGGGGTTGCGGAGGTCAATCTAAGACAATGCAACGAATATGTTTTAAAATAAAACTCAACTCGATTCAAAATTTCAAACATCTGTAGTATTTAAAAAAGAAAACAAATTCGATTATAGAAAATAAAAATGTTTTTGAAGAAATACCAAAAGTTTTCTGCAAAACATGTTTTTAAAATACTTTTTATTGTTTATTATGCCTTTATTATGTTTCTAAGCACATATCTTTATTGTAGTATCCAGGATAAATTGTTCCGAACATCCTATTTTCAAGAAATAACTATTAATAATGTAACGTAATCTAATGAAAAACATTGTGAATTCAATTCAATCACCGGTAAAATACAATAGATTTTGGGGTCGCATAGAAATGTTTAACGTAAAATCAATTAACAAATTACGAACTTCGGATATTAATAGATTATTGTCTTTAATAATGAACTGTACTTGGGAAAGCTTTACATCGCAGAAAGTTTCCATAATATAAATAAAGCCAATTATTGTAAATTTCCACTAGACCTGCTGTAACAGGCAAAACCGGCCGAATAAATTCATGTCTAGTAAAAATTTACAATAATTGTCTTTACTTATTATCTTTATCGATGAATAAAATCTTCTACTTTTATACATACAAGTTTTACATAAGCAGCAATGGTGTTCAATAGGATTCTTGTTATGCTAATAACTAAAGCAATATTTCAGGCACCTTTTGAATCTTTCAAATGTATTCTTTGGTGCTTTTTAAGATGAATTACGGAGGGAAATTTCTTTGGACACAGACTGCATGAGAATGGCTTATCCTTTGAATGCAGTGCTGTATGATAATCCAAATCCGACTTTTGCTTAAACGCCTTGTCACAAAGTTTGCAAGAGTATGGACATTCTCCTGTATGGGTCCTATTGTGTCTGACAAGGTCACTCTTTCGCTGGAAACTCTTTCCACATACACTGCAAAAGAACAACATTTCATCACTGTGGATTTTCAAATGAAAATTGAGTCCAAATCTTCCCACAAACCGCTTTCCACAAATGTGGCATTCATGTGGTTTTATACCCATGTGATTCATTATGTGTATCCTCAAATGAGATTTCCAAACAAACTTCTGTCCGCATATGTCACACATGAACTTTCTCTCTCCTAAATGAGAGTTGCGATGATTCACTAAATCCTTTAACTTCTCAAATCCCTTCTTGCATTCCCACACTCTTTCCCCATCGTGTGAGGATTGGTGATCGTCCAGCTCATACTTCCTCTTGAAGCTCTTGTCACAGTAAGCGCACTTGTATTGATCTTTTCCAGTATGTGTCTTCTGGTGACGTGAGAGGTTATGTTTCAGGAGGAACCTCTTCCCACAGGTAGAACACATGAAAGGTTTCTCTGTCCCATGGATCTTCACATGTCGATTCAAATCACACTTCCTTATGCATTCTTTACCACAATCATGGCACTTGTATACCATATTCTTCTCCTTCTCTGCTTTCCTTTCTGTGCTCTGCATCTGCTCTCCGATGTTCGACAGTCTCTTCCTCTTTTGCTTGCACCTTAATCTAGGCCCAGTCATATCAGACAATGATGGATTCTCTTCTCTGGTTTGGACAGTCACATCATAAACCTATCCAAAATGACAGGGTGAGAATAAAAAAATACTTAGTTAAAAATATAATGAAAATATCAGTATAATTCAAGTTGTTTTCTTTTATTTTTCAGAATAACAATTATGTATAAAAAATTAAAGAATACGTACACATGAATGTCTCATCCATAGTTCTCTGTTTGGGAAATATACCTGGTTTCAAAAGTTTCAGAATTTTGCCTAATAAATAAATAAACTTTTTTGCCATAAATATGGTACAGATAATATTTTCATCATTCTAATCTGATGTCCAAAAGCTTATGAAAACTTTTTTTTTTAATCTCTAAATATAAAAGTCGTAGTTGGTTGGTAGCCTATTTAAGTGATGAAAACTGCTAATAACTCAAAAACATTTCTTTCTTTTTCAATGAGACTTAACAGAAATAGCTAGGCCTTATCCCTGTTAAATTTTAATCTGCACACCAGCTACATTGAAGTAATGGAATCAATTCTAGATATTTATTTTCTTCACTTCATTAACAGAGAGATGAATGTAGCATAAGAATCATTTGCATTTGGTGATCTTCACATGGAGGCAGAACACAAAACATCAGTGTGTGCCCTTTTACTGTCGGACTGAGTTAAATGAACGTCAGTACTATTATTGTATTTGCATTTCATTGCATTGATCCAAATTTCAATACCAATACTATATTTCAAAACATTTCTTTCCTCTAATAAGCAACATCATGTAATTTTTCAATATGCTAACTATAGAATACTTTTTACTTGAACAACTTATTACAAATTTTTTATTATGTACGCAATTTTTTCAGAATGTAAACAAATATTTTTTAAATACCCCAAAGTAAGTCCGGCAGATAGAACCTATGAATGGGCATATAAATCCGGTGGATAAAGGTTGAAATATATTATATAAATAATCCCAACTAAATATGAAAAATTATGTTATTCTCAAAGTGAGATCTTTCAAAATGTTATGCTAAAATGAACAAACTTTGTATAGTATGAGTGTTTATTTAGTGTTTATCTGTCATTTGAAGAAATGACAGTTGTTAGTAATATTTACATAGTTACTGTTGGCAAAAAAATTCATTTTAATTTTTTTATCCATATCCCTTTATTTCAATCTAGTGAATCACCCTTACAACATTTAACTTCAACATTTGGAGGCATATGAAATACTTTATATTAAACAACTGCTCCAACAGGGGATGAAACCTAGCACACCCATGATATTAGTATTATACAAAAATGATTGAGCCATCGAAACTAACAAACCAAACATTTTTGGTTGTTGAAACTAAAATGTTCAATATGAAAGATGTAATGGACATTGCATTCAAGATCGTCTGTTCTATTCGATCAAGAAGTTTGCAGAGGTGTCTATTCAGGTCCCAACTAGAAGACTACGAAGTGGAATATGGAGACCTTTTGCTACATACTGATGTCAGATGGCTTAGTAAAGGAAAATTTCTCCAGAGATTTAGAAATTTGTTATCTGAAGATTGTGTGGTTATTAGATTTGGCTTTCATGACTGATATCAATACTAAGCTAAACAAACTCAATTTTGATCTTCAAGGAAGAGATAAAATTATCACTCAGATGATACGTTCTATGACTATCTTATCATCAGAAAAACTCTTTTGGGATCTTCTAATGGAAGAAAAATATCCAAATCTGAGAAGAAGTGCTATATGACCAAGGAGGTTATAACCTATATAACAGTATTTTTTGGTTCAACCTATTTTTGCGATTCAGCATTCTTAAGTATGAAAATAATAAAATCCAAGTATCAGTCCACTTGAACAGATAATCACCTTGACGACTGAATGCAGTTAGCTATAAGCAGCTATGATCCAAAGTTTGCGCAACTAGCTGATGCCATGTGGTGCGAATTATTCACCTCAACTTAATGCTATGATGCTATATAATGAAATTAATTAAATAATTTACATTGTACAAAAGACCTAAATTCTTTTAAATAATTTTTATATAAATAAAAATATTTTAAATTATTATTTGACAACTGTTCTGCCTGCAGTTTATGTTGACAAAAGAGGTAAATGCACTAGATAAAATAAATAAAACAATCAGCATCGTCCAGCTCTCCCCCTCACTCCCTCCCTCAAAAGAAATTTCAACTGTGAAGACGGAAGATCCAGTGCCGTTTTAATGAACAGGCGGCACACCCTAATGTTTCAAGCATGTTTTAAAATATTTCAATAATATATAAATAAAAATGTTATCGTCCTTTCTATCACGCGAGTCATGCATGGTATACTTTATTTTGTCCATTTATGATGTGTGCGTGATTTAGGTAGAATAAAAGCTATAATTTTTTGAGTAATTTTAAGTTAAGTTTGAGACACATCATTGCTCTCAAGAAGAGGGATGAAAGTCAGCCAGCTAACACACTTTGAATAAGGTTGAGATTCAATCCCCCATTCTCATTATTATTCCTAAAAATATTGCCGAGTCTTCTTCAATTGGAAATGGGTAACAAAAACAGAAAAAAATTACGTTTCTGAAAGTGATCAACAACTCAACAACACTCCTTGGAGATTAGTCGCCCTGTTGGCAGCAGCTCCAGTTATATTTCGCAACAAATTTCCTAGTGTTGCAAATATTTTTGTATACAGTACACAGGGTATCAAGGACCTCAAATGTCCTTCCCTCCACTCCTGCTAGTGTTTACGGTCCTTGGATCACATTGCAAGCATTACCTGGTTTCCATCACTGAGAGAGCTATGATAAAGCGAATATCCATCGACTCCTCCCTTACTGTTTTTTTTCATCGGTGAATCCCCGAAATTAATCTTAGTATCCAGATGAGTGACCCTGATCATTGGAAGTGTTTCATAGAAGAAGAATTACCAGAATTTTGGGGCATTTTCTGTTAAAACTGTAGACTCTTCCACTTAAGATAAGTTACATCCATAATTTTTGCAATTCTATGAACGTACTTCATTATAGTCATTTTGTAACTGAAGGACATTTAAGAGAATTGGAAAGTAATGTGTTTTTGATTTCTTACAATACCGATCAATTGACATTTATCCTACGATATGTCAGAAATGCTGATCCAGTAGAGCAATTTTTGCAGTTTGTTCACATCCTTGGACACAAACCTGATCACGTTGCTGATGCTGTGACGACATTCTTGGCCAACAATAACATAATGCTAATGGGGTTGCGGAGGTCAATCTAAGACATTGCAACGAATATGTTTTAAAATAAAACTCAACTCGATTCAAAATTTCAAACATCTGTAGTATTTAAAAAAGAAAACAAATTCGATTATAGAAAATAAAAATGTTTTTGAAGAAATACCAAAAGTTTTCTGCAAAACATGTTTTTAAAATACTTTTTATTGTTTATTATGCCTTTATTATGTTTCTAAGCACATATCTTTGTAGTCGTATCCAGGATAAATTGTTCCGAACATCCTATTTTCAAGAAATAATTATGAATAATGTAACGTAATCTAATGAAAAACATTGTGAATTCAATTCAATCACCTGTAAAATACAATAGATTTTTGGGTCGCATGGAAATGTTTAATGTAAAATCAATTAACAAATTATGAACTTCGGATATTAATAGATTATTGTCTTTAATAATTAACTGTACTTGGGAAAGCTTTACATCGCAGAAAGTTTCCATAATATAAATAAAGCCAATTATTGTAAATTTCCACTAGACCTGCTGTAACAGGCAAAACCGGCCGAATAAATTCATGTCTAGTAAAAATTTACAATAATTGTCATTACTTATTATCTTTATTGATGAATAAAATCTTCTACTTTTATACATACAAGTTTTACATAAGCAGCAATGGTGTTCAATAGGATTCTTGTTATGCTAATAACTAAAGCAATATTTCAGGCACCTTTTGAATCTTTCAAATGTATTCTTTGGTGCTTTTTAAGATGAATTACGGAGGGAAATTTCTTTGGACACAGACTGCATGAAAATGGCTTATCCTTTGAATGCAGTGCTGTATGATAATCCAAAACAGACTTTTGCTTAAACGCCTTGTCACAAAGTTTGCAAGAGTATGGACATTCTCCTGTATGGGTCCTATTGTGTCTGACAAGGTCACTATTTCGCTGGAAATTCTTTCCGCATACACTGCAAAAGAACAACATTTCATCACTGTGGATTTTCAAATGAAAATTGAGTCCAAATCTTCCCACAAACCGCTTTCCACAAATGTGGCACTCATGTGGTTTTATACCCATGTGATTCATTATGTGTATCCTCAAATGAGATTTCCAAACAAACTTCTGTCCGCATATGTCACACATGAACTTTCCCTCTCCTAAATGAGAGTTGCGATGATTCACTAAATCCTTGAACTTCTCAAATCCCTTCTTGCATTCCTTGCATTCCCACACTCTTTCCCCATCGTGTGAGGATTGGTGATCGTCCAGCTCATACTTCCTCTTGAAGCTCTTGTCACAGTAAGCGCACTTGTATTGATCTTTTCCAGTATGTGTCTTCTGGTGCCGTGAGAGGTTATGTTTCAGGAGGAACCTCTTCCCACAGGTAGAACACATGAAAGGTTTCTCTGTCCCATGGATCTTCACATGTCGATTCAAATCACACTTCCTTATGCATTCTTTACCACAATCATGGCACTTGTATACCATATTCTTCTCCTTCTTCTCTTCCTCTGCTTTCCTTTCTGTGCTCTGCATCTGCTCTCCGATGTTCGACAGTCTCTTCCTCTTTTTCTTGCACCTTAATTTAGGCCCAGTCATATCAGACGATGATGGATTCTCTTCTCTGGTTTGGACAGTCACATCATAAACCTATCCAAAATGACAGGGTGAGAATAAAAAAATACTTAGTTAAAAATATAATGAAAATATCAGTATAATTCAAGTTGTTTTCTTTTATTTTTCAGAATAACAATTATGTATAAAAAATTAAAGAATACGTACACATGAATGTCTCATCCATAGTTCTCTGTTTGGGAAATATACCTGGTTTCAAAAGTTTCAGAATTTTGCCTAATAAATAAATAAACTTTTTTGCCATAAATATGGTACAGATAATATTTTCATCATTCTAATCTGATGTCCAAAAGCTTATGAAAACATTTTTTTTTAATCTCTAAATATTAAAGTCGTAGTTGGTTGGTAGCCTATTTAAGTGATGAAAACTGCTAATAACTCAAAAACATTTCTTTCTTTTTCAATGAGACTTAACAGAAATAGCTAGGCCTTATCCCTGTTAAATTTTAATCTGCACACCAGCTACATTGAAGTAATGGGATCAATTCTAGATGTTTATTTTCTTCACTTCATTAACAGAGAGATGAATGTAGCATAAGAATCATTTGCATTTGGTGATCTTCACATGGAGGCAGAACACAAAACATCAGTGTGTGCCCTTTTACTGTCGGACTGAGTTAAATGAACGTCAGTACTATTATTGTATTTGCATTTCATTGCATTGATCCAAATTTCAATACCAATACTATATTTCAAAATATTTCTTTCCTCTAATAAGCAACATCATGTAATTTTTCAATATGCTAACTATAGAATACTTTTTACTTGAACAACTTATTACAAATTTTTTATTATATACGCAATTTTTTCAGAATGTAAACAAATATTTTTAAAATACCCCAAAGTAAGTCTGGCAGATAGAACCTATGAATGGGCATTTAAATCCGGTGGATAAAGGTTGAAATATATGATATAAATAATCCCAACTAAATATGAAAAATTATGTTATTCTCAAAGTGAGATCTTTCAAAATGTTATGCTAAAATGAACAAACTTTGTATAGTATGACAGTGTTTATCTGTCATTTGAAGAAATGACAGTTGTTAGTAATATTTACATAGTTACTGTTGGCAAAAAAATTCATTTAAATTTTTTTATCCATATCCCTTTATTTCAATCTAGTGAATCACCCTTACAACATTTAACTTCAACATTTGGAGGCATATGAAATACTTTATATTAAACAACTGCTCCAACAGGGGATGAAACCTAGCACACCCATGATATTATTATTATACAAAAATGATTGAGACATCGAAACTAACAAACCAAACATTTTTGGTTGTTGAAACTAAAATGTTCAATATGAAAGATGTAATGGACATTGCATTCAAGATCGTCTGTTCTATTCGATCAAGAAGTTTGCAGAGGTGTCTATTCAGGTCCCAACTAGAAGACTACGAAGTGGAATATGGAGACCTTTTGCTACATACTGATGTCAGATGGCTTAGTAAAGGAAAATTTCTCCAGAGATTTAGAAATTTGTTATCTGAAGATTGTGTGGTTATTAGATTTGGCTTTCATGACTGATATCAATACTAAGCTAAACAAACTCAATTTTGATCTTCAAGGAAGAGATAAAATTATCACTCAGATGATACGTTCTGTGACTATCTTATCATCAGAAAAACTCTTTTGGGATCTTCTAATGGAAGAAAAATATCCAAATCTGAGAAGAAGTGCTATATGACCAAGGAGGTTATAACCTATATAACAGTATTTTTTGGTTCAACCTATTTTTGCGATTCAGCATTCTTAAGTATGAAAATAATAAAATCCAAGTATCAGTCCACTTGAACAGATAATCACCTTGACGACTGTATGCAGTTAGCTATAAGCAGCTATGATCCAAAGTTTGTGCAACTAGCTGACGCCATGCAGGGCAAATTATTCACGTCAAACTTAATGCTATGATGCTATATAATGAAATTAATTAAATAATTTACATTGTACAAAAGACCTAAATTCTTTTAAATAATTTTTATATAAATAAAAATATTTTAAATTATTATTTGACAACTGTTCTGCCTGCAGTTTATGTTGACAAAAGAGGTAAATGCACTGGATAAAATAAATAAAACAATCAGCATTGTCCAGCTCTCCCCCTCACTCCCTCCCTCAAAAGAAATTTCAACTGTGAAGACGGAAGATCCAGTGCCGTTTTAATGGACAGGCGGCACACCCTTATGTTTCAAGCATGTTTTAAAAATATTTCAATAATACAGTAAAACCCCTATTTAATGAATCGCTGGGGGATTAGAATATATTTCACTAAATCGTGGTTTTCATTAAATGGAGGTTTTCAATTAAAATGAGTTAAATTTATCTTTTTTGCTTGTGTATTACTTCCATTATACAATACCAGAATAAGGCCACTGAAAATGGTCTCTATAATAAAAATCCATTTTTCAATTTTGTATGCACAATACTTATATTAATACTTTTAAAATAAACATTTATAAACAAATTCCAGTGACAAACAAGCCATATTGCTATTGAATATGAAAATTTCTGTAATGAATCATTCATATGATTACAAATAATTATTTCAAAATTTTAAAGTATTTTCAAAATTGACATAAATCTTGAAACAATTTTTTATCCCTCCTTTAAAAAGCTTCATTATACAACATTAAATAGAAAATATTAAAATAGATTTGGATTTTCACAAAAAAATATCAAAATTATTCAAAAACCAAGCATACATAGCTACAAGAAAATTATTTATTAAAATACTCCAGCAAACTTGTTTGCTTCTTCTGGCAGGTGCTCTGAACATTCAGAACTTCTCGCTCCAAAGAATTTACTTTTGATATAGTAGTGCTGTTCACATCAAAAGAAGTTAAATATCTTCGAACCACTTCAAGTGCATGAACCGCTTCACCAAGTGTGGGAACTGATTCTTCTTCTTGTACTGCCTCTTCTTCTACTACTGCCTCTTCTTCCTCTGCCTCGTTGGTATTACAGATTTCTTCCACGTCTTGTGGATGACCAGACGTACTCTCAAGATCATCACACCGGACAAACTCTTCAAAATTTGTGTCCATGTCAGGTGCAATTTTCAACCAATTTTCGTGCTCAATCACATCGATATCTACATCAATTTCCATAGCATTGTTGCAATTGAGCGCAGCCTTATAAAAACAGTTTGATATTGTTTGAGGTGTAACTGAATTCCATGCAGCTGTTACCATATGCAAACCCTGAAGGACGCTCAGTTTCAAATGTTTATTCATCTCAATGTAGGATACTGCTTTCTGCACCAAAGCCTTCCTGTACTTTGCTTTCATGGAGTGAATAATGCCCAAGTCAAGTGGCTGCAGATGGCTAGTACAATTAGCTGGAAAAAACACCACTTTAATATTGCGAAGAAAATCAGTATCTGGAGGGTGGGCCGGACATTTATCAATAAATAGAAGAATTTTTCTATTTGCACCACCCATCTTTGCATCTAATGATTTCAAAAATGTTTTAAATATATCCGTTGTCATCCATGCATTTTTATTACTGGCATATTTACATGGCAATGCCCGGACATTTTTAAAACACCTTGGCTTGGCAAATTTACCTATTATTAGAGGCGTCAACTTTTCACTGCCATCTGAATTTGCACATAAAAGTGCAGTTATCCTATCTTTACTTCTCTTTCCACCATGGCACTTGTCTCCTCTAGTAGCAAGAGTTTTTGATGGAAGAAGGTTGAAAAAATGCGTTTCATCTGCATTAAGAATATCATTCGGCTTATAGCCTTCTAAATACCTTACCAATGTTACACTCTTCCAGTAGTCAACAGCTCCTTCATCAACACTAGCACTTTTGCCATAAACACTTTTATATTCAAGTCCATGGCGCTTCTTAAATCTGTCCAGCCATCCATTGGAACCCTTAAAGTTTTCTATTCTAAGCCTAGTTGCTACCCTAATTGCTTTCTCCTTCAACAGTACACCATTGATTGGGAGGTTGGCGGAGCGCATTCCCTCAAACCACTCTATCAATATCTTCTCCATTTCATCATATGGTGATGATTTGATATTTTTTCTTTTGATGGCTTTACCCCCACATTTCACTTCTTCACCAAGTATTAATTGTTTATTCTTCATTATACAAAACAATGAAGACGGTGCAAGATTAAATTTGCGTGCAATTTCTATCGCAGGCATGCTTGGGTTCTTTTCCACTTCTTGAATGATTTTCACTTTTTCCGTAATTGTCAGCTTCTTCCTTTTACTAGTAGCCATTATTAAGGAATAAAAATAAAAATAGTAGAAAGAATATTTTTCACAATTGCTTCAGGTTTACACACTTATCGCCGAACAGGCAGGCAGCACAACGAAGAGTTGAACTGCTAGATAAGGTAGACGGAGAGGGGACAGGCATTACGTCATCAGGATCGGAGTAATCAGCTGACATGTCTCACAAGGGAAGCCCCCAAGGTGTGACACTCGTATCGGATTGCGACTTTGCAGAATGAAATTATATGCAAAATAACGGACTCCTATTTCTACCTAGGTGTCAACTCGACGTCGTTTACGAGAAAATGCCCTTTCAAAATCGCGATCCGAGAGTCATCAAAATAAGAACTTTAAATCATGATCAATACATGACGAGATGGTAAAGCGAATGGGTGATCCGTAAAATTATGTTCGTTAAGAATTACGGTGAAGAATTTCGATGTAGAAAATAGTAGTTATAATGCATTGAATACATTTTTTTAAAATGGTCTGCAAGTTTTATCGACGATATGCTGGAAATTGCGAACAAATTTTTAAAAACCGGAGAAAAAAATATTGGTCCCTTCGGGAATCGAACCCCGGCAAAAATATTTGAAACCCAGCTCGTTTCCCCTAGACCAACGCTCCAAGAAAATTAGGAAAGGACTTTTAACGTACTTATTTCGATGACTCTCGGATCGTGATTTTCAAAGGGCATTTTCTCAAAAACGACGTCGAGTATATAGCACACTATGACAACAGGTAACTGAGCGTGATACCAGAAATGAGGAACATACGAGCGGGATTCATTAAATTGTAGGATTTACGGTTTCCTTGCGGCCACTACTGTCTTAGCAGACAATGTAGCCGCTTGCGCGTGATGAGCCATTCACAATGTTTTGAGCGTATATCGTAATTTTTACGTAAAATATGTTTCTTTTGTGATTTCTTTTTGCACATGAAAAAATTTACTAAATGCGGGAAGCGTCAAATAAAAATTGAAGTACGAGTACATAATATTTTTCCACTAAATGCGGGTTTTTCACTAAATCGGGTTTCACTAAATGCGGGAAAATAATACATTGTTTATATGGAGCAATTGTCGGGACATGAAAAAATCTTCACTAAATCCGGGATTTCACTAAATGCGGGAACATTAAATCGGGGTTTTACTGTATATAAATAAAAATGTTATCGTCCTTTCTATCACGCGAGTCATGCATGGTATACTTTATTTTGTCCATTTATGATGTGTGCGTGATTTAGGTAGAATAAAAGCTATAATTTTTTGAGTAATTTTAAGTTAAGTTTAAGACACATCATTGCTCTCAAGAAGAGGGATGAAAGTCAGCCAGCTAACACACTTTGAATAAGGTTGAGATTCAATCCCCCATTCTCATTATTATTCCTAAAAATATTGCCGAGTGTTCTTCAATTGGAAATGGGTAACAAAAACAGAAAAAAATTACGTTTCTGAAAGTGATCAACAACTCAACAACACTCCTTGGAGATTTGTCGCCCTGTTGGCAGCAGCTCCAGTTATATTTCGCAACAAATTTCCTAATGTTGCAAATATTTTTGAATACAGTACACAGGGTATCAAGGACCACAAATGTCCTTCCCTCCACTCCTGCTAGTGTTTATGCTCCTTGGGTAACATTGCAAGCATTACCTGGTTTCCATCACTGAGAGAGCTATGATAAAGCGAATATCCATCGACTCCTCCCTTACTGTTTTTTGTCATCGGTGAATCCCCGAAATTAATCTTAGTATCCAGATGAGTGACCCTGATCATTGGAAGTTTCATAGAAGAAGAATTACCAGAATTTTGGGGCATTTTCTGTTAAAACTGTCGACACTTCCACTTAAGATAAGTTATATCCATAATTTTATGCAATTCTATGAACGTACTTCATTTTAGTCATTTTGTAACTGAAGGACATTTAAGAGAATTGGAAAGTAATGTGTTTTTGATTTCTTACAATACCGATCAATTGACATTGATCCTACGATATGTCAGAAATGCTGATCCAGTAGAGCAATTTTTGCAGTTTGTTCACATCCTTGGACACAAACCTGATCATGTTGCTGATGCTGTGACGACTTTCTTGGCCAACAATAACATAATGCTAATGGGGTTGCGGAGGTCAATCTAAGACAATGCAACGAATATGTTTTAAAACAAAACTCAACTCGATTCAAAATTTCAAACATCTGTAGTATTTAAAAAAGAAAACAAATTCGATTATAGAAAATAAAAATGTTTTTGAAGAAATACCAAAAGTTTTCTGCAAAACATGTTTTTAAAATACTTTTTATTGTTTATTATGCCTTTATTATGTTTCTAAGCACATATCTTTATTGTAGTATCCAGGATAAATTGTTCCGAACATCCTATTTTCAAGAAATAATTATGAATAATGTAACGTAATCTAATGAAAAACATTGTGAATTCAATTCAATCACCTGTAAAATACAATAGATTTTGGGGTCGCATAGAAATGTTTAATGTAAAATCAATTAACAAATTACGAACTTCGGATATTAATAGATTATTGTCTTTAATAATGAACTGTACTTGGGAAAGCTTTACATCGCACAAAGTTTCCATAATATAAATAAAGCCAATTATTGTAAATTTCCACTTGACCTGCTGTAACAGGCAAAACCGGCCGAATAAATTCATGTCTAGTAAAAATTTACAATAATTGTCTTTACTTATTATCTTTATTGATGAATAAAATCTTCTACTTTTATACATACAAGTTTTACATAAGCAGCAATGGTGTTCAATAGGATTCTTGTTATGCTAATAACTAAAGCAATATTTCAGGCACCTTTTGAATCTTTCAAATGTATTCTTTGGTGCTTTTTAAGATGAATTACGGAGGGAAATTTCTTTGGACACAGACTGCATGAAAATGGCTTTTCCTTCGAATGCAGTGCTGTATGATAATCCAAATCCGACTTTTGCTTAAACGCCTTGTCACAAAGTTTGCAAGAGTATGGACATTCTCCTGTATGGGTCCTATAGTGTCTGACAAGGCCACTCTTTCGCTGGAAACTCTTTCCGCATACACTGCAAAAGAACAACATTTCATCATTGTGGATTTTCAAATGAAAATTGAGTCCAAATCTTCCCACAAACCGCTTTCCACAAATGTGGCACTCATGTGGTTTTATACCCATGTGATTCATTATGTGTATCCTCAAATGAGATTTCCAAACAAACTTCTGTCCGCATATGTCACACATGAACTTTCTCTCTCCCAAATGAGATTTGCGATGATTCACTAAATCCTTTAACTTCTCAAATCCCTTCTTGCATTCCCACACTCTTTCCCCACCGTGTGAGGATTGGTGATCGTCCAGCTCATACTTCCTCTTGAAGCTCTTGTCACAGTAAGCGCACTTGTATTGATCTTTTCCAGTATGTGTCTTCTGGTGCCGTGAGAGGTTATGTTTCAGGAGGAACCTCTTCCCACAGGTAGAACACATGAAAGGTTTCTCTGTCCCATGGATCTTCACATGTCGATTTAAATCACACTTCCTTATGCATTCTTTACCACAATCATGGCACTTGTATACCATCTTCTTCTCCTTCTTCTCTTCCTCTGCTTTCCTTTCTGTGCTCTGCATCTGCTCTCCGATGTTCGACAGTCTCTTCCTCTTTTGCTTGCACCTTAATCTAGGCCCAGTCATATCAGACGATGATGGATTCTCTTCTCTGGTTTGGACAGTCACATCATAAACCTATCCAAAATGACAGGGTGAGAATAAAAAAATACTTAGTTAAAAACATAATGAAAATATCAGTATAATTCAAGTTGTTTTCTTTTATTTTTCAGAATAACAATTATGTATAAAAAATTAAAGAATACGTACACATGAATGTCTCATCCATAGTTCTCTGTTTGGGAAATATACCTGGTTTCAAAAGTTTCAGAATTTTGCCTAATAAATAAATAAACTTTTTTGCCATAAATATGGTACAGATAATATTTTCATCATTCTAATCTGATGTCCAAAAGCTTATGAAAACATTTTTTTTTAATCTCTAAATATTAAAGTCGTAGTTGGTTGGTAGCCTATTTAAGTGATGAAAACTGCTAATAACTAAAAACATTTCTTTCTTTTTCAATGAGACTTAACAGAAATAGCTAGGCCTTATCCCTGTTAAATTTTAATCTGCACACCAGCTACATTGAAGTAATGGGATCAATTCTAGATGATTATTTTCTTCACTTCATTAACAGAGAGATGAATGTAGCATAAGAATCATTTGCATTTGGTGATTTTCACATGGAGGCAGAACACAAAACATCAGTGTGTGCCCTTTTACTGTCGGAGTGAGTTAAATGAACGTCAGTACTATTATTGTATTTGCATTTCATTGCATTGATCCAAATTTCAATACCAATACTATATTTCAAAACATTTCTTTCCTCTAATAAGCAACATCATGTAATTTTTCAATATGCTAACTATAGAATACTTTTTACTTGAACAACTTATTACAAATTTTTTATTATATACGCAATTTTTTCAGAATGCAAACATATATTTTTAAAATACCCCAAAGTAAGTCCGGCAGATAGAACCTATGAATGGGCATTTAAATCCGGTGGATAAAGGTTGAAATATATGATATAAATAATCCCAACTAAATATGAAAAGTTATGTTATTCTCAAAGTGAGATCTTTCAAAATGTTATGCTAAAATGAACAAACTTTGTATAGTATGACAGTGTTTATCTGTCATTTGAAGAAATGACAGTTGTTAGTAATATTTACATAGTTACTGTTGGCAAAAAAATTCATTTTAATTTTTTTATCCATATCCCTTTATTTCAATCTAGTGAATCACCCTTACAACATTTAACTTCAACATTTGGAGGCATATGAAATACTTTATATTAAACAACTGCTCCAACAGGGGATGAAACCTAGCACACCCATGATATTATTATTATACAAAAATGATTGAGACATCGAAACTAACAAACCAAACATTTTTGGTTGTTGAAACTAAAATGTTCAATATGAAAGATGTAATGGACATTGCATTCAAGATCGTCTGTTCTATTCGATCAAGAAGTTTGCAGAGGTGTCTATTCAGGACCCAACTAGAAGACTACGAAGTGGAATATGGAGACCTTTTGCTACATACTGATGTCAGATGGCTTAGTAAAGGAAAATTTCTCCAGAGATTTAGAAATTTGTTATCTGAAGATTGTGTGGATATTAGATTTGGCTTTCATGACTGATATCAATACTACGATAAACAAACTCAATTTTGATCTTCAAGGAAGAGACAAAATTATCACTCAGATGATACGTTCTGTGACTATCTTATCATCAGAAAAACTGTTTTGGGATCTTCTAATGGAAGAAAAATATCCAAATTTGAGAAGAAGTGCTATATGACCAAGGAGGTTATAACCTATATAACAGTATTTTTTGATTCCAACTATTTTTGCGATTCACCATTCTTAAGTATGAAAATAATAAAATCCAAGTATCAGTCCACTTGAACAGATAATCACCTTGACGACTGTATGCAGTTAGCTATAAGCAGCTATGATCCAAAGTTTGTGCAAATAGCTGACGCCATGCAGGGCAAATTATTCACGTCAAACTTAATGCTATGATGCTATATAATGAAATTAATTAAATAATTTACATTGTACAAAAGACCTAAATTCTTTTAAATAATTTTTATATAAATAAAAATATTTTAAATTATTATTTGACAACTGTTCTGCCTGCAGTTTATGTTGACAAAAGAGGTAAATGCACTGGATAAAATAAATAAAACAATCAGCATTGTCCAGCTCTCCCCCTCACTCCCTCCCTCAAAAGAAATTTCAACTGTGAAGACGGAAGATCCAGTGCCGTTTTAATGGACAGGCGGCACACCCTTATGTTTCAAGCATGTTTTAAAAATATTTCAATAATACAGTAAAACCCCTATTTAATGAATCGCTGGGGGATTAGAATATATTTCACTAAATCGAGGTTTTCATTAAATGGAGGTTTTCAATTAAAATGAGTTAAATTTATCTTTTTTGCTTGTGTATTAGTTCCATTATACAATACCAGAATAAGGCCACTGAAAATGGTCTCTATAATAAAAATCCATTTTTCAATTTTGTATGCACAATACTTATATTAATACTTTTAAAATAAACATTTATAAACAAATTCCAGTGACAAACAAGCCTTATTGCTATTGAATATGAAAATTTCTGTAATGAATCATTCATATGATTACAAAAAATTATTTCAAAATTTTAAAAGTATTTTCAAAATTGACATAAATCTTGAAACAATTTTTCATCACTCCTTTAAAAAGCTTCATCATTCAACATTCTGTTCTATTCGATCAAGAAGTTTGCAGAGGTGTCTATTCAGGTCCCAACTAGAAGACTACGAAGTGGAATATGGAGACCTTTTGCTACATACTGATGTCAGATGGCTTAGTAAAGGAAAATTTCTCCAGAGATTTAGAAATTTGTTATCTGAAGATTGTGTGGATATTAGATTTGGCTTTCATGACTGATATCAATACTAAGCTAAACAAACTCAATTTTGATCTTCAAGGAAGAGATAAAATTATCACTCAGATGATACGTTCTGTGACTATCACCCTTATAACATTTAACTTCAACATTTGGAGGCATATGAAATACTTTATATTAAACAACTGCTCCAACAGGGGATCAAACCTAGTACACCCATGATATTAGTATAATATCAAAAATGATTGAGCCATGGAAACTAACAAACCAAACATTTTTTTGTTTTTGAAACAATACATGATGGAAAATAATCAACTTAGGTGAAATTTACATTAAAATGCCAGTGTTAAGGATGTTGGTGAAACGGAATTTCCTGGAATCACTGGAAATACTGAACAAAAGCTAATATTAAGAGAAGAAAATAATCAAAATGTTTCAAAACCAACTAATTTGAATCTACAGTTACCATTAACAAAATGTTAAAATTTTACCTGAAGTTTAACAATGACATAATCAGTAAGAGAATAACCATTTAAAAAGCTATGATTTTCTGACTAAATGGAAATTATCAAATATCACACAGATCCTAAAATCCGGTACCAGATCAAACGTTTCACATTTCCGACCCATTTCCATTCTCCCAATAATTTCAATTGTCTTTGAAAGAATAATACATAGAAATCTTCTTCATTATTTTCTCCCATGTATTTCTCACCAACAACATGGTTTTCGAATGGGAGGTTCATGTTAAATGAACCTAACAATACTACACAATGAAGTAACAACGGCCTTTGAGGATAGATTACAACTTGATGTGTGTTATATTGACCTGAATGAAGCATTCGATTCTGTTGACCACAGGCTACTCATACACAAACTTGCCAACAGATTCAATATTCATGGCCTGCTTTTGAGATTAATTCAAGATTATTTGCAATCACATCTTCAAAGAGTGGTAATTTATGGAGTTTCCTCTGCAGCTATTCCAGTTCTCTCTGGTGTACCCCAAGGCAGCGTCTTAGGTCCCTTACTTTTTGCTTTATTTATCGATGACGTTGATGATATAGTCACACTACACTCCTGCAAAATTTTACTCTATGCAGACGACTGCGTTGATGGCAATGTGTGAGCAGTCGTGTTCGAAACATCATCTAGAAGTCTTTCGTGGATATTTATTTGGAGAATAGCGACAAGCGATTAAATGAAACAGATCTGGAGAGAGGAAGAAAGAGATACTGAGCATGTGCAGTCACTCAGGCAGAGATCGGGATAAAGATAGACAGTTTGAATCAAGGGCATGTAAAAGGAAGAAGCATTCTCTTTTGGAAGAATCACAACGAAGCTGTAAAGGATCTTTGATGAAAATTGTCAAGAGGGAGTGCAGTGAAAAAACTGATCTTAGCTGCAGTGTTAGAGAGAACAATTAAAATCTTATTGATGTTAGCTATGAAAGTAAAAATGAAAATCTTGAAGACCCCAACATAACAGTGAAAACTAGAGCTGAAACAAGTGTAATTATTCATAATACCCAAAAATGGAGTGATGACTATGATAGTTGTGCTCCGTCAACTTTTACGGCAGCAGAATTGGTTGCTGTTGGGGAATAGCCTAGTGTATTTGCCAATTTTAGTGATCCTGGCAAGTAGATTTTCCCTTTGACCCATAAGCAATTAAGCAATATTGCTCGGAAAGGTTCGATTTGCATCTTAAGAGATAATTATGACTTTCCATTAGATGACAAAAACCGACATTTTAGGTCACTTTACTACAATCGTGTATCAAACAATGGTAAAAAGAGGCATCTCCCAACACATGAGATTGGAAAACCGCTGTTGTAAGACAAGTGAAGATTTTTTTAGACCGATTCAACGCAAAATTGCTAGTTATAGAATTAGGAACCTTGGCCGAATGTTGTTGCTACAGCAAACCAACTGCCTCTAATCCATTTAAAGACTGGTCCACGATCGACATTAGAAGCAGTAAGTATATATATATAAATAAATAATTCAAAATTTGTTTGCGTGTATTTTTATTAAAACATAAACGAGTATTCAGGAATCTTAAGTCGTGGGCCTCGCAAACTCCAATCGCCTAGCTGCCTCGTACCCTCTAAGTCAACCTCTGGTTGAAAAAGACTGCCGATGATTACCAGCCGCTAAAATGGTAGACGGAACAAGAACAAGACGAATCATTATGCTATCAGTCGAGCAAAAGTTTATTTGCTAATTTGTAAAAATTATAGCCACTTTCGTTATATTGAGAATTGAGTTCCAACACTCCCCTGATATTATACTGACATTGACAATGCTTGGAAGTATTCTTCACGTAACCAGGGAAACTAAAAGTAAACAAATTACCGAAAGGGTAGACGTGATAGTTTATGGACATGGAAAACTCTAATATCAAGGCATTACTATGAAATTTAAACAACAAAAATTACTCTTATTACTCTTATCAAGATAAAATCATGTTTCCAATCTTGTAAAAGCATATATCATACAAATCACTTATCAATAAAAACGATGTTGATGATAAAGCTATAGATATTGATTGATACCCCTGTGAGTCATCGTAATCGGGATGAGGTATGCAATCCCACAAAACACTTGGGTGGCACTTACCGCTGACTATGGACGATGATTGTTGTCCAAATTTAAAATAACTATAACAGCAGCAAAATTATTTTCAAATATTTTTCCTTAATCAATTCATGATTCTGAACCTCTATATAAACAAAAAACAGAAAAATTGGTTTCAGTCCAGGTGAAAAATAAAATTTCCTTGCAGCATTGAATATGTTAAAGAGGTAAGCTTTCAAGTGAAATATATATATATATATATATATATATATATATATATATATATATATATATATACACACATACATACACACACACACATACATACATACATACACATTGTGTACCAGATTTAGTTTCCCGTGGTAGACTTACTTCATTTTGTCATAAATCCAAAAAATGTCAATGAAATCTCGTGACGGCATATAAGAAAAAAAAGTTTTTACGGTCCATGCGAAAGTGCAGCACTGTAAAAACTGCAGTAGACGATTTTTGGACCAGAAGGGTCTATTTTAAAAAACCTGTTTCAATGAGGAGACATTTTCATAACATTACCGAAATATTACACTTCATTGGCAAAGTTCTTACAAATGTGTTATAATCCGTATTGGAATAATACGCCATATATTTAGTGTTTGTTAGTTTTGTCTGGTTTTACCAGTTAGGGGCATGGTTTTCCAAAGTCGTATATGGAGACGGACGAAGTTTCAGAAAAGCCCCATAGATGGCACGATCATAGCCACAATTTCGATGAAGCTGAAAGCAAAAGCAATTTGTCATGGAAACATTTTATTTAAAGCAAGCTACCACAACCGTTGAACATAAACATAAAAATTGAGAAGGAATGGGGAAAAACATTTACCGTTCCGTAACTAAAACTTCAATTATCTTCAAAGCTAGAAAAATCTTCCTCATCTTCATTATCAAAGCCCAAAAACTCGTCATCACTTCTGCTGGAATCATCGCTGATGTCACTGTCTTCAAATAACGCGTCGTCTTCTGTCTCATCCAGGGCATTGCTAATACCTCACTTCTTAAAAGACTTGACAATTATTTCAGTTCTTACATTTTCCCAAGATTTCTTCACCCACTCACACACTTGTGCAATGGTAGGTCGCTTCATTCTTCCTGTGGGTGTGAGGTCATGAACTGGATCTCTCATCCACTTGTTTCAATATTCTCGCATGTTTTGCTTAAATGGCTTATTCACAGACCGAAGCAAACAAAACGATATATATCGACCCTAGTACCGGTCATAAAAATAAAACCAGTAATAATAATAACAACAACAACATCATTTAAGTATATAATAATATTTTGGAGTAGGGCTAGGTAGTACTGACCATCTGGGGTAAAATTACCCTACAGAGGTGAGCGTGGGGGATGACGTTAGGCTGCGGAACGTCTCGCCTTCGCATATAAGACCCGGGGGTGATTTTTGAGCCATTATTTTGGAAAAAAGTGCGTCTTATACGTGCGTCAAATACGGTAATATAAAAATTTAAATAAATAATCAGAGTATTGTAAAACAAACAAATTTTACATAGAATTTCAATGCAAAAAGTAAATTTAAATCATCAAATTGAAAGGCCGAAAACTGCCAACCCTATATTTAAGTAGTAATTTTAAGCGTCAATATTCATTGAAAATCTCTCGGGAAAATAAACGTCGATTTTAATCACAGATTAAAAAAAAATAAAAGTTGAATCCTACCAACCCTATATATAACTTATAAAAACAAACATGAAATTCAATGTCAGTAGTCTAATTTTATAAGGGGAAATAGGGTATTATTACTTTTAAACATGCAGATTACTGATCGATATCGCAAAAGTTTTTGTGGATACCACTAATATTAATAAAGGGTTGTGTGTGAGTGTGGCCAACATATCTCGAAAACCAAGAAACTTAGACTTAAAAAAACTCAGTACACTTACTAATGGGATCATGAGGATGTGTACCTCAGGGACAGAATTTGGATTTTTCCAGGGAGAGGGGAAGTGGAGGGGGGTGCCATAAGATTAAAATCCATTTTCAATTTATATGCTCTTACTCTTTCCAAATTAAAATTTGAAATAATTGACCTACTATCTTCCGATCTGGACTGTTTAAAAAAAAACGTTTATCATTCTTACTGTCACATTTTGCCTATGATACAAAATCACCTTTCTGTTTAAATCTTATTTACTGAATAATTTTAAGCTTTTTAACGATATGTTTCCTTGCTGACTATGTCAAGGTTAAACCTCGAGTTTATATTGTTGCCTTAATCATTATACTGCCTAGGTATTTTTTAAGGAATGCATGATTTGAATGATTTGATATGAGAGAGAGGAAGAAAGAGACAGATGAAGAAAAAATTATATGTTCTATAAATTAAAAATAATTTTGGGCATATAAAAACTGAATGGCATAATGTATTTCTTTTTCATACAAAACTGTTATTACACTCTGGAACACCGAATTATGTGAATTTTACATGTATTGTTTACTTTTTATTGCCTATTAATGTTGGTGTCATTAATTTTCATTACAATTTGAACTTAATACTTAATTCACACATACACGTCATATTTGATGGGTCATTACACCAGTGCATGAATAGAAGAAGACTCACCTGAGCGAATACATTGGCTGGAGAGTCATTTCCACACGAGATTGAATTTGAGGAATTCTCCTTTGGGCTTGATGTTCCGCCGTCTGTCTCACTAACATGTGATGTTTGTAGAGTGACAGCAGGAACCTGTTAAAGGGAGACGTAATTTTAAAGCAAACTTACATTTCCATCTATCAATAAATACATTATTACAACAAACGAAATCAGTGCAACATCTACTGCACAAACCTTCTGGAGCTAATACGAGATGTCAATTTTTAAATATGTTTACAGAATCAGTCTGCTATGCTCAGTTGTTCATCAGAATTCACTTATTTATTATTATTATTATTACACTAGAAAATAACTCATTAATTAAGCAGTTTCAATGATTTAAAACAAACAGTGAAAATGAAAAATTAATACTAAGATAAAAAATAAAAATTTATCTTCAAAATGTAAAATTACCTCATTAACTCAGTAAACATCTATATGCAAGCCGTAATCGTAAAAACAATATGTAATGTACCTATCTCTGCCTTCGGCTCTTCTGTCAGTCACACTAATACACACCATATGATTATAAGACGACTAGCGATTTTTCAGCATTAAAAATTGGAACAAAACCTCATCTTATATTCAGGTACAGCAGACCCTTGACTTACAACTGCTTGACTTATGACCCCCAGCTCATACGTCCTCTCTTAAAGAAAATAAGATCCACACATGTCCAAACTCGCATATACCACTGCCTAAAGGCCAACTCACACTGACAGCTAAGCCATGTGAGCAAGCTTTCTACGTGATGTGCCTTTGAATTGCCACAATAGATTTCCGGATGTAGCCTCACACCAAATGCAAGCCATATAGCATGTATCACCACTTGTATTGTTTTTTGAGGTTTTCCGATAAGTTGTTTTCAAGTGAGTTGCATGTGCATTTGAGTGAGCTTTTTCCAGAGGTCTGTCAAATCCGAGAGGTCCTCCTTGAAGTATATATCTAAAGATGATGGTGAATTATTGACTAACATATCTGTAAGTAAACTTAGCTTTAATTATCAGGTTTATCATTGGGCTATATCTAACAGTGTTTTTAGTTTTACTCATCTGTTTGTCGTAGAGCACCGGAATCGCTATAATTTTTTAATAAAATATCACCGGGATTTATGGTATGATAGGAATATCCCAATTAGTTTACGTAAGGTAGAGTATAGTTATTTGGGATGGCCAATGAGAGGTCCTAGTGATGTTTTGAAGGGGTAGACGGAAATGTATTCAAAATTTATAGTTAATATTTATGTAAAGATTCAGGTTATAGATCATGAAGACGAAGATTATTATTTTTCAGGGCCGAAGAACGAGGATTTGGCTTCGTAATTTGCACAATATTTACAGAGCGGTTCGATTAGGCCTGCTATTCCTCATGATAATGAGGTACATATTGAGCCGATAGATAAACTTCCACATATTTCAAAATTTATAGACCCTAGTTAAACCGCTGTTGACTATGTTAATAAGTTCCAGATAGGTTTTCCAACTAAATGAATGTCATGGACAATCTGACCATCAAGAGGCGTTTATACTAAAAAATATATTGAAAATTAAACCTGGAATGAGGAAGTATTTGTCTACTTCCGTATTAAAATCACCTGATGCTAATGTGTATTCTAATATTTATAAGTGGTTGCATGATGGAGAGGCATTTATTTCCAATGTATGCCAGCTGATACTTCTGTGAAGTATAACAAGTCGAGTATAGAATTTCACAATGTTAGAATTAAGGTTAATTGTTCCATGTTGTTAACTTTAGCCGGTAGAGGTACGGAAAATCACGTGATCATTTTTTAAGCAATAAAGCCACTCTCAAACTAAATGTCTCTTTGTCCTTTACTGTTCCCAGACCTGACTATTTCTGATATTCTGACATGGCGGCAGCTGGTGGGCAAGGACTTGTTCCATCCGTCAAAGAGGTTCGTCATACTGATCAAGGTGTGCGGCGTCTTGGAGTATTGTTCGCAACACCCGCATATCCAGAGAATGTGAACTTAGTCATGGATAGAATCCAAAGATTTGTTTTAATGCCTAGCATTGGTTTATGAAATCATATTAATTCAAGAACTGGCACCAATTTAAGATATTGGCCTTCGTATATTTTAGATTTGCTATTTTGTACAAGATTAAGCCATGTATCAGGGATGAAGATTTGTTGCCATATGTATGGCAATGGCATTGATATAAATTTGTCATTAGCTTGATTAAGTTTTCCGAATATGACCAAAATTATGCAGATTTTATTTCGTCATATCGTTATGTTGCTATGCGGGGGACTGAGAAGAATTAATTTTTCTATAATGTAGTACTTCGTGATGTGTTTTCCTTTAACAGTCAACACTATGATAAGAGGCCAGTGCATGGACGCTATCCTTCCAATGTAAGGTTTGACCATAGCGGTATCCCCTTCTGCCGCAAAAAATAGATAATGATGCAACCCCACACACGCGATGCGCTCACTCTAGAATAACCTAGTGAGCGCGTATGCACTAAGGATTTTATCTTTCCCTCTCAGCGGCTAAGTCCCGACCCAAGGCCACGCGTGTAAGGAGTTCTTGACCTTGATATTCAAGCGGGAACAGGTCTGTTCCCGCCAAGATGTCTTGGATGCTCTTCATGGTGATATCGTCAGTTGGTGCATAGCTCTCGAGCGGAACACTTTGTCCGAGGACTTTGTATATCACTTGCACTGTTTCTTGAGGTTTTCCGGTAAGTTGTTTTTAAGTGAGTTGTGTGGTGTGCATTTGTGTGAGGTTTATATAGATTTGCAGTCTGTCAAATCTGAGAGGTCCTGCTTGAAGTATATATCTAAAGAAGATCGTGAATTATTGACTAACATAACTGTAAGTAAACTTATACATGCATGTATCAGGCGATTTCTCTTCGCATAGCTCCGCTGAGCAGTTCGGATGGATGTTCCATCATTGCCTTACCCTCTCCGCCAAAGGAACAAGTAAGTGGTCTCACAACATCGGGTGGTCTCATAGCATCATAGCACGGCCGATATAGCAAACACGCAGTCTGAGCTGACTCAGTTCCATCCTTGGGAAGGGACGTTAAGCTGTTGGCTCCCTTGGTGTTCTTTGTTAAGAGCACCTGGTGTGTCTTTTCCCTTGGTATCCAGCTATTCATTGCACTACCTCTTAGATATCCATTGTGCGTAGGCAAGAGGTGAATCAGTTGGGAACATACATTAGTTACATTAGTGACTCAGTCTGCAGCCTACGCTTGAAGCGAATGCATCTCTTTTGCAAAGCTCTTTGATTTTTGACAGTTTTCTTCAAATTTAGTGGTCAATTTTGGTATTTCGTGATGTGAAATGTGATTCCAGGAACGATACCCCAGTTTATAACATTGTTCGACTTACGACGTCTTGACTTATGACCACTGTACAGGAACCAATTAGGTCCTAAGTCTGGGGTCTGCAGTATCTACAGTATATTGTCTTGATTAATGTTTCAATAGGACATGCTTAAAATATCACTATATCACTTCTCTGTCCTCCACAAAATGAAAAGATTCTCAATTCTAAAAAATAATTTGGAAATGTAGTTGCAGTTACGATAAATGGAGGCGAAATAGCAAACTAAAAAGATTTTCTCCAAGAGATTTGTATCAACAAACCAACAATTCTCGGCTTGCCTTGCATCACAACATTTGCTTAAATACAGCTAAACTCCTTTTATTTCCCATCCTAATATTATTCTTTTCTAACTGATGGCAAATCATAGAGAGCTGATTCAAAGAAGCTATTCAGTTACAAACAGCTGCTACACTCTCACAAAAGCTCAATGATATTACAGCTCTCAAACATCCTCCCATTGTAGGTTAGGAAAAAATAAATTTAATTCTCAAAATCATAAAACATTCCTATTAATTGAGATAAAATTCATTAAAACATATTCACCTCTTCATTTGGACCACCGTACTCTTCGTCAGACTCCAACTTCAAAGGACTCATGCAGTTCTGAAAAGAAAAATTAAAATAAAATTTACATTAGCTGTCGTGACTTGGTGGAATCGTTCCTTAATGTGCAGTGAAAAATAAAAAGTTTCAAGATTGAATTCACATCACAGGCAATGCAAAACACCCAAATATATGTTTACCTCATAAATCTTCTAAACATCTCCATCAGTAGTCATTTCAAATGGATTCCAAAGTCAATTTTCAGGGCTACAAAATGTTATCAAGTAACTTTTACATCTGATTACTCTGTTTTCCTGGCTAATAAGCATCTTGGAATATTATATGCTCAATTCTTTCCATAACTGACACACACAGAAGAGAGGAGGCGAACCTGGCGAGGACATCTGGCTACTCTTTGCGAAGAGCAACAACAGAGTCAACTCCTGACTCACACTGTCTACTCAAATCATATGAGTATGGGACAGCACATTCACAGGCTGAACAAGAGTAAGGTTTATTTAATTCGTAAAAACTGAAATTTGTGCAAGGTACAGACCTCGGCTTCTTACCCTATCTCTGGCCTCTGTGGGTAGTATGAACCCAAGACGTGCCACTTTTAATTTGCTATATAAAGATAAGGTTTTAATTTTTCTTTGATTGGCATTCACATTATTAAATATAAAGGTTTTCACCTTAAGAAGACATTGAATACAATATTTTTCTAAATGTTTTACTATGCAAAACTAAATTCCGTCTGCTGTGACGACATCTGCTCCGTCATCTCCTCACTGAAGAACTCTAACTCGGTGCTGCCATATATACAAAACTAGAATACGTTGCAGAGAGCTCAGAAGAAAGAGAAATATGCCAGCAGTGAGCTACTGGGACGGGGGTGGTCTTGACTGCTCGGACAACGAAGGCATTAGCACATGGCAACATAGCACTCAGAGACTCAATGTATGCACAACAGAGGCCAGAGTGAGAATAAGCTCTTCCCCTGCCGTGTTCTTCCGGGAAGGCATAGGCGGTTATGGTTTCACCACATAACCCTGGACCCTTTTGTGATTCCGAGTATGGACCACCAAGACAAGAGACGAAGAGAAGGGGGCACCTTGACCCTTCCAGATGGTGGTGGAAAAGGACGCCTTCTCTCAAAAAGGAGATCGTGCACGAGAAGGCGGTGAGGGAGTGTCGGGACGGCGTGCGAAGGGAGCGGACCGAGGAGCGGTCAGGGAGAAGGGTGACTGAGTGTGGAGAGTATCGAGAGGCGAACCGAGAGAGCGATCCGTGGAGTTCGCAAAGAGGAAGACGTGGTGCGGCACCATTTGGGAGGCCGTCATTCGCGGACTAAAAGGAGGAAGCAGTTTTTGTGTTTCTCTCTCACAACGTCCCCAGGGCAAGAACCCTCGCGAGGTCCTGACCCTCTTTAAACCTCAGGTGGTGGCAGCAATCACGCTACTCCCGCCCGCGCGTTACATATGGTGGCAGCGGTGGGATTAACAAGTATCGTTACATACGCCCGGGGACGGTGGCGCTCCTGCGGGATCACGCACCGGTGTAGTGAGAGAGAAAGTCGGTGATAGAGATTGACAGTGAGAAGGACTCAATGAGAGAGTTAGTGATAGAGAGAGAGTGAGAGAGATAGAGTGAGAGAGATAGAGTAAGAGAGAGTGGAAGAGACAGTGACAAGGATTGTGGAGTGTAAAGTTAGATTGTGAAGTTTTAATCGAGAACGTGTCGGACTGCTCCTGAGACATCATGGCCACCGCGAACATCGGTGACTTGATCCATTTAGTGGATAGTTTCTCCAGTGATGGGAACGATGCGAGAGTTGGTGATTTCATTGACTCGATGGACCAGGTGGTGATGCTGGGGCAGTGGAATGATATGCAGATTGTGGCGATCGCCAAATTGAAGGTGAAAGGCAGTGCACAGCTCCTCCTGAGAACCCTTCAGGCGGGATTTACGTGGGGGCAATTAAAGGAGGCTCTATTAGAACGCTTCCAGGCGAAGGAACCGCACTCCGTGGCGATGAGTAGGTTTATGGAGTGCCTACAAAAGCCGGGTGAAAGCGTGCAGGCGTATGCCACCCGACTTCGTTTAGTGGGGCAGAATACTCTGCGGAATATGAGCGAGGACCCACAGGAGAACGCCCTCAGATATAAAATCCTGGAAGAGACGCTCTTGGCGCAGTATTTGAAGGGATTACGCAAGGAGATTAGGAGATTTGTTTAGTCAAGGGATCCTTCGACATTTGAGGAAGCCATTCGAGTTTCCGCGCTTGAGGAGCAGAACGAAGCAATGGCCACACCCCTACGATGCTTCGTGGCCACGATTGTTACCGATCACCGACCATTGCGGTGGCTGCTGACTTTAAAGGACCCGTCTTCCTGCTTAACTCGCTGGTCGCTGCTCCTCAGCGAATACGAATTCGACATTCAGCATCGACCAGGGAAAAACCATGTAAATGCCGACGTATTATCACGCGCACCGATTAATTCAATTCAGCCATTGTACGAACCGATTGGGATCGGCAGCTAATCGAGGAAGAACAAAAGAAGGATACGTATATTAAAGGAGTTTTTAAGGACTTGGAAAGAGGAAAATTAATCGAGACCTTTTACAAAGATGACGACGGGGTTCTATATCGTCTAAAAGGAGGAGGACAACGGCATGATCAGATAGTCGCCCCCGCCTCTTACGCGCCTACCATGACTCACCATGGGCGGGGCACTTGGGCATCCAACATACCACAAATGCCATTGGGGCAAAATTTTGGTGGCCGAGGATGGCAGCAGAAGCGTGCCGCTACCGCCAAGCTTGCGTCTCCTGCAACGAGCGGAAAACTCCGCCGAACCGGAAACGGGCACCCCTCCAGCGATTTGAAGAAGTGACGCGCCCCTTTGAGAGAGTTTCTATGGATGTAGTGGGTCCGCTAGTGACCACCGATAAGGGAAACAAGTTTATATTGACATTTCAAGACGCATTCTCCAAGTATCCCGAGGCGATTCCATTGACAGACCAAAAGGCAGAGACAATTGCTCGTGCTTTTGTGGAGAACATAATCGTGAGGCATGGGGTCCCCAGGCAATTGTTGACGGATAGAGGAGCGAATTTCACCTCCCAGTTGATGAGAGAGATTTGTGCGCTGTTGGGGATAAAAAAATTACAAACCACCGCGTATCATCCGGCCTGCAACGGGTTAGTGGAAAGAAGCCATAGGACTTTTATGGATATAATGTCCCATTTTGTGAGGGACAATCAAAGAGATTGGGACGACTGGCTTCCATTCGCCCTTTTAGCATATCGAAGTATGGTACATAGCTCCACTAAGGAAACGCCCTCTTTCCTTATTCACGGAAGGGATATAGAGCTGCCCTTCAATGATATCTTTTCTCCACTAGAAATTAATTACGGGACACATGGTGATTACGCGGCAGAATTGAAAGCGCGGCTGAACCTCGGCTTCCAGAGGGTCCGCGAGTGCCTAAGGGAGAGCGGCGAGAGACAGGTTCGCGAATATAATAAGCGGTCCGGGAATGTCACATTCCGAGTGGGTGATCGGGTTTATTTGCAACAATCCGTCCTAATCCCGGGACGGACGAGAAAACTCTCCAAATGGTGGAGGAGACCGTATCGCATAGTGGAACAGAAGGGGGCCGTGAATTTTGAAATTGAAGCGATTTATAACGCTCGAGATCGTCAGTTGGTCCACGCCGACCGACTGAAGATAGCAAAAGGTCTCACGACTCCGGAAAGGGAACCTCCTAGACCGCGACAAGAGACGCAAGAGCCTGAGCCTCCCTTCAACTATGCGAACCTCCCTCACTTACCTCATGCAGAGACTGCCGAACCTACCCCCACGTCCGAGCCCCAAGTCTGGACAGAGGACGAGAGACCCACATCAATCGGCGAAACTCCTTCTCCACCCCCGCCGAAACCCCCACGCAGCCCCTACCTCTTGAGAAGTCGTGGACCCATCATCTCCAACCCATGAAACTAAACTCCTATTGCATCAACGTCCTAAATATGTGTTTGTGCTGTGTCTGTGAAGTGAGTACTTTTTGTAAATTATTGCGAAGGTGGTATTAATAGTGAAATTCCGTGTAAGTTTTATGTGACTGACGGATGATTTAAAAAACACGAACAATTGAAAACCTGTAATTTCAAAAGGGCTAAGATTACGATTTTATTATGTAGCAATATTGTATCCTTCTTTTAATGGTGTTTTAAATGTAATGGGAATGTATTGATTGTTTGGGCATCAAGTGTATTTTAATTATGGATTGTCGGACTTAATGCATTAATGTTGTTAATTTAATTTGGATAGCTTTTAAATGTAATTAGTGGGAAGACCCCAAATTAATTTAAAAAAGGGGGGAGTAATGTAATGAGCCGGGTAAACGGACGGACTGACCCTCTAAATTTATGGAGGGTATTCGGAGAAGCGGAGAGAGCGATCCGTGGAGTTCGCAAAGAGGAAGATGTCGTGCGGCACCATTTGGGAGGCCGTCATTCGCGGACTAAAAGGAGGAAGCAGTTTTTGTTTCTCTCTCACAACGCCCCAGGGCAAGAACCCTCGCGAGGTCCTGACCCTCATTAAACCTCAGGTGGTGGCAGCAATCACGCTACTCCCGCCCGCGAGTTACAGAACCGAAGGGAAATGGACCGAATACGGCGACAATATCCAATACCCTGTTGGTATGCTCACAATTGTACAATATTTGTAAACAAGCAACATGGCACCAGACATATTACCAGAAATTTGATTGATTGATTGAATCATAGCCCTCAGTTGTCACCATGGCTGAGTTGAGTGAGGATACTATTACAGAAGAACTGAATAAAGAAATTTATTTCAATGGTTCTGATACTTTGAGTGACTCAGACATGATGGAAGTTCCAGGTGAAAATGATTCTGAGGATGATATTATGCAATTTCTTACTGAGCGAGGTCTTCAATCAGGTGAATCACTCCACGAGTATCTTACTAACTGCAAAGATACAAAGCATTATGAAGGGCTTGGTGATTTTGTGAGGTTTAGTGGTCCTCTTCATGATTTACCTTCTGGTGCGAATGAATTTTCTTACCTGATATATATGTTAGGTGGTGAGGATTTTTTTCAAAAGATCACAGATAACACCAATAAATACGCCCAATTCAAGCAAAATAATTCAGGGATGGTTGATAAAGAGTGGGTTGATATTACAATAGAAGAACTAAAGGCATATTTAGGAGTGCTAATTTACATGGGAATATTCGATTTGTCAGAAAACACGGATTATTGACATAGCCCTTATATTGTTTGCCCAATTGTGTGTAATTGCATGACATTTAATAGGTATAAGTCTATTTCAAAATATTTCCATGCGAGTGACATTACTCAGGAAAAGAAGCAAGGGGATGAAGGTTATGATATTCTCCATAAAGTTAGGCCAGTTCTAGATATAATGGACACATTTCATGAGAAGCATAGAGCGGATAAGGAACTAGCAATTGATGAAGCAATGCTCGCATTCAAAGGATGTCACCATATAAAACAGTAGAGAAAAAATAAGCCGACAAAATGGGGCTTCAAAATTTGGGTTCTTGCTAGTCCTCATGGCTATGTTTTTGAAGGAAGTGTTTACGTAGGAAAAAAGATATTAGAAATAAAGACATTCCTCATGGTAACCAAGTTGTTATGAACTTAATAGAAAATTTTCTTGGGTTAAATCATCATGTATATTTTGACAGTTTTTTCTCATCTGTAGACCTTATGAATATTTTATATGAAAAACAAACATATGCATGTGCAACTATTAGACCAAATCATAAGGGTTTGCCGGAAAATTTTAAATATCCTAAAAAATTTAAACTGAAAAGAGGAGAGAGTAAAGTATTGCAGCACAGTATAGTTACAACCACAGTATGGCATGACAACCGAGACATATGCATGCTCTCAACAAATTGTGACCCAAATACGGCCACATATGTGCAAAGAAAAATGGGAAAAGGAAATGAACAGATTATGGTTTCTTGTCCTCAGCCTATCACCAAATATACAAAATTTATGGGTGGTGTTGAAAGGGCTGACCAGAGAAGATGCTATTATGATTTGGGAAGAAAAACAAAAAAATGGTGGAAATATTTGTTTTCAACACTGCTATAGTTAACAGTTTTATTTTATTAAGCAAAACCAATTCTCCGGCCACATCTAAGCATGGATATACACAAAAAGAATTCAGGCATGCCCTCCATAAGCAAATGATTGCAAATTTCTCATCTCGTAAAACCTTGGGGCATAAAAGAAATTTGCCACACGTTGTTTCATCGAAGAATCCCCACAAACTCATCAAAATTGAAGAAAAAAATCTATGTCAACTGCAAATGAAAGAAAAGGCATCCAAACATCATGGATGTGTTGCAATTGTGACTTAGCTTTATGCAAAGTGGGATGCTTTTTGGAATATCACCAGGAGAAGGGAGGAGAGGTGGAAATTTTTAAATAAATAATACATTAATAAGTAAATAATTACTGAAAATTTCAATAAAATACAATAAGAAATCATTGTCACTAATATTTATGTGAGCTGATGTACTTGGAGTGAGATTCGTGCGAATTAAAAGGCTCAAAACTGGGGATTCTGGGCATTTAAATTCAGAATGGAGAGGGTTAATGTTGTAAAAAACATTCAAGTAAAAAGTACGAATATCTAATAGCAGCATTTGTCCCAAAACATAATTTGAACAGAAAATTTTGATAGAAAATGTCTATTACTGCCATCTCAGGACCGAACATGGAATTGATATAAATGTTGGACCATCAGAGTTAGTTGAAAAGTTCTCTAGTATTTTGGATTGCATTCTAATAATAAACTCACCCATTGCATTAATTTAGCATGCCGAGTGGAAGTAAGCACATATATTATTGATGCTGAAAGCAACTCTGCACTAAGCAGCTAGTACCTTTTAATTGTTTATTAAGCATTTAATATGTTTCTAAGCAATTATTTTTATTGTAGTATTGAGGAACATCCTAATTTTAAACTTAGAAAATTACAAACAATGTAACATAATCTAATGAAAAACATTGAGAATTCGATTCAGTCACCCATAAAAACTCAGCATTAAAAGGGTTAAGTGCATTTTGTCAGTGTGTCAGGAAAGAATGACGACACTTCCTGTGGGTCATCCCACCATGACAATATGCCATTACCTTTTATCCCCAAATGGTTATCGGAACACAATGATCTATGGCCTGTTAACACATTGCATTGCATTCACGAGAATTCTCGTTTTTCGAGCAGAGGTAACACTAACACCATCTACGGGATTTTCCATGGACTTCTAACTATCCAATGCTAATTGTACACTTGCCTAATGAATCAGGGATTCTTTAAGTTTCATTCTTTTCCGTTTTCATAGCAGATTTAGGTATTCATATTTCCCTTGCTTACATTTTCAGTTTCCATCATGCACACAGTGAAAGGCATGGCTATCTTTGTGAAGGAGACATTTTAAACGAATTATGTGTTTGTCAGATTGTCCCAGTGTGGACAACTAGTTCAGATGGAAATTCAAGTGACTAACAAGGAAAGCCCATAAGGTGTGACACTCGCATCAGATTGAGACTTTGCAGAATAAAAGTATACGCAAAATAATGGACTCCTATTAATACCTACGTGCCAACTCGATGTCGTTAATGAGAAAATGCCTTTTGAAAATTGTGATCCGAGAGTCAACGAAATAAGAATGGTAAAAGTCCTTGCATAATTAGATAAGAGCGTTGGTGAAGGGAAAACGAGCTGGATTTCAAATAATTTTTCTGGGGTTCGATTCCTGAAGGGACCAAAACTTTTTCATCTGATTTTTTATTTTTTCACAATTTCCTGTGTATCATTGATAAAACTTGCAGAACATTTTTAAAAATTTATTCCATGCATTATAACCACTAGTTTCTTCAGCATAATTCTTCATGGACATAATTTTATGGATCACTACCCATTCGCTTTATAATCATGATCAATATATTTGAAATGAAGAATACAGAACAACGCACCGAAATAACCCAACAATATTGTGACATAATGACAATTATAACTATAATGGCAATAATTGACACCAGCAAATGCTGTAATTTTGAAAAATCTCGACAAAGTTCATTCTGCAGATAACAAAACTCCATTTCAAATTGCATCGGAAACTAATAATTTTACCAAGAATAATGAAAATCTCTTGCCATGCATCATTGTTCATGATTAGATCTGGTCTAATGACATATTCTCCACCATACATTTAAAATTCCATCGATAGAAAAGAGATTTTAGAGCATTTTGTGACACTATAAAAGATCAGAATTTAATCAGAATGACACTACTTCGTGACAGATACTTATAAAATATTTCACAGTAGTCTTTTTTTGCAATCAGTATATTTTCTATCAACCCTGCAATTTTTCTTAACTATTCATAAAAGGCCCAACTATACGGATTTGTAACTCTGTTAAAATGGAAGAAAAATACCTCCAAGGTCTATTGTTTGTCATTTACCTCTGAACAAGCATCACTTCTATCATCCAAAGATTCTTCTTCCACATCTTTCTCCGTTGACAAATGCTCATTCTAAAAGGAAATAATTTAGAAAACATTGTTATTTCACATAAGCATTCAATGTATTCATTTGTATCTAAAAATTGTAAAAGTAACTCCTTTACCCTTCTCCCTTTGAAAAAATGACGGAAAATCACGCCAATGCATCAATAATCCAGTTTTAGACAAATGCAACACTTTCAAAATAATAATAAATATTTCCGTAACGAGAAAATATTTCTATACTCCCTTATCACTTGATTGCAACTAGTTTACCAAATTATTTAACCGAAATTTTAAAAGTATAGAATTGAATATAAGGCTAAATACTTGAATTACCAAAAGAGATTCTAGTACTCACCCCAGTAATGTACTGTTCACACAACTCCTCTTCTACTTTTATAGGACGATGCATGCTCTAGAAGGAATAATCAGAGCATAAGTGACACATCAGCAGTATATGAAAGTAAACTAATCTAGAACTTTAAGGAAGGGTTTATGAATATCGATAATAGAAACGGAACAAAAATTGTCTCCAGGTAAAAAATACTAAATTTTTGACGATTACACTTCATTTATAATTTACAGGAGGAACAGATGTGCACTTGTATCTATTTCTCAAACGTTGAACTTTTCCGGAGAGAAATCGCAATTTTAAGGATGGACATTGAATGACTAAAATATGTACTTTTCAAATAATCCACTCAAAAAACATTTAATTGATGAAAAAATAACGTCTTGCAAATCAAAGCATCACAACAATTGACTCAAATGGATTGCCTACCTCTAAGATGTTTGGCTCTTCCACGATGATCTTCCGTTTAAAATAATCGTAGGACGATTTACACGCTATGCATTGTTCCTTGAATATTTTGAATTCCGTCAGCTTGCGGAAACATGCACTGCACACAAATGGTGGATATCCATCTAACCTGCTTGCCTATTCAGGAAGAGATCCAAAGTACAGTATGTGGTTACGTGCTGTCTGGCATGAGATGGTTGTTGGCAAGCTTCAAAATAATTTTAAAATTATTAGTTTTTTGCGACCATACAGAAATTAATTACTTAGAAGTTATCCCACACAATGCATGTTTATAATTAATGGTATTGAGGTACAATACTTGGTCAAAATACACTTATTATGTTATCATATTCAACGGGTTATTGTAAACAGATCCTAATAATTAACCACTTACAATTACATATACTATTTAGATGCAACATAAATCACCAACACAACACGATTTGTAAAACAAACACATTCAAGTTCAAGTTTCGCATTTTCAATATATTCTACAACGTTTAAGAAATATCCATAGATATATAGATGTTCCTTACAGAGGAGGATATAACATACTAGTAGTTGGTGCTTGCATTCTGCAAGCATATCATCTCAACATAAAAAAACATTCATTTTTCATATTTCATCATTACAAATATTTTTTTAATTCTAAATATTTCACCTCCGGAGCGATTTTCGTTTTTCCCTTACGTAAAAATAATAGATTAAAACAATCCCAAAACTTTGCAATTTTAAGAATTTTATACTTTCTTCATTATGGGATACTAATGCTACACATTTCTGCCAAATTTTAATGCTGTAGTACTTCTAGAAGTGAAATAATATTTTTCCAATTGCTTAACATTTAAGCATTTTTAACGACCGCCGCAATATGTTTATGGAGAGATTCAAATGTTTATTTGTGCAAATGCACTACTCTGTACATAACATGAAAATTTCAGCTTCCCAGCTCAACCCGTAGTATAGGATTGCGATACTGGAAGACAAAAGTTGCGATGTTATTGAATTAACAGCAGGATGAAGAAACAGAGATCAGCACCCTTGTTTCGTGTAACTTGGAGCAGGAGGAAGAAAATATCCCTGATTTCAGTAATGTCCTGCCAAAGCCACAGAAATGTTTTTAATTATCCGGCTCATTGTGGGCTGACTTATGCCATGGAGTTCTCCAATTCCTTCCTGGTAAGCTCCCTTTGCAAAAAGGCAGAGGGAAACCAGGAGTTGAAGGTGAGGTGAAATAGGTAGCCTGCTGTTGCCCATAGCTCCTTGGACTAGGTTATTCCCAATCATATCGAACAGTTTCTCAGCTCCAGCTTTCGAGAACCTATATCGACGCCTAAAAAGTCTATCGGAGTATTTCCTGAAGGGATCCTGACGCTGCAAATACATTTTTATAGCGCGATTTACTCCAATCTTCCCCAATTCCCGTAACTCCATTGCTTCTTCCAAGTCTTCAAAATCAGACGCAGCCATTACAAATATAATTGAATTTCGAAAGTGAAATAAAATATAATAAACAACAACAATTACCTATGCGGGATAAATAAACTAACAATGCACTAACTAATTTGATAAAAACGAAATTGCACTACCCTACTCTACATTGAAGCTAAATTACACTAACTTAACAAAAATGAATTAAACCAAAATGAAATAACTAAAGATGTATCGTAATAATAAACTAAATTAATTAAATCTATCGTTCACTATAGTTATTTCAAAACAAATTAAACTATGAAGAAAATGGTGTAAACAACCACGAAAAATATACCTTAGCTTCTGCAATTACAACAAAATACAAAAATAAACAATAAGATGAAGAATGCGGTAAACTAACAATACGATAAATAAATTAATAAGAACGAAACTAAACTGACCTACTCTGAATCCACTAACAAAAAATGAGACACTACTAAAGAATTAAACTAAACTGCCTTAATTACCAATGAAATACGTACAGAAAAATTCAAAACAAACGATCACCTAAAAAGCATGACAACACTTCGAAAGCTGGAGAGGAGAACTCACTAGTGACACGCTTAAACACCGACGTCGTTTGTTTAGCGAGCAAGTGACTAAGGTAGTAGATGACTAAGCTTAATCACCCTTAGTAATGCGCTATGAATACGGCATATGGACCAGCGAACTACTAAGAGTGTTTAGTAGGCTTTAGTAGCTTACTAACGAATCTATGAGTACGGCCGTAAGAATTTTTAACTGCCAAACAAAATAACATATCAAAATTTGTATAATCCCTATTTCATTTTTTTACGAATTCAACTTATAAAAAAATTTCAACTCCGTACTAGTAGAAGGTGCTTGCATTCTGCAAGCATATTGTCTCACATTGAAAAAACATTCATTTATAAGACAGATATTTCATCATTACAAATATTTTTTTATTCTAAATATTTCACCTCGGTAGCGATTTTCGATTTTTTCTTATGCAAAAATAATAGATAAAAACAATCCCTAAACTTTGCAATTTTAAGAATTTTATACTTTCTCCATTATGGGGTACTAATGCTACACATTTCTGCCAAATTTTAAAGTTGTAGCACTTCTAGAAGTGAAATAATATTCGTTTGTTTAAATTTTAAACATTTTTAACGGCCGCCGCAGTGTATTTATGGAGAGATTCAAATGTTTATTTGTGCAAATGCACTACTTTGTGAATAACTTGAAAATTTCAGCTTCCTAGCTCATCCCGTAGTACCTAAACAGTTATATATTTGTTTAAAGTTTAAGATTTTGTAACGTCAACACAAATTAAAACATTAAAACAATTTCTGTAATCCCTACTTAGTTTTTTTTTTTAAATCCTACCTCTAAAAAAAATTTCAAGTCCGTAGCACATTCAGAAATACATAAACCTTGAAAATTTGTTTAAACAATTGCGAAATTTTAGCGGCCTCATAGTTGCACTTGTTCAAGATTTTGGTTTTTTTCTAGTCAGTTTTGCACTAAATCCTACCTAAGAAAAAAATTTCGAATCTCCAGCTCATCTGGAAGTGCTAATTTTCTCAGCATACAAATGCCAGTGGCCACTTTTTTTATAACAGAATTAATATGGATCTAAGTCATCACTAATATGTATACCTAGAAATTTTCCCGAGGTAGAATGTTCAATGTTTGAATGGTCCATTTTTAGTAATGGACTGCAGGAAGGAGGTGACTTTTTTGTGTGAAATTGTACTCTAAATTTAAAATTTGGCAGAAATGTGTGGCATTATTAACTCAATGTGGAAAAAGTAGTATAATATTTCGAAAATTGCAAAAATTAGCGATTGTTTTACATTATTATTGTTCGATAATGAAAAAACGAAAACCGGTTCAGAGGAGAAATTTTTGGAATTGAAGAAATATTCCTCATGAAATAGCTCTCTGAAAAATTAATGTTTTTTCAAAGTGAGATGAATTTCTTGCAGTATGCAGGCACCTTCTACTAGTATGTTATATCCTCCTATGTAAGAAACGTCGATATATAATGATAACATATATATAGGAGAATACCAATGTTTAGGCATAACCAGATGAGATGGAGATTCGAATTTTTTTCTTTGGTAGGATTTTGTGCAAAACCGACTAAAAAACGAAAATCTTGAAAAAGTGCAACAATGGGGCCGCTAAAATTTCGCTATTGTTTAAACAAATTTTCAAGGTTTACGTATTTCCGAATGTACTACAGAGCTGAAATTTTTTTCGAGGTAGGATTTGTAAAAAACGAAATAGAAATTATACAAATTTTGATTTGTTTGGCAGTTAAAAATTCCTAAAATTTAGCTAACTGCTTAGATACTACGGGGTGAGCTAGAAAGCTGAAATTTTGAAGTTATTTACAGATTAGTGCATTTGCATAAATGTACATTTGAATCCCCACATAAAGATATTGCGGCGTCGGTTAAAAATGTTTAAAATTTAAACAATTGGAAAAATATTACTTCACTTCTAGAATTGCTACGATTTAAAATTTGGCAAAAAAGTGTAGCTTTAGTACCCCATAATGGAGCAAGTTTAAAATTCTTAAAATTGGAAAGTTTTGGGATTGTTTAAATATATTATTTTTACATAAGAGAAAAACGAGAATCTCTGCGGAAGTGAAATCTTTAGAAATAAAAATATATTTATAATGATTAAATATGTCTGAAAAATTAGTTTTTCTAGGTGAGATATGCTTTCAAAATGCAAGTACAGCACGTAAGTCTGGCATGAGATGGTTGTTGGCAAACTTCAAAATAATTTTAAAATTATTGATGACGTTGAATTCCAAAGTTTTTTTGCGAACGTACAGAAATTAATTACTTGGAAGTTATCCTACACAATGCATATTTATAATGACTGTTATTTATGTACAATACTGTCAAAATACACTTATTATGTTATCATATTCAACGGGTTATTGTAAACAGATCCTAATAATTAACCACTTAAAATTACATATACTATTTAGATGCACCATAAATCACCAACATAACACGATTTGTAAAACAAACACGTTCTAGTACCAGTTTCGCATTTTCAATATATTCTGGAAAGTTTAAGAAATATCCACCACCATATACGATAATAAAATCAGCATATTCATCCAAACATTGGAAACACGTGATCATACTTACATCAAGCTTAAGCAAATCCGAGATTAGGTCCGCCACTACGTAGTTCGTCTCAACGTTCACATTAAAAATATGAACAAAGTTCCCACTACCGCACAGACAAAGCCTGCATTTAGATAAACCGTCGGATAACTCCATATTTTTACGACACACTCAATTCAAATTCTTCTCAACCCACGAAGTATCGCACTCCATAAACAGCTAACTCGAATGCGAGAATCGAACTCGAACGAATCGATATATATCGCTAGTCCTCAACATATTTTGTATCGGAATCGTAGTTGGTCATAGAGTAATAATATGACCGGAGAGAGAATGGTTTACTGCGCATGTGCTATAACATTGGAAGCCGGTGATCACGAGACGCTTGGCAAGCTTCTGTAGCGTTTCGCTTGTGCGTATGCTGGTGTGGTTATTTTATTAAGTATTTGTTAAAGGAGGGCTGCTAACATTCCATAGGTAAGTAATACTGCGGTAATGTTAATGTGTAATTGAGAAATGTTACGAGCTTACTTGAATGAATTTGTTATACATAAAGAAATTATAAACATTTTAATAACTTGGAGGCAAATAATTAGAAAGTTTATTTAGTAGTGGCTTTATGGATTTTAATAAGTTACCGGAATAACTTCAGAACTGTTAAAATGTAAATATATTTATGTAACTTGCCTTTATCAAGGAAGAAATTGTTGTTGCTTATTGTTGGCTTTTATATTATTGTTTAGTTGAGGTTTATATTTGTAATTCGATTTTTAGTAGCTATACATCCAAATAAAATCGTATTCTTTAATTCGATAAATTATACAGGGAACACATCCCCATGGTATGGAAGTAGATAATTCTGTGTGTTGGTAAAATTTTGCTCAAAGGGGATAGTAATAAAGCTCTAATCTCCGACGCAGAAGTTATCCTTTTAAAAACGGGAACATATTTATCTTCAATAATAGTTAACCATATCGTTATTGTTGATTTTTATTGTAGCTTTCCTAAAGATGAATGTAGGAGGAAAGTGTGGACTGTGAATTGGGAAAACTTTGTAACAACACTAAGATCTAGACTGTGTTTCAAACACTTTACAGAAGATTGTATTGACCGAGAGAAATTTGGTGGTACTTGGTTAAAAACAGATGCTGTGCCAACAATTTTCGATTTTCCCAAACCTTCCTAAGCAACTGAAACGAAAGCTCCCTAAAGAAAGGACATTGAGTATCGACGTAAGTCCTACTTCTGATGTTCATGTTAAGATGCTTCATTACTTGTGTTCCATTAGCTCTTTGTTTACATATTTCAAATTAATTTATCTTTCCTACATATTTACTTCCTCAGCTGGTGCAGACCGGGAAGATATCACAGTACCTGTTAGTGATATTTTTAACAACAGTAATTATGTAGCTATTTTTTTTTCTTTTATGTATTTCATTCTACTATTACTATTTGTCATCTAATGTAAAAAATGGTGATTGCCGTGTATATTTAAAATAAAATAAAAAAGAAAAATATATTACTATGCACTGTCCTTTTTGTTTTGACTTCTCCTACGTTGATGTACTTTGATCTTTGGACCAATAAATTATTATTTGTACACTTTTGTATTAGGCTTTGGCCATTAAAAAAATAATAACTATCACAATGTAATATTGGTCATTTTCTAATATAGTGGCAATGTATGCTGCATCCTATATAAAATTGTTCTAGGTTACTGTTTGTATTATACAAATAACTGAAAAGCAGTTATTCTGTTGACCATTCTTTGTGTTCTGTCAGCGTGATGCCAAAAGGAGATTTGAATAATCACCAGGTATGATAATGGTCTGCATTCGATTCCGGAACATTATCATCACTTCAATAACATAGGAATGACTGTAGCATATTATTCATTTGTATTTTAAATTTTGTTAAAATCAGCATGAATTTAAGACAAACCAAAAGTTTTTTCCTGTTATTGATGGAGATAGTGATAACGTGATTGCTCTTAATGATGGAAAAATGTTAATGTGATAGAATCACAAAAATTCCTCTACAATTTGAAACATTTAAAATTATAAGACGCAAAAATAATACTAGATTACGTCTAACTTAGTTAAAAAATAAAATTAAAGCAGAAAGGGATTTCTGCTTAATAAAGACCTATTCATTTTAAAAGTTCCATAAAATAAATCACTTGAAAATTGTGGTCTTTATACTTCTGACTGGCCTTACCCTGGACGACAACATATTTTCACCTAAAAACAGTCAAATTTTCTCGCTCAAAACTAATTTGTTACCGGAATCGTCACGTATTCAAAATTCGACGGTAGGAAAATTATTTTTTATTCCTTTAGACCTACTACGGTTCAAGCCCCGAATTCGTACGATCAACGTACATAATTTTTAAATGCAAATGAAAAATACACGTGTCGTGCTTAGCGGATACCGCCTGATGAGGCGACCTTACGACGAAGTACATCGCTACAACCAGGGGCGTATATTCAGGGTGTGCTAGGTGTGCGGTGCACACCCACGGATTCGCAGTGTCACAGATATTATATTTTTGCATTTATTCCCGTTAAAGACTCCCCTAATCGTTTTCTGGCTTCGCGTGATTCCTAAAATCAAATCCAATATACAATGTTTCATGAAGAGGAGAAGTTTCGGCGCGTAAACATTGTATCACATTCACGTTAATAGCCCGGGTGTGCGGTAAGTAATACGAGCAGCTTTGAGCCCTTTAAACATACGTACAGATGACGCAGCGGGTCAAATTCTTAGCCTCCTTGTGGTTTTAAACCGTCCAGAAGGCGTGGCAGGGTGTGCGCTGAGACAACAGCACCCAGAAGTAGTTGGCGGTTGTGATTGGCTATTGTGTGAAGCAATCCAATTCAACGTTGTTAATTGTCATGAGATGCTGTTTTTGTTTTCTGAGTTTCGTCTGTTTTGCGTGCGTGGGGTAAGGTGTGAACCGACGTGTTTATGACACCGATTTAGACAAGTTTTTAACATATATTTATAATTTTTTAGATATAATTTATAACTTTTTGCCCATATTTACAATGGTAAACAGTGTTGACGATGTACTGAATGCCCCGTTTTCTGCCAGAGCTTTTGCGGATTGTATGAACATAGTCGAAGAAGGTAAGCCTTGTCCTCCTATTCCAAATTTATTGTGCAAGCACAAAGATGCAAAAACTGAGTACATGAGACATTTTTCTGTTTCACAATACGGTCCAGTAGAATGGTTAACTGGATGTGAAGTGCGGTCAAGACTTTTTGTTGGCCTTGTTTATTATTCTCCAAAGAGAAAAGTGTTTGGAATAAGCACGGGTATTCCGATCTTAATCATTTAGCTGCAGCAGTGCAAAAACATGAGCGCTCCCAACCACATGTTCAGTCATTTTTAAATCTTAAGATGTTTGGAAAACAAAGAATTGACACTCTCATTGACAGCCAAAGAAAAGTTGAAATTAGTCGTCATAATGAACAAGTAAAGAATAATAGAGACATTTTAAAAAGATTAATTGATGCTGTATGTTATTTGGCTAAGCAAGAGCTTCCTTTGAGAGGTCATGATGAGTCTGAAGATTCAGCCAACTGAGGGAATTATATAGAATTTTTAAATGTGCTCCGTGAGTATGATCCTCTTTTAGACAGTCATTTAAAGGCATCGACTATATTTCGAGGAACTTCTCCCACAGTACAAAATGATATCATTAACGCTATATCTGATGTGGTTAAAGATGCTATAAAGAAAGAAATTTCTTCCGCTACATTTGTGGCCATTCTTCTGGATGAAACTTCTGATGTCATGTCGAAATCGCAGGTATCAACTGTTTTTCGTTTTGTCCATAATGGGCAAACACACGAAAGGTTTATCGGATTTACAGACGTAAGTGATGATAGAACGTCTAGTGGTCTTTTTAAACATGTTGTAAACAGAGTTGAGGAATTTAATATTAAGGACAAGTTGGTCGGCCAAACTTATGATGGTGCCTGTGTAATGAGTGGACATATTAATGGGTTGCAGAGTAAAGTTATCGAGGCCTATCCTTTAGCAATATTTACGCATTGCTACGCTCACGTTTTGAACTTAGTTCTGAAGCAAAGCCTCTCGAATATCAAGGAATGTAGATTGTTTTTCCAAACTATCAGTGGATTGGCAGCATATTTTTCTAAATCATCGAAAAGAGTAAATGCTTTGCAAGATTTTGTTGCTAAAAAATTACCCTCCATCGCACCAACCAGATGGAACTTTACTTCCCGTTTATCAAACACAGTAAAACGCCACAGAAGTCAACTTATTGCATTTTTTGAACACATTGTGGAGAATTCTGGGGAATGGGACGTGGATGCTGTAATCAAAGCTCGTGGTTTTTTGTATTTCTTGCAAGATTTTCAAACAATTTTTCTGTTAGAAATTTTTTCTGTTCTGTTTGGCTATACTGATGTTTTGAATAATATATTGCAAACATCATCCTATGACATATTGTACTGTTGTAAAAAGGTGCATGATACTATGAAACAGCTTAGGAATGACAAGGAACATGGATTTGATGATATTTGGGTTTCTGCAAAGGAAAAGCATACGGTTGAGTTGTCGAAGCCTAAAAGACGAAAAGGATCTAAAGAAGAGGAGAAGAGCGCGTGCCTTCGATTATACCAGAGAATAGTCGACTGCATGTGCCTGGAGATGGAAGAAAGATACTCTTCACTTTCGAAACTTGAGTTTTTTCAACTCCTTTGTAGCGAAAGATATGATCAGTATGCGAAAACTTTTCCTGATGGTATTCTAGAAAAATTAAAGGATTTCTACGGACCAGTTTTTGACTATGTTCGCCTAAAAAATGAACTAAAAGTGCTCTTTTCTTCTGATGAATTTGCGAGGAAACCAGTGCATCACCTATTAAAATTCATGCAAGAAAATCAGCTTCAGGTTGCATTCAAGGAAATTTAAAAATTAGCGAAACTTATCATGACGATTCCGAGTTCTACTGCTACAGTCGAGCGTTCTTTTTCGGCTATGAAGAGAATACATACGTGTTATAGAGGAACACAAACTCAGGAAAGGTTATGCGGCCTAAGTTCACTCGCCATTGAAAAGACATTGCTGGTGGAAATGAAGAAAAGACCTTCATTTTATGATGATGTGCTAACACAATTCCTAAGGCAAAACAGGAGATTGGAACTGGTGTATAAATAAGTAAGTGAAATGAGTTTTTTTAAGCCTTTCTTTGATTCAATCGGGAAAATAATATTTTCCCAAGTGATTACTTTTTCAGATTTCTGTGCGTATTATATAGTTGTACATATTTAAAAATCGTAGAAAAATACAGATAATTCGTGCTTCACTCTAGTATTTGCCAATGATATCCTAATCTTCTCACAACGAAGCGTTAACCCTTTTCACATAAACGGCGCGCGTGATGCATAATTATATCAGTTACTGAATTAAAGTATTCAAAATTATTCTACGATTAATTGCATTAGACCAATTAAGAAGAGCGCTGCTGCGCTATGCTCTCTTAAAACTTTCACACGTCGATAAATATGCAATCGTACGCGCAAATTAACACGCGAATTTTGTAGCGCGGGTTGCATAACCCCATCCCCAATAAAAGCACACCCAACCTAAATGGGCACGCGACGCCACTGGCTACAACATTATATTTAACAATAGATATATGATTATAATTGTTAATTATCACAAGAAAATGCAACTAATGATTCAATTAAACATGACAATTACTTTCAAAAGCTGCAAAAACGTAGCGCTCTCAATGTACTGGCACGGTCTTATGCCAGCAGTCACATGACTCCAGCGCTGACAGATGTTGGAGCAACTTTCACTCCACTGCGCAGCCGGATAGGCGATCTCTATATATATTATTCTCTATGATCGGAATTAATATACGACACAAGTGGATCAAGTACGATATCGAGATAGAAAAGAAGTGTTTTTTTCCAACCTTACGGAATCCTTATATAATAATTCTCGATTGTCCGTCGGCCTGTCCCAGTAGTTTTTGGCATTTCGCTATGGAATTAAAAGCTGAAACTTTCACAATCGTTAATCCTACATGAGGTGGTCCCTAGAAAATCAAACTTCCCGGAAGAAGTCCCGGATCCGACTCCGGGAGACGGTTATGTTTTCCCATAAGTTTACACGGAATTTTCGATTTTTCAAGGTGTAAGGTTTATTTCATTCAGTCATTAAAATATGTAAATATGGACCGATTCTCCCCGTTTCTGTTTTATTCGACGGCTATAACTATAGAATATCTTAATCTTGCGATGTTTAGATGTTAGACGGAAGAATTTGTCAGAAACGCATTTCTTTTCGAAATTTTATAACTTTTTCGTACTCTTTCCGGGTGTTGTTGCCTCCGATTGAATTAGCGTCTATTAAGCCTTCAAATAGACGAAATAATTGCGTTATTCATTTCGCGAGCTTCAAGAGCATTTAGCTCATTTTAGAAATAATAGGATCAACCTCTCGAGAGTAGCCTCCCACATACAGGAAACCAACCACCCCATCACCATACAGAACTTAACACTTTTAAGATCAATACGAGAAGAATACAAATTGGACGCATATGAGAGCCTATTTATCAACAAATTCAAAACAAACGTAATGAATATCGATCGGGGCACCCTACCTTACTCCCCCCTCTACAGTTTGACGGTTCCCCCTTCCCCTCCTCCCCCTTCCCTTCCTCCCCCCTCCACTCCCGTAACGCCAACTTCCCAACTTGCACTTTCCCGTCAACGGTCAACCATTCAAATCCCCGCACCCAGGCGGACCGTACACTGGGGATGAAGGCCTGGCCTTCGAAATACGTATTTAGCAATAGTTCTTCTGGCAATTTACTTATACGGTCGGAATACAAATTCTACGAAAAGTAAAGTCTGTGTGTCTATATATAAATTTTTAACACACCCCTCAGAAGTTAAATTTAATTCACACTACAAAGTCCCGTTGATGTTCAACGGGTAATTCCTCTAGTTAACTTAAAATCCTACAATACAACTACACAAGTGTAGTTGTATGGAAAAGCGCTGTGGCAGACATACATAATAGAAAGGTATAGCGATTAAACAATTTTAATGTGTAAAATGTAATTATTACAAATTATGAGAAATATAGCAGATTTGAATTCGTAGAAGACATCGAGTAATTTAAAGTATGTCGTAATTTATCATAATCAGATATTTAATTGACATATTATGATGGAGATGCATAGGAAAGAAATAAATGATACTTTTATCCCTATTCCACATCAATCAAGAGCTGAAATAGGAACGGAATATTAAGATACTATAGACTTGAATATTTGTAATAATAATAATTTATATTCATCCTGAAGATTTATTCATACAAATACAGTACAAGTCATTAACATCAAAATATATATTATACATAACTAGGATCATCAGATGAAAATTTCCAAAAATCAGTACATGGGTAAATTTCTTAAAATATCAGTACATAGGTGTAGGCAATTTATGGCGACCGATTACAGTTCAGCTGCTAATTCCGATAAACTGAGACGCTGCACACCATCTTACAGAGTTCTACACGAACTCACAAAAAATTGAAAAAAGGGTTGCGTGTAATTTAAATTAAAAATTACGTAAGGAAAATCCTTCTACATTAATAGGTCTAAAAATAAAAAAATATTGCTAGCATTGTGCATTATAATCTTCCTTAAGTAAAAAAAGATTGAACGATCTGCCATATATTAAACATCAGTATAATTAATATAGGTTTATAATGTAAAATGAAAATTTACCCAATTCATGGGTATCTTTAATTTTCATACTTTTCACTGAATTAAATCTTCATTAGTAACTCAGGAGTGGATTTCAGAGTATGTATTATAGAATTCAAAACAGGTTTGATTGAAATTTATTTTTGTCATTAGTAAGACCTTGAGGGCTCAGACTTTAAGTTGCGATTTTTCAAATATCCACAACTTATTCATTTGTGAGAAGGCACGTTGGTTCCACAGAAGAATTATTTCCAGAGACACATAATATAAACTGAATTAAATCTGACATTTGTTTGTGTCTGATATCTCTGTCTCTTAAATGACTAAATAGTTCCACCCAGCGTGGGTATCTTAGATACATTCCAAACTCCTTTTAAAACTGAATCAGACAGGTGGTGAGACACCATCTCGGACGATACCGTACAAACTTTATGACACATTTGAATAAGGAGAATCCCGATGAATTATGCCAATGTGCAAGCTGCATCATGGCTAACTGGTGATCTGTATCTGATTCACTATCCCACACACGCATTTTTTGAACCATTCATCCTTCTTTCAAAAAGTCAAAATCTGGTCACCATACCTAGTTCTTTTAGTCATGAAGGATATTACCCAATTAAAAGAATTTCCACTAATTCCCAAAGTGTGTAGCATGTTGAATAATAGTTTGTCAACAACTGCATCAAAAGCTTTATTAAAATCATAGAACATACCTAGAGCTTTGTTATTTTGGCCAAGAGAAGAGTATACTTGTGATATAATTTGAAATGTGGCTGATGCAGTGGACATGTTTTCTCTAAAACCATGTTTTGCTGAATAGTGTTTCCAAAAAAATTATTAGATGACCTGTCATATTTTCACATAATTTGGAGATATATGGGCCTGTAGTTAACTGGATTTTGTTTATCATTGTCTTGGTTTATAGGTGTTATCAATGTTTTTATAGTTTATAAGGATTGAAACCAATTCTCAGTTTTGTGGTTAATGAATGGTTATTATTGGAGAATTAACTTTTAGTGATGAGACCTGTAGGAACCTTTTGTCTCGCAAGGTTTGGAAGTCAAAATTTCTGTTCTTGTACCTTGATCCAGTATGACTACCTACAGGATCAATTGCTCGGCCTATCTGATAAATATTAGATTATTCTTATAATACTTCACTAAATTCTATTCCCGAATATGACAACATGATCACAGCAGATTATTTCTGGTGAAATGTGGAGTAAAAAAGACATATAGTTTGTGTGAACAAGAGAAATATTAATTAAATGAAAACCCAAATCCATTAATATTAAACTAAAATTCCAAAGGAGTGTTGGATTTCGTATTTAATCAATCCCTTTGCCAACATGTATGCTTACGTTAAATATATTATGAAATAAAATATTATCTTATCGGGGAAACATAACTAAATACGAATTATCTCCAAAACTCTTAGGAATACGGAACCATGTTTACTTCTATTTATTTTTTCTTCATAGCTTCTCAAACATTAATAGTGTCCTTTCTATATTTTTAATAAGAAATTTTGGTGCATTACCCTGTTAAAATAGGATAGAATGAAGGATTTTTGGGAACAAGCTAAGAATGGGAAAATAAAACTTATTTCGAGTATTTTTGAGCAAGTATTATGTGAACGGGGATTAGTTTGGGTGAGGCTAAATCACTCTTCTGATGGTTATTTATAGGGTCACCAGTTAACCAACTTTAATGAAATTGCATTTCGTCATATTGTACCAATAACATTTATCAGAAAGTATTTTTCCAGCATCTTAAGCTTTTTAAAAGGAAATTTGTAATGTTTTTGCATTCACAGTTAATAGTGAAAAATCTATAATTTAAATAGCATTGTTATCTCCTTCACCTTATATATTGCATCATAGCCATATAATTGTGGATATAGGCCAGATTGGAAATAAATTCACAAATTGTGTTTATGATTTATCTTAAAATCCATGTATATTTATTTATTTTTTATTAATTTTTATATTCTTAAAACTTTGAAACAAAAAAGGGAGTTCCTCTTGTTGGCATCATAAACGCATGATGTGGAATGAAAACAGAAGTAATAGTCATAAATTCACGAACTGCAAGCACGTCAAGTTCAAAAAGGTAGTGTAATAAAGGACAGGAGATAGAGAAATGACACTAAATCCAAAGCAATAGTTAATTTTTACCACATAAACTGAATCTAGTCATTCTGAGGACTTTACTTTAAGCAAATTGTAAGCCTTTTCTTTGTCCTCATTTACTTGATGTGCTTAAGATTTCTTCGACAGTTAAAGATGAAATACCTTAAAAAATGTTAAAGTATTGTCTTATTCAATGTGGAATTATGCGAAAAATCAATTTCTTCCGTTTTTGTGAAGTTGAATAAAAAGGACCGACAATTTACTTGGTTAAATAATAACTAGAGATGCAGGGCAACTTGAAATTGTTATATGAATTAACTTCCAATTATATTTAAAAGTAGTTGTAATTTATTTCTTTGTGAACAGTCTGCTAGTATTACTTTAGGACATTAATGGCCAAAAAGACAGAATAACTTGCAATGTAAAATATATGATAAATGTTGAATTCATAAAGCAAATGAAAGTGAATTGAAGCAGTTATTCTTCATTGCAAAGATAAAATTATTAATATTTTCAACTCATTTTATTCATAAGACCAGAACTTGCCAAAGGTTGTGGTGAATCTAGTGACATTTGTCTTAAATTAAACAGGATACTTTTGTGAGCTATAAATTTCAATTATTTTATTAGATTGCATGCTTGAAGGAGAAATTTAATGATCTCTGTGCCATCCAAAGATTGAATAATAATATTCTCCTTGCAAGTCTTTGGAAAATTTACTCGTATAATTCTTACGCTGTATTTCCTTATTGAATTCGCTAACATTTTTAATTTTTCCTCTTTCTTCAAGGCATTTACATTGGATGCTGAGCAGAGAAGAGTGAAGCCGTGATGCGAAGAGTCCTGCTGAGCTTCGCCTGGAATATAGTCATCTGGGTGTTAGAGAGAATAGGAGTGTTGGCTGGAGGATATGAGATGGGGAAGGGTTTTATGCTCACACGTTGAAAATTCTGTACTGTTCTCAAAGGTAGACAATTGTGGTGAGTGGAATGGGAATTCATTAAGAACTGTTCCATCTGGATTAAAGGACCTTTCATAATTTACGATTGCTATTGTTTATTTGATTTTTTTCTTATTGAAGAAATGGAAATACAGTGCTACCTCAAAAACATTTTGTTTTGTACATGGACATTGCCGACTGTTTTGGATGTAGGAGTATTTTATTTCTCAGAATATAAGGCATTACTTTTCTGTCGCTCTCTCTATCTTGTGGCAAATGTTGTCCTCGACAAATTTTTTAAATGGTACCTCATCATACAAGAGCTAGGAAAATTAAAAGTTTTTTTAATTGTTAACAGAAACAATCTTTGCAACTGATTTAAACAAAATCAAATCATTTGCGGAAGAATGTCATGCTTTTCTATTTTTTTCCAAGTTTCATTTTTTTGTCTTGCAATCAGAGCTGCAACAGGCAGACTCCTTAGTAAGGCCTTTATTTTCTTATAACTTCTTTATTGGATGTTAATTTGACAGTTGTTAATTTTGTCAGAACACTTTTCAATTAACCTGAACTTGTAATACATATTCTTTAATTTTGCGTCTAAAATTTTAATAGCTCCTTCATTAAACTTTTTTATAAAACATGAAATTGATTGCCATTAAGAGGAATATTGTAATGAGTTTCTTAGGATTACTGTTTATTAATGGAAGTCGAGTTGATTTTCGGAAAGTGTACTTTGAATTTAAAATACTGAGGTGGCACTGTATTCACGTTTATTAACTTAATCTATCGTGAATAATAATATTTGGAAAATTGGATGGTGGAAAAATATTTCATTCTAATCCAAGATTGAATAAATAAGATATTCCATATTGAAAGTTTTCTTGAAAAGTTTGTCATTACAAAATTTAAAGCAAGGAAATGCAATTTATTTTTGTCTGCAAATTAAAGGAAATAAAAATTCCATTTGCTAACTCTCAAGTCAGTTTCAATCATATCGTGGATAAAATTTCAATTAAGTCTGATCCTTCTTAAGATTTTGATTCTCGATTAATGTATTAAGTCAGCTAACAATACGTCAATTTGAAAAAGAATTTTCTTTTAACTGTTCTTAAAAAATTAACTGCTCTAAAAATTCATTGTTCCACTGTTCTTGAAAAGAATAAGCTCTGCTGAATTATTTTCAAGCTTCACGAGCTGATAAATTTCTCCGAAAATATTTCAACGGTTATTTAAAAAAAAACAGATGGACAATAGCAGTCGTATGGAGTTTGTTTGAATGCGGTCGCATTGGGCTGTATCTTCAGTGCCAGTCTTTCGAAGAGTGGTAAAAACTTGCCGTTCTCTGGTGCAGAAGGGTTGGCAGGTTGCAACCCTGTCGGTCGTTGTTGCAACCTCATAAGTGGAGGAAGGAAGTCTTCCAGCAGGATGGACCGGAGGCTACTCCGCATGGGCTCGCAGCACTCGGGCGAGTCACAATTAGTAATCTGAAAAGAAAATTGGAACGTATACGATGATAACATGTGAATGAAACAGTGGATTATACCAGTTTTCCATTATTGCACTGAGGATCACTTGGGTACGTACCTGGAGTAGATACTGGGATTCTTGGGCATGAGTGGCATACCAGGCATCCAAAAGTCTCTCCAGCATCGGATCTCCTACTGGTTGGGCAGGGACGAAGTATTTCGCCACTACAGGGTACCCATCGATGACCATACCACCCCACACCTCAGCGAGGACTAGGCCCGTTTTTCCAAAATTACGAATTTCCAGGTCTTTGTCAATGGTTTTTCCCCTTTCATTCGGTTGGGTACTGTAGTAATCATGAGGCAGGACGAGACCTGAAAGTTCCCGGCTCAGGGGGGCCATGTGACGTTCAACTCTGAAGGAAAAAAGTTTCGAATTTAAAGTTATGAACGTGGGAGGATCTGTTAAACAATTAGATATACGTAAATTTCCTTCAGCTACCTGTTATACGCGCTGCGGCCAGGAGCGTTCGTCACGATGAATATAGCGCCCAAATTGAATTTCTTGAAATGTTTTACAGCGCAGGAAATAACCTTGGGGTAGCGCGGGTTTTCGTCCGGGCCCCCATCAACAGAGAGGACGACAACTGGCTTATCCGTGCCTTCTGATGTCCTGCAGAGGTGGCGGAACTCTTCCAGATCAAGAAGTGTTTCGAAGTCTTCCGCGTGCGTTGCCGCCGTTGATGATGTGTGTTTTCCACTTCGGACTGCATGTCTGCCTCAATTTTCATAGCTGCATACACTGACGGAATTAGTTTATGCTTTTCAGCAACTACCAAGTCATGATCGGGTAGAGAAATCCTGTACTCCATATTCATTAGGATATGTCCTTGCTTGTTTGCGGCAATCACATCAATGGGGACCCGCGCTTTGTCGTCCTGGGACAAAAAAATTACAGAATCTGGTCCCAGCATCGAGGACAAGCACTCAAGATACCTTATAGATGCAGTAGCAAAGTGGGTATCGACGTGCTTGCGGCGCTCATCTGTGCGAGCCCTTATCAACTTAACTGGCACCGTTTGCACGTGTCTCTTGCCCTCCCTGGTGCTTGCATTGCGCGGGAGAAGTTTAAGGTATGTGCCACTCCTGCCGATGGAGAACCCCATTTTTTGAAGTTCCGTATGAAGGTCATCAAGCGTCTTGCATGATCGGATGACATCGCTCTTCCTCCGCTCATGGGCAGAATTGCCGAACATTGCAATATCTGCCATAGTTTTGAGAATTTCCGGTTGCTCTTTCCAAAGCGCCGTCTCACGGATGACTTTCTGAACTTGGGTTGGGTTTGGTTGGGTTGGGTTGGTTGGGTTGGGTTCTAAATATGAGAACATTCATTCACAGCAATATGTAACCTCTCGCTCATGGCAAATATTTTTCACTATTTTAACTCATCATGGCTACTGTGCCTACGCTTTACGCCAGGATTTCTTTCGTTTATTTGTTTATGGCCCCTCCTTTTCAATAGCTAGAATGGCACGTGTTTTCTGCCTTTTAGAATTCGAAGTTGATTGGTTTTTCTTTTTGGGTTCAGAGGACATCTGGGACGCAGCGTCGGAACGTGTTTAGGAAAGTCTTTTTCATTTTATACACATTTCTTCTGGTACTGTTGAATGAATTCTTTATTAAGCCGATATTTCATGGAATAATATTTGCGTACATTCGCAAAAGTATACTCGTCTACTTGGACTTAAGAAATTAAAATATGAATATTTATTATAATAAATGATTTGATACTTGTTACAGTCCATCAGTCAGCAATCAAAAATACTTCATAAATACAACAGAAATAATTTATCAGAAATCATGAATTATTAAACAAAATTCATCGTTTATCCCGCGTGAGAATTTCATCAGTTAGCCGTGAGCATCCGTACGGTTTGAAGTTATCCGACGCCAAAAGAGTGGGGGTACCGAGTGAGCTCCCGCCATCCTCCTTTGCTCCACCAACTTTTGCTATAGCGCTTCTCACGAAGTCTGATCAGTACAGGCTCTTATGGGAGATCTTCTCTCTCCCTCTTTCCCGTGTATTTTCCCCTATACATCTATCTCTCTCTAAAGCTAGCCTCGCCGCAGCCCCTCTCAATTCGTCGATCCGTGTATTATGATTAAAAATTAAATTAAAATACTAAATATTGCTCTGTTTTCGTTCTTTTTAAGATTATTTATTTTATTTCGCAGAGAAAATATATTGTTTTATCGTACTAAACAATAATCACAATTTTAAACTGAAAGGAAATCATTCAAAGTTCGTAATAACAAAATAATCTTCGCTGTTTCGGCAGTCAAAACTTCCAAAATACTAAAACTGCGATATCTCTTCCCCTTTATGTCCAATGTCCACCAAATTTTTCGTGTTACTTGTCATATGGTTCTAATGGCAGAAAGTTGTTTTATAAGTGATATATGTTTCAATTTTACACTTTTTAAAATTAAAAATCTTCGCCATCACGCGAAAATTTCGAAATATGACACGATATTTTCAGTCTCTGGCTAACTTACGTTCTATGATATTAAGATGGTACAATGAGCGAATGAAATGATCAGCGATGTTGAAATATTTATTCGGTTTTTATTTTGAGACGATATGTTGTGCGGTTTGCCTGAAAATGGCTTTAATATCCAAGAAAATCTCGCGAGAAATACGAGATAAAACTACTATGCCAGGGAGTTTATTCAGCGTTGATAAAAACACGGAGGAAAGTGTATTTTCTTGTCGTGCTATTTTAAAACAATAGCTCCAGATCTTAATGCTGCAAATTATGAGTCAGGCTATCATTCCCAATGATATTTCTGTAAACCTAAAGCAACTTAATATTTTAAAACTTTATGAACATTTCAAAGACGAGATGTTTAATTTCTTCTTTTTTTTAACGTTTCTTTTGAATGTTGCTCGTACGTGCCGAGGTTGGGGCCCTAGGCAGCTGCCTAGTTTGCCTAGGCATAAGTTTGCCACTGCAAGCACTACAATACAAAAGACACCATTTATGAAAATTTATACAATATTTCTGAGAGAAACTCATTTATACTATAATAAGCACCTTTTAACATCATATCCTTAACATTTATTTTAAATATGATTGCAGGCATAGATTAAAAATTAATAGAGAGTGAATTGTACAGTTTTTACTAGAATATTCATAATTATTTTGGCTTGTTGCAAGCCCACAGTATTTCATATAAATATTTTTACGATATCTTGTTTCATATTTGTCAATATCGCCATGTACAACACATGGTAATGTTAAGATATTGCTATATCTAAAAACATCTCTACAATGCTCTCTTGGTTTGAGATTATGTATAATTCTTATTGACTTTTTCTGCATAAAGAATATCTGTTTACTTAGGGTTACCATACGTCCTCGTTTACCCGGATTTGTCTGGATTTTTTGTCTAAAATTTCTGTCCTCGCAGATTTTTATAAAATTGTTGAAATATCCAGATTTTTACTTCCTGCGACATTTTGTTTTAAGCAAGCACAACGAAGAATGCTGAATTACGTTATCTGATATCTCTTTCGGATACAGAGTGACGATTCGTCAATTCAAATTTTTCGCGGGAGCCAAGCAGGGTTACAAACCAAATTAATTGAATTACAGAAAATGACAATGTATAAATTGAAACCCTACTTAGATGCCCTTAGAAAAAATTTGGCATTTTTGACTCTCATCTTTCAATTGATGATGATTAGGTACTATGGAATGCATTCTGCTAAAATGTTTATGAGAGGAAAGCCAATCAAATTTGGCTACAAGTTTTGGTGTCTCTGTAGTTCTAATGGCTATTTGTACAATTTTTCACCTTACCTAGGTAAAGAACATGAAGGTAATGAAGGCCCCGTAGGGATTAGAGTAATAAACAATCTCACGCGAGAGATTCCTGTGAGTGAATCTAAAAATTATGAGCTAGTCTTTGATAACTTTCTTACAAATGTTGGTACTCGGAAGACTTGGAAAGACAGGAAACTGAAAGCCACTGAAACACTTCGTGAGAAGTGTACAAAGAAATGTCCCCTGATAACCTCAAAAGTTATGCTAGAAACTACTGGAAGAGGTTTTATCGACTACAGATTTGATTCAAACAATGAAATTTTGATCACTAAATGGCATGATAACACTGCAGTGTCTGTTGCTAGAAACTATAGTCAGGTTTATCCTACTTTTAGTGCTAAACGCTATTCCCAGGACAAAAATAGTAATCCCAATGCCTGAAGTCATTTCAGAGTATAACAACTTTATGGGAGGAGTAGATCTACTCAATAAACAAATATCACTGTATAGGATAAGAATACATGGAGAGAAATGGTGGTTCCCCATTTTTACACAATTGCTTGATATCATAAACAGCTGGAGGATATAGCTGTGTCATCCATTGCCCTGGCCGTGAATATGGTACGTGTCAGTTCACAAAATAAGCCGTAATTTTAGATTGAGTAACTGAAATTTCTGTATAAAACTTCTCGCGGTTATCAGTAGATTATAGTGTAGTGAGTTTGGAAGTTAAACTGCAACATAGACGCCAGAGGATAGAATTGTGCTTGTAATAGAATGAAATAAGTGTACCATAGCGATGTGTCATTGTTTTAATTTGAAATAATTAGAATTTACAGAAATTGTTAACTTGATTATTTCTTGTTTCTCATTATGCATTTGTTTATAATCCTAGACTTTAAGATAATTCTTCTTTGTTTCAAAACATTTAGAAATATGTATATATTTTTCGATCGAGAAATTGAAATCTCTATATCAAAAGTTTTCCTTGTTATTTGATGAATAGATATAGATCATAAATGGGCTAACTGTAACTGCTGTGAACACGTAAACGTCAGCAAATACAACTGTGCTTAGAATAAATTATAGATAAAGTGGACATTTTCTAGTGCAATGTGATGTGTTTAATTTTACAAATGGTAATGTGATCTTCATAGAAACATTGTTTATGGACCGTAAGCGCATTTGCCTTATTTTACATTTATTGCAACATTTGAAGCATGCCCATTGCCTCCTGCATCAATTTCATTAGGTTTAGCAGGTTTAATGATTGAAATTCTTAGAAATTCATTTTCGTTCTTTTTACAGGTGCAACAGAAAGAGAATGTGTTCCAGGACCGAAGAAATCACTTTACAAATAGATTTTTTTCGTCGTCCACGTGAATTTCCTTTAAATACGTCTCATGCATAAAAGGTATTAACGTTATAAAATTCTGTTACAATAATTCATTTTTATATCTTTATTGTATAATATTTATGTAAAATTACCTCACTGTAATGTAATTTGCTAATAACTTTGTACTCTCGCAATGTGTGATACACGGTAATAAATTTGATTTCTTATATGCAATTCTTTCATTTAAGTCCATTTCATCTGTCCGTGCAATTTATATTTGCTACGATTATCGTATTAAAACGTGAGGGACATCCTGTGATAACGTCACGCTAGCATTCGTTAACACGTAGTGCCAAATTTTCCCGTTGACACATCGATATTCGCCTTCCATAGAAAAACCTGGGAGTCGTTTTATAGCATTAAGTTTCCGGTCTTTCCGTAGGTGTACTAGTCTTTGTTTGTCAACAAATAGCAGTTAAATCGACATTCAACTGTCAAGTAAACATCGTTGCGCATCGTTTATTTATTGAACCGTTCGACGGATTTTGATTGCGTTCAATATGAGAGGTCCTTGTTAGCAGTTATTGTACAAGTATGGTTTTAAGCCTTGTAAACATTTGTAAATCAATTAGAACTTCCACTTTACATGGGAATTGTAATAAACTTCTATACATCTCTCGTTAAATGTCATCAAAATTCTTATAGCGTTGCTCTTTGAAGATAGTTGTCATGGCTAACATTAAATTGGCGTTCAGTCATAAGTAAACAGCGTCTTAGTAGGAGCTAATAATTTTTAAATAGTTAATTCTCGGCGTATGAATTTAAAAATGTAAGTATTTTAGCAATTCAATAGTCCTAATGCCACGTCAAAAGTATCGATCCGAGTGGAAACATCCTGCTGCAGTGAGAAAGAGACGACTTGATGCTGCAAGAGCCAGGAAACGTCGGGAAAACATCCAATATCGGACGGAAGAAAGAATACGAGATGCCGAAGCCCGCCGTAGGGCAAGAATGGATTGTGAATACCGTGAGAGGGAAAAGGCCAGGGACAGGGTAGCTCACCGTAAAGCAAGACTAGAACAAATTCGGGAGGAGAAGGCGAGGGACAGAGAGGCTCACAGAAAGGCGAAAAGAGAGGCGTGCCGGAGGATGGAGCAATCCATAGTCAACGAAACTCACCGTGAGGCAAGAAGAACCGTGATGGACATAGACAAGAAATAATTTTTCCAACTTAGTGGTATTCTGTGGAACATAAACCTCATTGATCAGTTTTTCGGGGCCATTTAGGATAATATTTTGATGGCATATACACGCAAAGCATGTTCCTATATAATTTAACTTATATAATATTGTAAATAACACCTTTGATAGTTTTGATGTATTCCATTTTTAGAGCGCACGTTTCATTCTTGTTCAGATTGAAAAATAGTATTTGAATTTTCAGGTGAATATGGTGTATTCTCTAAAAGTTTCGCATTATTCTCTTTTAGGAAACATTGATTAAAATCAAAGTTGAGCCTTACGAAGCATATTCTGTCACAGATGGCCATTCACAGGTAACCTAATGATGAGTTTTCTTACATTTCTAGTGGACTGTTTTTGTGTTAAGGTGGGGCTAACCGAAACACTTAAACTTTTACCAGCACTGACGTGAAAATTAATAACTCCCAAAATACACATTAAATATTCATAATTTTTTTGCTCCTTACTCGGGTCGTCATATACTCACTGTTTACACAAGACGACTACTTACGACTTACTTGAATTTTTAAAATTTTATAGTACCAATACTTAACAAGTGGTGCATTATCTCTGTATGTAGCGTTAAAGGGAACTTGATGATTATTTTCTTGGTCATAAACCCCGTCCTTTGCAATCTGAACCATTAATATATTTGAAACACTAAAGAGAACGTTCATTAGAGATTGTTATAAAAAAATTTTAATTTTCTTTAAGAAATAACACAAAATAATTAAAAAAATTAATATAATTTAGGTTCAGAATAAAGCGAATACATACAGGGACGATTGCTGATAATTTCAAGCCTTTTCGATCCCCCTCAATGCCTGAAAATTTTCCTCCTGAGATAATGTACATTTTATGCATAAAATATTGTTTTGTGGGAAACTGCGTTTAAAGGAAAGCATGTCTTTGATAAGTGCTAGGCATATAAATGTCACACCCACCACTTTGCAACATAAACTTTAAAAGTCTATATCTGACAAAGTAATTAATATTTTTGTATGAAACAAATTCTGCATTCTTTCCCAAGGGTTTCTACACCTAAAACAATCAACACCTGAAAAATGATTCTTTTCAAATAAATGTAGATTAAGCCCCTTAATAACTTATTTTTTGCTCAGTAATCTTAAATACTATTTCAAAAGTTATTTTTTTAATAATTTGGATCTGTGAAATGTATTACGTTGAAAATTTTCAAAATATGTATCAAACAAAACATGAGTGTTCTGCTTCTGTTTTATCCAGGAAGAAGTCGGTGATTATGAGGAAGCGTCAATGGAGGGAGGACAATTTGTACAAACAGATGAGGGACAAAGGATGGTCGGATCTCCAGTTGCGGTAAGAAGGAAACTTCCGTGACTATAAAAATGATTATCTTTATAAATAGCTGCTTCTTACATATAAAGGATATATCATATAAAAGCTAAGGTACTTCTAGAAGTACTACAGAGCTGAAATTTGGATGGAAGATAGGGCATTAGGTATAACCTCCGGGAAAATCCGAAATTTCAGGAAAAGTTATATTTAAGGGATGTTTTTGACCCCAATGTAAAATTTAAAACATCCATAAGGAAAGCATTGAAAACTGTGCAGGGCTAAATGAAATTGCTTTTTTAAATTATTTAAAATTAAGATACAAAGTCAGGACATGCACTGTACTGTGGAAGAAAGAATTACCGTAAATACCCGCGTATAATGCGCACTTTTTTTTTCGAAATATTTGAGTTAAAAATTAGAATGCGTGTTATGCGAGGGTACATAATCTTCCTATTTTCATTTGACCCCATATTTCCACAATTTCGCCACATTAATTACTGCCCGGGTATCCTCATAATTTTATTGGTGATTTTTACGAAAAGTAAGATAGATAATAGTTAAAATTTATTAACAAATTCTGTAAACATACATAAATTAGATATGAAAAAAATGAATTCAGTATTTATTAATTTTAAAATCCAAGAAATACTTCATCACTGGACCATTCTTCTTCGATGTTGTTATCAGAATCATAATGTTACGCATGACGTCACCCTGCACCTGGTGGTGAGGTACTGGCACTACTTACAATTAGAAACAGTGGCAGCTGATACGTTTGAGTACTCTGGGAGTTGATGCTTCTTGTAGAACTAAATCAAGTTTTCGTTCCCTACTTTTCTCTGAGGATTCATAGGTGATTTATTCTTGGTTCTTAGAGTCTGTAGTTAATTATGGTTATTTGCTATCGTTTTTATGTGCTCCAGAGTGTTCTAATAAGGGTAAAACTGAAGGTTGGGCGCACCCGTCCACCTCAAGTGTGACAAAAACGTATGTAAAAAACATAGGATTATCGTCATTCCTTCATTTTATTAGCTCAAAGAATGTCATATGCCATACTATTAAATTAATATAATTGGATTTATTGTGTATATCCTAATATCACCTTGTTAGTAAACATAGAGTATGTAATGATTGAGTTAGCTGACGTTCTTTTGGAACGTTATTTGAAAATTTCATTTCGCACTTTCATTATGTTACCAATTCATAATACCAATAATTCGATCATTGCTTTAGACCACGTTACACCATCTACTTAATTCTGGAACGGTAATGCTAAAAAAAAATGTTCGTGCTATACGTGGGTATATAGAAAAATCATAGATTACGAGGCTGAAAACCCCCCTGGGCATTATACATGGGTATTTACGATAAGTTTATTTTTTTCAAGACAAAATTCAAATCCATGCTGAATTTGCACAAAAATTTGATTTTAATCAAAATAATGAAATTTTTTCAATCTTCAACTATGAAAAATATTAACTACCATAGCAACGACTCCAATGCCTTTCAATGGGAATTTATTTTCCATACTTCAAGAGCTCATACTGCATTATAATCCATTTGATTTTAGCCAATGACATATACATATGATGATGTGATAATTTTAAATTAATTATTTTATCCAGATATATACTAAAAGGCACAGATGATGACACCATGATCATAACACACAAAATATCCTTATTTTCACATAAAGGTGGAGGGAGGGAGACAGACAGACAGAGGGAAGGAGAGAGGGTGGGAGGGAGAGAGGAAAGTAGGAAGACAGAGGGAGGGAGAGGGGAGGGAGGGAATATTATTATTTGTCCATCATATAATGGACAATACAGTAGTGTCTTTGTATTTGTTGTGATGCTGGTTCTAAAATTGAAATTTCCAAATGTTATTTTTTAGTGCTTAATGAGACAAGAAGAGTATTTGGAAAGTGACTCGGAGAGTATGCAGAATGGATCTGAAGGACAGACCAATGGAACTGATACTGAGGTACTGAACTCATTTCTTAGCGTACTTTCCAGAATGGAAATAGGCTTATGCAGTCATAGCCCATTTAATACTGGGGATGCGTCCCTGAAAACAAGAGCGGTAACTGAATCAGCGTTATGCGGTGTCATTTTGGTACAGTACTTATTGAGATGCATTCCTAAAATCATAATTTATTACCTATTTTCAAAATATTAGTATAGCCCCTCTTCTCTTTGTTGCAAGAAAGCTGGACTGTAAATAATTAACCATTAAATGCACAATGTAGCAGTCGTGCTACATACCAGAAATCCTCCAATATAATAATATAATAACTTGCATCAATGAGCCTTTTCAAAACATCTCTATTTTTATTCACTTGTTCATTATGTTGACTTATTTTAATTTTTTGTTGGTTGTCAATTAATGTGTCGATTCTTTCTTTTCCAAACAGTTTAAGATTCAGAAAAGATTGAACAATGATTGGGATCTTTCATGCTTTTGCAGTGCTATTGCTAAATGGTTAAGATTGGAAACCCCATGTTTATTCCACATACCCTTCTCTTTTGAGAAAAATAAACACGGCCAACAAAAAAAGTCTAGATCTAACTTCACAGCCAGGTAACCATTCCACCATTTCATAATGTGAAACAGAAAAGTGTCTTGTATATTCAGATTTTGCATCTATATATTTACAAAGCAGAATTTTCATACAATCAGCATAGTTTCGAGTTGAAAATGGCTTAATAAATCTTCAAAACTGTTTCCTATTGTATAAGATGGGCAAATAACTTGGAGTGTAAAAAATAACAAATGTTTTTAAAAACGAGTACAAAACACAAATGTAATAAACGCTGTAACACAAGAAACAAACACTTAGTAAATGATTGCCATATTCACTCGACAGCTTGCTTACTACTAACATCAAATTCCTTTATATGTGCTACTGACACAGCATGCCATTCAGGACGTTATCCACAACACATTAGCCAAGTATGTCTCCACTGTGCAGCTGTTCTTCTCAAGGCTTCTCAGAGGTAGAGAGTGTGCCCAGGTCGCCTGCTTCAAGGCTCTTCCAATGAAATGTTTTTCTATGGGAGGAATCATCGAATGCTCTCCAGGCTGGTATCTACGTTGCATAACCGTAGTATCTCTGCCCTGCACTGCTCAAGCCTAGGAGGTGTGCTTAGCCCATATTGCAGGTTTTAGGGATTTTTCTGTGATATTATTTCTGGGCATGTGCTGTTAAATAGAATTAACTACTTAACCATAATATTCAAAATTAGAGACACACAATGAGAAATGGGGAGGAAAAGCATGAAAAAGCAAAAGACAATAAAAATCATAAACTTACAGGTTTAGTGATTGTTACTCCACGCCAGGGACCTGATGTCACTCACACATTCACTCACTCAATCGCACAAGCACTTATCCTAAAGGTGGAAAGGAAACGGGACCAGGTTTGCTAGAAATTACTCTGCACCAGACACCCAAAAAATCGCACTGTTGCTAGAAGGTTTGTGAGTCAGTACGACGACGACAGAGACCTACTAAGCAACCACAGACACACGCCAAGAGGTAAAGGGAAAAAATAAAGGGGGAAGGAAAGGGGAAATAATACTAGGTTTACGGGAGATTAAACCACGCCAGGGACCTAGTATCACACACAGCGGCCTGTAGGTTTATGTGCCTTCCGGCAATGACAGCGACCTAACAGATGAAACAATCATGCACGCAAGCACTCTAATACACGCATACAAGATCTCTAAAGATGAGGTAAACGTACTAAATACGTATTAAATTGAAAAATAAAATATCACGTACATTGTGATTCATTGGGTGTGCACTGCACACCTAACACACCCTGAATATACACCTCTGGTATTTACCTTGTGCAATATGGTTGCTAATATGGAGGTTGGAGGGGTGGGGATAGCTTGCGCTACCTTAGGTCATGGATATGGAACCTATTTCCAATGGCAATCTTCATTAGTATTTCAAAGTACCTCGGCAAGCCACATTTATAATCGCGGTTGTTTCAATGGCCCTCTTTTAAAGTCTCAGATAGTTCGATCGTCCACATCAGGCTTTGAGTGGGTATGCCGTATATATTCGTCGCTGAGTTTTCTCAGAAATTCGCTATGGTATGCCGAAATATTTCATCATAGGTTCGGTCCTTCATCTAGCTCTTTCCTTTTAGTTTGGTTTACCAGTGTTAGTTGGGGTATATGTCCTTGTGTCGAGAAAATACATACAATTATCGTATGTTCTGCATCTGTAATGCAGGGTTGCCTATTCTCTCCCCTGCAGAAGTGAAGGCTGAAATTTATGCGTGTAAAATCACGTGAACAGAAAAAGGACAGTTGGTCTTTGAAAGAAAGATTTTTTTGTCATTAGCTGGACACGGCAATGCTCAATGCATTTGCTGTTTATAGAAAAAATAGGGGAAAGTTAAACAGTTAAAAGTTTCTAATAACACTAGTTGAAAAGTTATCTATATTATATAAGGCATTGTGTGTGTGTGTGTGTGTCTGGACAGAATTTTGATTTTTTTTGGGGGAGGGGGGAAGTGGAGGGGGGTGCCATGTCCCATAAAACGTGTTAAAATCGATCTTGCGACTTGCAGAGTTTTACTCCTTTGCAAATTAAAATTAGAAAGAATTGACCAACAATCTTCAGACCATTTTAAAGAAAAATAAATAATGTTTCTTATTCTTATCGTCACATTTTGCCCACAATACAAAATTGCTCAATTTCTACATTTAAATCATATTTATTTGAAAATTTTAGTCTTTTTAATGATATGTTGCCTTGCCGACTGTGTCATTGTTAAACCATGAGATTGTATTTTCGCCTTAACATTTATACGATATGCGTAAGGAAAGCGTCCTTTGAATGCTTTAATGCGAGGGAGAAAGGAGAGATGAAGAAAGAAAGAAGGAGAGAGACAGAGAGAGAGACAAAATTAAATGTTATATAAATTAAAAATAATTTTGGGCATATGAGAATGGGGGACTGTCAAATATCAGGAATTATTGAAAATTTTATGAAGTTGTATTGTATAACTATTGTTATAGACAAATATAAAGTTTTTTTTGTTAAATTCTTAACAGATATTTATAAAAAAAAACAATTTAAAATGGACAAGTTAATGCCAAACCCGATCACATCCGATTGGTAGCTGAAGTTTGCCGAGTGTTTATTGACGTCAGCGAATGCCACAAGTATGTTAGCTGAGGCTAGCCATGCTAGAAGCCATTGTGCCGATATAGAAGTAGAAGCTTGATTGACATAATTCTGTTGTTTTCCTCTGTACTCGTTCTCAGAAGAAATATTGGTAGAAGTACTGCACCTTCCTGCATTTATTTCACTTTGTGTTTTGCAAAATGGCATGTGAAGGGTTTTGTGTAGACAGATCTGATAATTTGCCCAACGTTGATTCGCACATGTTTTTGTGGTACATTGGAAGTCGTAGGGAGCAATATTCAGATGTTGAAATGTGTGGAGTGAAGGCGGGCAGGTTTGTATTACATTTAATTGATAAAACAAGTTCGATGTAGCGCTTTTATTTTCAGTTATTGTAATAGCACTATTGTTTCGACTGAAACGCAGAAGATGTGTAAAAGATAGATTGACGTCTTAAAACAGCTTTCCCATATTAAATGAATAAAACAACTCTAGTTTTAACTAATATTATAGAATATTTATTTATTTATTGTTTCTCATGCTGCCCTAGTATCTAGTAGGTAAAATATAGTTAGATAAGTATACAAAAGGTAATGGACGAGGCCGAGACTTGGGTATTGTCCAAAAATGAACAAATAAACAAAAATCTGATGTAGCCACCACATGACTTTCTCCATACCTGTAATATTTATAAAAATTCCTAATAGGTTAAATGATCATAAATATTTAAGAAACTACAGGAAAAAATTAAACTTTACAAAGAACAGAAATATACTCATACCATAGCCTTCTGATATTGGATATAGCCACGAAGCTCCAACAATTAAGAAAATAAAAAGGAGCGTTACTAAGACATAACAAAGCATAAAGCGTTTGCAACAGTCGCATGTAGGTGGCGTGGTGGTGGCAGCTAAAAAACTTAATTATTAAAATATCTCTTAAACATTGCATTATATGGGAAATCTTTTCAAACAAAGGTTATAGAAAATTAAATCTCCTACAACTTTTATTGCAGTACTTTTTTGCATTTATCAAATATTAATGCAAATATTAAAAAAACAGATGTGACAAGAGTAAACACCCACTTCCAGTTGACCGATTTTTACCAAAAAGTAATCAACTCTTGCGGCTTTAACAAAAATGTGGAATATAAAATTTTGCCTTGACCCGATTAATAGTTTTTGAGTTAGAGCACCCACAAAATTCCGGTCACAGACACATCCACAAACATCATCGAGAAAATAGTCAAAACATGCTCAGGGGACCTCAAAACGTGTATTTCCGCTGAAATCTCTACATTGATTTTTTTCATGAAAAGAATACTTTCCCCTATACTACGTATGGAGTAAGTAAAAATGATTAAAATTTTCATGTTATTATCTTTCAGGTAACATGTGTCGAGATCAAAGTTGAACCTTTCGAAGAACATTCTCCCGCAGATGGCCATACAAAGGTAGAAATGATTTTTTTCTTACATCAACTGTTTGAGTATGAAAAATTAATGTTTTGCTCGTTAATCTGCTTTTGAATCCAATTTCAAAATATCAAGTAACATATGGGTGGTGGACTTTTATTCTTTCCAGGAAGAAGTATGCGATCATGAGGAAACGCCAACAATGGAAGAACAATTTGTGCAAACGGAAAAGGATCATATGTCTATTGGTTCATCGTTAGTGGTAAAGCTTCCACGGCTATAGATTTTTTATAGCTTTAAAACTTTTTAAGGAGCAATGATAGTTTTGCTGGTAATGACAATGTATCATTTTTGAGATCTTATGGCAGGTTTTTGATGTCAGAGACAAATTTGTAAATTATTAGCAAAAGTACCCTACGTTGACGGGATATTTGATAAGGATCGTTAGATTTAAAATTATCAGAAAAGATTAACAATTCAGTATTAAGTTATTTTTACAGTCTCCATGTACGAAGTATAGAGAAAGTATTGTTTTCATGAAGAAAATGGAGATTTCAAGAGAAATACAGGTTTTAAAGTCCTCTAAACACGTTTTGACTATTTTCTCAATGATGTCTGTGGGTGTATCTCTGACCAGAAATTTGTGGATGCTCTTAACTCAAAAACTATTAATTAGGTCAATGCGAAGTTTTATATTAGACATTTTTGTTTAAGGGACAAGAACTGATAAGTTTTTAATAAAAATCGGTCTACCGGAAGTGGGCGTTTACTCTTGTCACTTATCCGTTATTTAGAAATATTTGCATTAATATTTGATCAATGTAAAAAACTACCGGAATAAAAGTCGTAGGTAATTTAATTTTCTACAACCTTTGTTAGAAACATTTTCCCATATAATGCATTGTTTAAGAGACATCTTAAAAATTATATTGTTCAGATGCTACCACCACACCACCTTGAGGCAACTTTTCTTAGTTACGTCTTAGTAACACTCCTTTTTATGTTTAATCGTTTGAGCAAATATGTCAAAAAACATTGTTTAGGTGATTTGAAACTTCATTTTCACAAGAATCACCATCATCTTCAAATTCTTCCGTGTCTGTCATAATTGCATCACTAAGAGCTTTTTCAAAACCATTTTTTACATAACTAGCCATCACAGATCCCCAACTCTCAACAATCCATTTACACATTTCTGCATAGGATGGTCTTTTCACTTTCCCGGAGTTAGTATATTGACGCACACCCACTAACATCCAATCCTCTCACTTAGCTCGCAATTTTGATTTGAATGACTTGTTCACAGACAGATCTAGTGGTTGAAGTTTTTTGGTTAACACTGTGAATGATAGCTAGCTTTGAATATTTACCGACCACTTTTTTAATTTCAGGCGTCACATGACAACGACATGAATCCATGACTTACAGTAACTTCAGATTAAAAAAAGGCTGATTTTCGCTTTCTCCACACTGTCCAACCAAACCCTCATCATTTCTTGGTTCAGCCAACATTTATCATTCGCGGTTACTACAATGCCCATAGGAAGCCATTATTTCGGCACAGTCTTTCGTTTAAAAATCACCATGGGAGGAAGCTTAGAACCATCAGACATTGCACACAAAACAACTGTAAAATTTGACTTCCCATGCCCAGTAGTTGCTACGGAAACATCTTTTACCCATTTAAGATTCACAGTTCTAGCACAAGGAAGATCAAAACTCACCGGAACCTCATCCATATTGCCAACATGCATTGCATCAACTCTATACGTTTTCTTTCATATATTGTCTAAACTTAATCATTTTCGTCTCCCAGTCCATCTGTAATTTTTGGCTGATGCTTGTCGATGTACGAACACACAAATTGTTCCTTCTCATGAAACGGAATCTCCAGGAAGGATATGCTCTGAAGCCCACGATGTCCATCTCTTGAGCAATGCATTTCGCTTGCAATAAGACCCTCGTTGTTGAAATTTTAATGCCTTTTGCCCTTTCTCGTATCACCCACTCATACAGTTTTTACTCGAGTCCTGACTAAAAGCATTTTCTAAAACGCATTGCTCGTTTTTTCCGATGCAACTTTTTCAGCATCAATTCGCCTTTACGCCATTCTCGTGCACTTGATTCCCCTACGTTTAAACTTTCTTCCAGCCTCACAGTTTCCCTTTTCTATAGCGAATTTTACGACTTCTAATTTAAACTGCGAAGTGTATGATTTTCACTTTCGTGTATTTTCGTTTTCCATGGTAAATTAAAAAACTTTTTCAATACCGACACCAAGCTAATTCAAGACTCCATAAGACCATGTGGCGTACAGTGAAAACAACTGAATAACGGAAAGCCACAGCAAATTTTAATTGATCCATTTTTTTCAGGGAGCGCTTCTTGCAAATAGATTTTTTTTGACTGCCCGTTATCTATACATTTGTACCAGTTTTGAAGAAAATGACTTGCACGTTATCTATCTATAAGGTACGCATTATAGAACAGAAAATACAGTATTTCCTCCTGGTCATACAATTATTGGTTTCTTCAGGATAATACACCAAGATTAGCTTTAAATTTCTATCAAAACTTCATCTTATACATTGTAATGCATCCATTTTACAGAGGTGCCTTTCTTCTTCTCGTGATGTAATTTCAGTCCTATAAAAATGTCAAATATAAAATTTTGCATTGATGTGACTAAGTTAGAGCACCCACAGAATTCCTATCACACACAGACCTCATCGAGAAAATGGTCAAAACGTGTTCAGGGGACCTCAAAATGTGTTTTTCCGTCGAAATGTCGAAATCGATTTTTTTCATGAAAAAAATACTTTCCCCTACACTACGTACAGAGAAAGTGAATAGGATACCTCGGACCGATTGTACACCTTGTTCCTTGAAAACTTTGCATCTTTTTAAAAAAATTGAGGGATATGACTCGTGGTGTAGTGAGGCATGTCATAATGTGGTTTTTCCGTATTATCTTTCAGGAAGCACTCCAAATCAAAGTTGAGCCGCTTGAAGTCAGTTCTCCTGCACACGGCCATTTACAGGTAGAAATGAGTTTTTCTCATTTTTGTATGTCTATGTATGAAAATTTAACTTTTTGCTCAGTAATGTACCCTTGAATCCAATTCAAAATGTCATCTCTTTGTCTGTTATCGAAAATAGCGCCTTTGGCAGCAAAGTTTAAACTGAGCTACAAAAGAATTAAGTCGATGGTTATCACGTTTGTTTACTTTGAAAATTTCTGATAACGAGTATTATAAATATAATATAATAATAATGTCCATTTCTAAGGTTTTAAAGTTTAAAATGGACTTTGAAACAAAAAAGTAGAGGAAGTTCACACTTGTTGGCATCATGAATGCATGGCGCGAAACGCAAGTAATATGCGCGAAACACAAGTAACGGTCATAAAAATGTTGTCGCCAAGTCCAAATTTGTGAACCGCAAGCACTCAATGTTCAAAAAGGTGGTGTATTATGTTTTAGGAAATGCGTGGAAATGAAAGTTGACCCTTTTGAAGCCTGTTCTCCTCTGGAGTGCCATGCACAGGTGGTGATGAATCACCACTGATGATGGCTGCATTGCAACTTAAATGTGCATCTGGTTTTCAAAAATTTTTATTTCTTCAGGAAAGATGTAGTTTATCTCAGTTTGATTTTAGTTGTTATGTAAGCTCTATAATTCTCCTTTGAAAGTTTCTGCTTGCCAATTTCAAGTATAATCTAACTTGGTAGGCTAAAATAGTGATCTTTTTAAAAAAACTTTCACAACATACATTGTCTAAAAGTGGATGAATTAATAAAAATGGATGAAATTTTCTTTTAGGAGATGGCTGTCGAAATCAAAGTTGAGCCTTCGGAACCCAGTTCTCCTGCAGATGGCTATTTACAGGTGACTATGAGTTTTTATTTTTTCCACATACGAAAGAGAAAGTAATGTTTCCATATAAAAAATCAAATTTGAGATTTCAATGGAAATACATATTTTAAAGTTCCCTGAACACGTTTTGACTATTTTCTCGATGATGTCTGTGGGCGTGCCTGTGTGTGTCTGTGACCAGAATGTTGTGGGTGCTCTAACTCAGGTAATTGCGAAATTTTATATTTGACATTTTTGTTAAAGGAAAAGAACTGATTAGATATTGGTAAAAATTGGTCAACCAGAAGTGGGTGTTTACTCTTGTCACTAATGCGTTTTTTCAAATATTTGCTTTGATATTTGACGAATGTAAAAGAGTACTGGAATAAAAGTTGTACGAAATTTAATTTTCTACAAGGTTTGTTTGAAACATTTTCCCGTATAATACATTGTTGAAGAGATACTTTTAAAACTAATTTTTTAGCTGCCTCCACCACACCCCCTACCGATGACTATTGTAAACACTTTATGCTTACGTCTTAGTAACGCCTCTTTTTAGTTTCTTAATTGCTGGAGATTCGAAAAGGGCACTGTGTTTATTTCTGTTCTTTGTAAAGTCTTTAAATTTTTCTCGCAGTTCCTTATAATATTTATTATCATTTAACCTATTTGGAATTTTTAGACATATCATATGTATGGAGAAAGTCGCGTGGTGGCCACATCAGATTTTTTTCTCATACAGTAAATCATCAATTGTCCAGGGCCCTAGGAGGGAAGGGGTTACAGGATTCTAAAAAATGGCGTATACTCGCATCAAAGTTTTTATGCAGCTTATTTTTTAACACTCTTTTACAACATTGCGTTCAAGGCTTCAGAGTGATCGCATGGGTATCGGATGATATAAACTACACAATGTAGTGGTTATGCGGGATTCATTTCTGCCTGATTGCTGAAGAAGTGATAAGCCGATATTTGCCCTCGTAATGAAGCCATTGCTTTGTCCGTCTTTTAGCTAATCAGTCAAACTCAGGTTAAATAGAAAGAATTTTTGATTACCAAATAAGGGTTACAACAAAAAGTCCAAACCAGGTCTAATGCAGGCTGGTTTCCCATAGTTGACGTCTTGAATTGATTACTTATATTGACAGGAAATGTTTCATTATGTGTTAGTCATTCCAAGGAATTCTCATGCCATAATTATAATTTGTAATTCACAGTTTATTAATGATAGAGAAAAAATGGTAAACAAATTAATAGAGCATTATCAGGTTTAAAATACTAAAAGCAATGTCAATATCTCTTTCTGACATGTTTTGCGTGTATTTTTTTAAATAAACGAATTCATTAAATGTTACTGTTTATATGCTAATATGTATGGATCAACTGACCGTTGCTGAAGAGTAGTCGAGCGGAAAAGAAAACCCATTTGTTCATTCGTCTATGCTCAAGCAGAGTTTGGTAATAATCGTCTCCATGGCAACAATCTGATAAAATACGATTTAAAATGCAAAAACTATGTTTTGGTATAAATTCAAGAAAATACGATCAATTATCAAAATTCTGTGTTAAGAATTTGAATCTACATTCTTTTCCTCTTACAACAGTACAAACCTCGCTCCGATATCACAATTTTAAGATATTAAGTATTAAAGAAAATAATGAAAGGATAACTTTGTAGTTTCCACAAAGTTGTGGAAACTACGAAGTTATCCTTTCATTATGAGTAAATTCCACAAAGTTGAGCCTGACCTCATTAATTATATATATTAAAGAAAACATTTCGGCACGATGGATTTGAGATATCCTATGTAAAATAAATAGGGAATAAACATTCCTGGAATCAAACCCGGGACTTCAATCTATGCGAAATAAAATATAGCCCGGAGGTGGGCTCGGGCAGCACGAGCCTCGTACCAAGTTTCATGAAAAAATTGTTGCAAAAGTTGTTAGTGAGTGACATACTTACTCACAGACATGACCATTTCATACGGCCGCGTTTCCTTTGGAAACCAGCTTAAAAAAATCAAGCTACGCAAATGACACTGATTGCCGAGGAATCTTCAAGAATAATGGGTACACGAGTATTTCGAAGAAAGAATTCATGTAAGATAATTGCAAATGAAGTACCATCTGAAGAAATGTGCAAGGAAAAGGTGATTAAAATCATTCATAGTGTTTTGCCAGGGATTACAGAAAATACGAATATTATGTATAACTGGGTTATGTATAGCCCAGATCCTACTGTACTACTCGCGGTTGTCATGAAATGTTTTGGCACCATGCGGTGCGCTATTGGAAAAAGGAAAACTATGTCAAAGGAGACCGAGATTTCATTTTCCTAGTGTCCCCATAGAATAAACCTTAAATTTTCTAGAAACATGGCTCACCGAACGACACCTAACACAAGAAACAGGGAATACGTACAACGAACACGTCTTTGCATGAATCAGAACTACTTCCAAATCAACAACAGAATATACTGACATAACCAAGGCACATGGGAAACTCTCTTTCCCCCTTCCTAGGAAACCTCTTCATGAACAACTTTGAAAAACAATGCAAAGATACTTTTACTTATTTCCCCGAAACATGGTTAAGGTACGTTGATGCCGTTTTTTTCAATCTTCGACACATCGAAAAGCAACATCACAGACTTATTAGGAAAACTGAACGAACAGTATGGTTCCATCAAATTTACATACGAGGAAGAACAAGACAAAACACTTCCTTTCCTCAATTTACTCATAAAAAGACTTAACTGGCTTACTTTCAACATTTACCAGAAACCCACACATTCGGACACATACATCCCACATGATTCCCATCATCATATTGCACACAAGTTAGCACCATTTCACTCCATTATCCACCGATTACTGCAGGCCCCCCTTTCAAAACCCGATTTTTCGCAAAAAACTTTCCCACATAAAAAACATCGCAACACTTAATGGTTATGACAGCCAAATAGTAGAGAATATATTACAAAAAAAGAATCACCACTTCCACGTCAAAAATCACACAACACTCGCAAACATTAACACCAAAAATCCAAAATACATTAAAATACCTTTCGCTCCAGGTGTCATCAACAGACTTGGGAACATTTTTTCAGAACACAACTTAAAAACTGTTCATGTCAACAACAGTAAACTTGCCAACCTTCTTCACAACCTGAAACACACAATACCACCATTACAAAAATCAGGAATTTACAAGATTTTACAAGACTATTTCTGGAAAATGCAATATTATCAATCATTCTTTTTATTTCAGGGTCACCACTATATTTTGCAATTATTAAAAGGCTAGGTTTAATAATTCCTTCTCCGTCAGAATATAGTTTTTTCTTACGAGCAAGACGAAGTGAAATTTCATAAGAAGCTTTTACCATAGGTGTTAATTCATCAACTTTTTTCTTAAAAAAGATTGCTGGCCTGGCACAGTCTTCTTCTTGTTAGACCCAAATTCGGCATGCAAAGTAGAACCAGCTGGGTATTTGGATTTAAAATCTGAATGCATTTGGTTAAAGTGCCGTTCTAAATTGAATTTTTTTGGGACAGCAACACATGTATTACAAATCAGACATACTGGCTTTTCAACATCCTGATTAGTAAATAAAAACTGTTCCTCCCAAGCTGTATTGAATTCCCGGCAAGCAATAGCTTCTTTATATTTCCCCTTTGTCGTAGCTGTTGAAGTACTTGGTTTATTGATTGACATATTTTAAAAAGGGTAGCCAAAAATACCGCTTTATCTGAAATAATAAAGATGTTAATTATTGTATATAGTAAGAGAAAATATTCAATGCAGACATGTATAACGTGTGTGTTTGAACATGTTGCGTTCGAAAATTGAAATCTAGAAAAGGTAATGTATTACATTCACATAATAAAATAATAGAATTACTTACTCTGGAAAACTTGTTTGAAGCACAGTTTTAACGATGAATAGCTCGAAACCACTTTTCTCTAAAATTCACGGTCCTTTGGTGACACGAGCATCATAACTTTCCGACAAGTCGCATAATTTCCGTTACGTTTCGGCATACAGCACTTGTAAATCATTTTGGTGGAAAACAAACAATTCAGAATTGATTTTAAATAATTAAGCTACCAGCAAAAAAATGGCGGAATTCAGTACTAAATGAACATTGGCCCGCGCACGGAGGGGCCGAAATCAGCCTCTCCCTTCCGAAATTGCCACCAGGGGGCGTTTTGAGTGGCACAGCCTTAGTTCTGGAAAGTGTTGTGTTAACGCACAGCTACATCACAGGATGTTTGATCATATAACCACACATGCAAAGTGAATAATATAAAAGATGCGATTAATTTATTTTACATACTTTTTGTTACAAATATTTTTTCCAACCTGGCTGCGTGCCTCGAGTAAGTGCATCGCGTGCCGTGGGTTGGCCACCACTGGGATATATATATAGGACAGACAAAACGTAATTTAGAAACACTCTTCAAAGAGCACTTAGCACACTTCAGACACAGCAGGATAAACTATTCGAGTGTAGCCGCCCATATGCAAGAAAACAACCACCCCATCACTATACAGAATCTAACACTGTTCAAATCAATACACGAAAAAAAACAAATTAGATGCCTTTGAGAGTCTCTTTATTAACAAATTCAAACAAACCGTTATGAATATTGGTCGCGGCCCGGTACCTTACTCCTCCCTTTAAGGTCTATCTATTGCCCCTTCCCCTCCTCCCCCTCCCATCTTTACTTTCTCGCCAACCATCAATGGTTCAAATTCCCTCATGCAACCCAAACCCCACTCTTCTTCTTGAGCTACTGATGATGAGAGCTTGGCTCTTGAAATATGTATTTAGCGCTTGGTTCTTCTCGCTAAATCCTTTGTTTACGGTTTACTCTTCAGGTCATAATTAACTCTTGAGATTAAATTAGAGGTTTAATTCCAGAAAACATGCCATCGTCCCAGCATTTCGCTCATTAAATTAAAATAGGCTTTGTTCTATAATTGTTTGCTATCAGTTTGCATTCCTTTCATGGTTTGTATTTTTTGTTTATTGCTCTCTTTTCAGTTGTTCAGTTTTTAAAATGTAATACGAAGGTATCTGAATTCTTCCTTTATTTGGTCTCATTCCATGTTCCTTGATTTATCAAGCACATGTGATAATTCTCTCATGAATCGATATTTCTTTATCGAAATGTAGTAAGATTTCGATAGTTTCGATATACGATTTTGTTTTTGTCTTATTGGTTGCCTTCTCTTAATTGAACAGTATCTTCAGTAATGGTGCTTATGTTGTTGTTCCAATTTCCTTTATGTATGTATATTGACTGTTATCTCACCCTGTATATGTAAGTAGACGCAGGTATCTTCTTGTACTCTAATTCCTATTCCTTAATGCTCCTGCATGATTTATTCAGTGTGAGATCAACATATGTTCCGTAAAATGCATTCTGTTCTTCATTTATATTCAAGTTTTACTGTTCAATATTTTATATATAATTGCAACGCAAATTATGACCTATTCTACATTGCGTAATATGGTTAACAAAGAATACTTTGGTTTATTATTTATATAACTAGTGTATTGCCCGTCATATGATGGGTGTCAGTTACTATATCGTTGAAAACCCTGTCGTAAGACTGGTAATCCTACTGAAACCATACATCTTAAGTAATTGTAACTAATTATTATGGATAATCACAAAATTAGTTTATTTTTCTAGTGTAATTGCCTGTTGAAATTCAACAGAGAACTTAGAAATGAATAATATCAGCTGTAATTATCGAGTAAAAACCGGTATATAATTTGCCAAATTAGCGATCCATGAGAATTTCTTTCTCATTCATGGTTTCTCCAATTATGAGCCCCTTGTCGAAAATGAAGTAATAATAATAAATAAATATTTATATAAGCGAAAGGATCCAAACGAAATCCCAGTCCCATTAGGATTATGTAATTTCGCAAAAAATCCTACAATAATTTAAGGCAATCTATGCACTCGTATCTATATATTACATGTATGCGGGTTGAGACAACAATTGATTCTCGAAAGTTTTACAATGACGTGGCTGGCAAAGCAACATCCCATTTAAAAGCCCATATTTTCTCAAAATATGTGATTTAAATGTTTAATATGAGAGATGAAATGGTAGGCGGAAAAGGATGAACAGAATAAGAAACTTCATTAATCTTCCCAAAACATAGTTTAAATTCTAAGATCATACATCAATTTTTTCTAATTTTAATTTTCAAAAGAGTAAAGGCCTGCTCTTTATAAAGTCGCTCTTTACGTGTTATCTTACCTCCCCCTGGAGTCGAACCCCAGTCTTTTTTTTGTTGTTTTTTTTCGTCATTTAAATTTTATATCTGAATCAAACATTCCTGAAAAATTTCAACCTTCCACCTAATTGGGAAGTTTGTTTAAAATGCATTAAAAAGTGGCATTGATGATGTCAGCGTTATACACAAACAAACATCAATGCTTTTCTTATAGTAATACTACCTATTTTCATTTCCATTAATAGAATCTCGGGAACGAATTAAATCTTATAACTTAATTTTTTATGGAAGTATGTGTTCCGAATAGCGCGGTTTCAGTTAGCACCCAATTTTCTTGGCATCAATTAAGAGCGTTAATCAGGGAGTGGGTGTATACTTCTTGTAATCGGAAGATAATCTGTTAGCAATTATAATTTCAATAGACAAGAATTTATTATCTTTTTTTTAATTTTTCTTTATTTCGGTTGTTTCATGTACTTGAAGTTTTTCTGAAATAAGTATTTCTCGAATTCCATAAACAGAAATAAATTATTGTTCAGTTTAAAGAAATTTCTGGTTTTCAGATAACTCCAGTTTTTGGACTTTGTACTGTATTTAGCAAATCACGAATGGTCTACTTTTATTTTTTTCAGGAAGAAGTTTTGGATAACAAGGAAACGACAATGAAGGGAGAACAATTTTTGCCAACAGTTGAGGGACAAAGGCCGGTCGGATCGCCATTAGCGGTAAGAAAGAAATTGATCTTTATCATTATTTAGAGCTTTGTGCAAAAGCGCACATTAACACATTCACACATTCTGGAGAACAAAGAGTGTCTCGTTGGATAATAATTATTTATTGGACGGAGTAGAGATTCCAGTTTCAGACTCGATTAAATATCTCGGAGTCACGATCCATCGTGATCTCTCGTGGGACACCCACATTCGCCGACTGATAGGTGCCGATGACAAAAAGCTGGCCTTTATAGGGAGAACAGTTCGAAATAGCTCCGAAAAAGTGAAAGAATTATGTTATTTATCCTTGGTTCGACCGCAGGTCGAATATGCTTCAGCTGTGTGGGATCCTTACGAAAAGGGACTCACTAACGAGATAGAAAAGGTTCAGTGCAGGGCAGCTGGATTTGTACAGAGGAATTACGATAGTAAACAAAGCGTAACATCATTAATAGAAAATCTAAAATGGACATCGTTAGAGGAACGTAGGCTGCAGGCTAAATTTAAACTACTGGAAAAATTTATGTCGGAGGAACTAGCGAATGAGGTAGTAGGACTTATCAGAAGCCCGACGTATCTCGGAAGGCAGGACAGTGAGATCGACTGTAGAACGGAGCGATATAGAGGATCATTTTTCCCTAGGACGATAAGAGACCATAATAGGAAAAGATAACGTAGGAAAACTATGGACCCTTGGTGCACTGCACCCCCTGCCATCCACCAAAAAGGTGACTTGCAGGGTATAATGTAGATGTAGATTCACTGTGGGCTACAAACTTGACACTTTTATTAAGTAGCGGATATAAGTTTTTGGAAATATTTCAAAAATAAGATTACTATAATACATTATATCTGAATCTGCAAACAGAATTTTAAAACATTATATCCAATACACAACATGTAAAAGGACAATAAAGGAGATAAATAATACTACCTTGGATCGCACGGTTTGTAATTAAATTTAAGTTAATTTGTAATTTCTTGTCATTTAAATTACCATATTGTCTCGAATATAATGCGGCTTTTCCCTAAAAATGAAATTTTAAAAGTAGCCCTCGCATTATATTTTAGTGATTTTAAAAGATCGTAAAATCGTGTTTCGAAAAATCACTGTACATTCCGCATGCCTGTTAAGTGATACAAGATACTTGTCACGTTCTAGACACATCAGGTGCACGTGTTACAATATACTTGAAAAGCATCTGAAGCATGAAAAGCTCGAGTTCAGTCGGTGGCTGAACTCCTCATTAGTCATTGAATTGAAGCTATCATTGCATCGGCATATTCTTTGTGCCTATCTTAGAGAGTTTTAAGTAAATGAATAAATAGATATACTCTTTATAAACTTAGCTCTTTTAGCACTGATTTTATTGTTAGTCTTACTGTAACAAATGAGCGAGTTTAAAAGTAAAATCAGTTTAGCTATTTTTCCTTTTCCCTCAGTTTGCCCTTCCCTCAATTTACACCCTCCTCCTCAATGGCCTGAAACTCTGCAGGATACGCTGCAGCTGCCACTGCATCTGCACTTGCTGCTTCGCTACTTATTTTTACACTGTGGCACTTAGTGCGAGATTTGAATCGCATAAACCAGCCCTTGCTTCCTAAGAATGTCTCTTTACTATCCTCTTTTATCTTAAGTTCCTCAAAAATTGACTTCGCCTTATCTGTGATAGCAATTTGAGTCAATGGAATGTTTTTTTGATTCACGTCATCCACCCATAGCGACAGTCATTTCTCCATTTTTTCTAAAAGTTTACTTCTGCTATAACTCACATGCGTTGCACTTATTCTCGTAGCCTGTTGCATTGACTGTTTTATTTTATCTGAATTTTTCATTATGGTAGTCACAGTGGAAGGAGGCAAATTCATACTTCTACACACATTAGGACGGGTATCACCACCTTCTATTCTACGAATTGCGTCCGTCTTATCTTCTAACGTAATAGACCTACGTAACTTTTTAGCAACACATTCACTTCCACTTGTTTGCACTGCTCTTACCAAACATGGTGGTGCTTATTTTATTAATTTAATCCAAAATTTATAAATATAATAACACAGTTGCTACTGCGGAATAATGGTCAAACAACAACTCAAACACGTTAGCTCTCAGTTTTCAGCACATTCAATGCGTGAATAAAAATCGAACTGAGCGCATTTTATCTTGCCTTTATGTCTTACCCTCCTTCCACTCCTTTCCATGCCAGATACCCAAATGGGAAAACCCTCTTGAGGAGCGAGTGGAAAGGGAAACAAAACAAACCTTCTTAATGAGTTCGGTCCTTACTCCTTATCTAGGCAGAAGGGAAATGACTCACCGTGACGAGTGACTAATGCTCACGTGACTGTCGTGGAATGGTGTCGGTTTTTGAGGAGATTATCTCACAATTATAGCAATGAGTGGGTGCGCAATTCGTTGGCACTCGTGATTGACTGTAATTCTTTCGTGTGATCGATGTGTGCAGTCGTCTCTGCTATTACGCGATAGTTGCATTCATGTAAGATGCAGACCTATAGAAAATCGCCTAATAAAAATAACCCCGGTACCTCCGCAGAGATTAAATTTGTCCTTTGATAGGTTAAAGCACCGGGAATGAAATTGCATAAGAGGAAACTCGCATATGTAAAAGTTTACATTTTACAAGCAGCTTTTACCGATTAATCGATCTCATTAGAGCATATTCGCAGAGATGACTGTATTTATAATTTTTATTCAAAATCAGTGCTGTAAGAATTATAATTTAGTATAAGAAGCAATACGAGAAAATTGTAAAACGTTTTAAATAATAGTAAATATATTTTTTTTTCCTTTTTGACCTCCTGGTTTCAAAAATTGGACCGGCGCAAATCGAGGGCTACCTGTACTGAAACATTTCCCGTCAATATAAGTAATCAATTCAGGACGTCGAATTTGGGAAACCAGCCTGCATTAGTCCTGTGTTGGACTTTTTGTTAACATTAACATACATTTTCTTTACTTTTTCTAAGAATTTTTTTTGAGGTAGTGCTTTGTGAAGAATCATTTTTAATAATTTTCCGTTCCTTTTGAAGGGCATTTCAATTAGGTGCTTGGTTATTATGTCATATTTATGATTCATTTATCATGGTATTTCTCGCTCTAAAGTTGTAATTTTTACATTTTATTTTTTAGTGTTTTATCAAAGAAGAAGAATTTGAAGGCAACTGTGCGAATCTGCTGAATGAGTGGGAAGAGGAGTATAATGAAAATGAGGTAAGGAGTTTATTTAATTATTTAATCTCCGTGTAATATAATGGCCAGAATGTAAAAATAAAAAGATTTATTTTGTAACTTCATATAAACTTTATTCAAAACGACCTACGTTTCATTGCAATGCAACATCATCAGATTGTTTTTACATTATGAAGAAATTCCACCAAGTGACGCTTGAAACCATTAATTATATCAAGTAATGGCCAGAGTTTGATTCCAGGACTGCTTGTGTTTATTACCTCAAGCGGCAGGGCAATGTACTCTGTGCTGGAGGTTGTCTGTGCAACTTAGCTCTGTCTCATTCATTCATTTAACCCTGTTGCTGTCAGTGAGCTGGTTGAGCTGATGCTGCATGTCATGCCAAGACTGCCATGAGCCGATTTAGCCGATCCGATGTAGGCTTATTAAAGCCACTATATCTGTTAAATAAATAATTATTTGGAAAGTAGACTACACAAGTTCCATTTGGATCGTCTTGTCTTTCTATATTCTTTTAGAATCTGTTTTCGTAGAAATACCGCTGAAGATGGCTGTTTAGTAGAATCCATTTTTTATTCTAAATATGCTAGTGTTTTAATATATCCATCATTGTTTTTTTTAGGTGTTTGACGCTTCCAACACCATCGGCGAGGTAGAGGAAGCGGAATCTGCTTCGCATTGGTCTCCGGGAGGAATGGAAGGGGAAACTTGGATAGTCAACAAGAAAGAACCTGGAGAGACGTCTTGGGGTGATGGGAAGTGTGAATTTAATAAATGTTACAAGTGCGAGAGATGCGACAAAGTTTTCAATCAAAAGTGCAGCCTAAAAGTGCATTGCAGGACGCACACGAACGAAAAACCGTACGCGTGCGAAGTTTGCGAGAAGAGATTTTTTGTGAAGATAGACCTTGACCGGCATGCGATGATACATTCGGGCGAACGTCCTTTCGTGTGCGAACAATGCGGGCGGAGGTTCATCAGGATGACAAATCTGAGGAGGCATACGGTCACGCATACCGGGTTACAGCCCTTTGAGTGCGAGGTATGCGGACGCAAGTTCTCCCTCAAAGGGAATATGAAGAAGCACATGGCACTCCATTCGGGAGAGAAGCCTTATCCGTGTCCTGTGTGTGGGAAAAGGTTTTCCCTCAAGAATTACGTCTCCATTCACCTCTTGACTCATATCGATGTGAAGCAATTCAAGTGAGGAACAAACATGGATACTGTGCGCATAAGAGTGGTTAGAGCGTTGGCCTTCCATGCAGCAGCCCCACCTGGGATCGTCCCGTCCCCTTCTTGTGTGATTTGAGTAGACTGAGCAAGTCAGCACTTTGTCCTTCGGAAGGGACGTTAAGCAGTTAGTCTCATTGGTGCTGTTCGTTAACAATAGCCCCCCTTATGTGTGTGTTCGGTGTGGAAGGAGTAATGCCTCTAATAATCCAAGATGTTGATTAGCCAGAAATGCCGTACAAACAAAAACTGTGCTCATAACCAGGGCGAAGGTAAACAAGGCTACACTAGCACTGGCAACGCCGAGAAAGCAACGAGAAATGGATTTACCAGGAGGAAAGATGGAAAAACGGAAGACAAATGTAAATATAAGATTTCAAGGTTTGTAATGAAATGAGGGGAGACATGTAATATTATTTATTGTAACGAAATAAATATTTAGTAAATGATAATTGAGCAATCACGAAACAATTTCTGGTGAACTGAAGGTGGTGATATCTTTAAGGATTTTATCGAAGCCATCCTACTCCTCCAGCAGACATCTGCACATAAATTCCTCCATGTAACTTGGGAGAAATTTTTGATGTTTTCCATTCTGCTTCTTGTTCCTTCACTTAACGGCTCTCCGCAGTCTTTGTGCATTAGTTTCCAAAAACACTTCACCCAACTTACCCAATTCAAGGGGCTGAGTTGGAGTATGTTGTGGGCCAAGCAGTTGTATGCTGCAGACCAGTACGAGTTCATCATGCCGCATAGTAATTACATTTCTCATTGGCGGTAATACTTTGTTTACCTATTGCATCCCCAGTTATGCGAACAGAACCAAAATGCGTGTGCTTGGGAGAGTTATTGGTTGTTTTTTGTCCAGTCCGAAAGTTCCGCACTACGATTGATCTAAAGAATTTGGTCATTCATTCCAAAAGGTCTATGATAGAACATCCAGTTGTCATATTTATCCATTACTGTATTTACCCGAATCTAAGACAACCAGTGGCGGATTTACCCCTTTGAGACCCCTGGCGCTAAAAAATTGGAGGCCCCTGGTGCCAATCAGTCAGACAGCAGTCTAAATATATAGGGAAACTGCTTCTAACGACTACCCTCTTGTGACACCTCTTATCAATTGTTTTTCTTTGGAGTCATAGAGAGATTCCACTGATTTTTAAATCGAGACAATATTTCTGTCAAGTGTGTCCCCCCTTAAATCTGCCACTGAAGGCAACCCCCTTTTTTTAAGACCTAATTTCTCACTGAATGTATTTGGTGTATATTTTGAACACATGCGTTCAGTATAGATATACTTACTAATTCATTCATTAATTGAAATGGTTTCTTATGAATTTTCATTTAAAAAAGGGGAATTTAAATAATGTACTTTGAAAATTATGGCTTGAATAATTGAATTCTGGATTGTACATTTACAATGAAAAATTTCAGTAGGTACAGTTATTTTAATTTCTGTTTCATTTGTTTTAATAAAAATCGATAAATAGCATTACCGTACTTCCTATGGTTGTACAACAGCTTGTCGCGGTCAGTTCATCGTGCGTCAGTTCGTCGCAAGACAAAATGGAGGGCGAGACACCATGGCTGATGTTATGCAGGGGGAGACACCTTTCCACAGTAAAAATTTACTTTATATTTCGATAATACATATAATAATATAATATATATTTGTACTTAAAATCCTTTCCTGATAGAGAGGAACCTCTCAAACCCAAAAATCTGTGGTCTGGATACATCCCTTAGAATGGTTCTAAAATTTTGAATAAAATCAATGGATTTTGTAGCCTTTACTCGGTGGAACTCCATATTCAGAGACCTTCATCATGAACTGATGATGACTGTGAGTTATTGACCCTCCAATATTCGCGTGGGTTTTTCAACCACGAGTACTTGCATGGGGTAGATTTTAACCCCATATGAATTACATTGAAAATGCATGCCAAATGTAGTCCATTCATCAACAAAAAATAACAAATATATATCTAATTTAATAGAAACACAGCAGATAGTTTTTTGACAACATTTAATAATATTATTGTAAAAGAAAAATTGAAGAAACTTAGTCAATATTTCTGTCAAAAATAGTGAACATATATTTTTGGCATGCGAAAACAAAATACAAAATTAAATTTGGCAAAAATGGTTAAATTACAATCAGTGCTGGCAAACGAGATAAAAAACGATTCATTATGTTTTTTGTTACAGGCAAAAAAGTTATTTTGTTTTTTGTTACGCTAAAATCTAAATTTCGTTTTCTGTTACATTTAACGTTATAACGAAATAATTCGGTAAAATATAATGAAGTGTAGTTACTCTTTTATTTTTGTTTCGAGGTTTCGTATCCACCTTAAATATATGATTCTCATTTAGAGTACTAATTTATAGGCACTTCTAAATATATGCTACAGATCAGGAACGTTTTTAAGATTTCCATTTATTCGGCACATTTTTCGTTTTTGATGATCATGTATGAAAATTCGGATTTTCATATTCAAAAATTCAAGTTAATAAACTTAACTTATTTAAGACTATAATATTAGCATTGTAACGGCTATGCCATATAGTAGAATTTTTTATAGGTAACACAAAAAGTACACTGAGGAACCAGGGTCCCATAATTAAAGATAATAAAAGAAACCCGTCGGTCGGTTGTACCGATTGAAACTCGGAGAACATGCTCCTGCTACAGAAGGGCTCATTTTCGATGTTGTTCCAAAATACATGGAAATCAACACAATGTTACATTTCAAGATTAGTTAGATTTGAGATATTAACCTGGAAAGAGCTTTATTTTGTATATGAAAGAATAAAGTAAATTATTTGTAAGACAAAATTTGAAACCACTCCAAATTACCACGAACGAAGGTAATTTTTTGGATAAAATAGAAAAATTTGGAATCTTGAAAAATGCGGATATTCAATTGCTGTCGTGACGAAAAGAATGCTATTAAATTTTAATTAATAGCAAAATTATTGTGAAATCTTTAATTTAATGCTTTCAGTGGCCTCTGACTACGTTTATATGAATTTTTTTAGTTTGTAGTCTATTTCCAATGCAGTACTGTAATTGTATTAAGCTGTGATTAGTCTTCATTTCCAGGAAACAATAACTATCCACTGTTACTATAAACATCTCATAATAATAATAGATATGAAGCAGTACTGAACTCGAATGAATGATGACAACACGTTCGAATTATAGATTCACTTCTACCTTTCTCAAATATGTATCTTGTAAAGTTAGACTGACGAACAGTGATTAGAATTTGAGATTGGATGGGGATTATGGGATTGGAACTTGCAGAGCATCGACCTTCAAAGAGGAAAAACCCTCTCTGGTGTAATATCTAAAAGAATGTTTTTGAATTACGAGGCACTGTGGGGGAGGATAGTAATTAAAAATAAAAAATAAGTACAGTCGGTCCCTTTGTTCGTGGGAGTTATGTACCAGGAAATGGCAGCAAATACCGAAACAGCGAATACCAGGGAATTTATCCTCACAAAAATACATTGTATAATGGGGGATACATTCTGATTCGCAACTAAAATCGCTCACGTGACGAAAAGAGGGGAATTTTCTCTCATAAGATTAAATGTATCAAGAGAGATTGTTTAAGTCATTGCCACTGTGCCCTATGACATCCAAACTAAGAAAACAAGTCCATTTAAGGGCATTCCAGTCATGAAAGGGTTAATATACAGGACAGTACCTACACTGAATATTGCCTTATCTTAATATTAATGAAAACAACTTAAATCTACATAAATACAAGTGGAAAACATGATGACAAGGATAAACACAGATATTGCAGGATATAACTTGCGAGAATCTCGCATAGGTATGATGTTCACGGCACAATTCCAAAGCACAGCACGTGATGCTGGTGCATAATAACACAGAAGATGGAGCATTAGCTCACTTCTTTATGCTAGTCAAAGCGAATAAAAAATAATTCCCAAAATAGTATATTCATTATCAATAGCAACAAATTAACAAAATAGTCCAGAAAATATAATAAAACGAGTTTAATGAGGCAGTCACTCTTGAACAAGTAGTCGACTTCCTCCTCCACCACGGAAAGTAGTCCAAGTGATGAATAAGCAAAATGAAAAACCAAAACATCGTTCCATAATACATAAATGACGAATCCGTGAATACTGGGAATCCACTGTGTATTGTGTCTGTCATTCTGCAGTTCATTGCAGAGATCCTGCACCCGAGTTTTGTTGGCTTGCTGTATGCATTGTTATGACGATGAGCAAAAATCAAAATAAAAAGATGGGAACAATTTTTATGGCTGAGAGCCTTGTGTCCTTAAAAGATTAATTTCTGCATTCTAATGTCAATCTTCAGTTATTGAAATGCAAAATGTATTATGGCATATCAGCAAGTTTATCTTTCAGAAAATTAGCATTGACTTATAAACCAAGTACAATAAATGGAAATTATTTGCCAATAATTGCCGTCTGTTCTCATAGTGAGTTCGGTCTTGGGCATCTTGATCATGATGGGTTCGTTGTTTCTTCAGTCTAACACCAAATTCTCTTCTTCAACTCATTTCTTTGATGTTTTAGCTAATTTTCACAACTTTAACGATCAACCTGCCTTGTATTCAATTCCTTTTGGTCCTTGAAGAGGGCATTGATTGTGTTCTGAATGAATTTTACTGTAAATTGCAGTGGATATCAAAGAATTGTACTTGGAGATCACGGTGGAATTTCTCCAGTATTTCCAGGTTGGAATTTGCTAATGCAGTCGAAGATCGTTTATCCTAAGATCCAAATAACGAAAACATCCAAACAATGAAAGAAATATGATGCCAAGGAAACCTTAAATATTTGTTAGTTCATTTTCTAATTGGATGTAATTAATCAAACAATCGAAAATTATTAAAAACATCTGAATGAGTTAAGTAGTTGTAATCTTTACATTTATTCTCATTCCTTTGTCATACATCATCCATTTCTATTTGCTTACAAAATTCTTTGTGATGCATGAAAGAAAAGTATAAGTATTCACGTTCATTTCTTCGTCTTAGTTAATCCATTTCCTTCCACTTACTAAATTCTGCAAAAGGAAATTAAGGATATTTTTGTATTTAATTTTTAAAATATCTCTTAAATTATATGAGGAAATGTTTCAAACAATGGTTGTAGAAAATTAAAATTCCTGCAGATTTCATTCCAATAATTTTTTTCATTGATCGAGTATTAAACCAAATATTTCAAAATAACAGATGTGACAAGAGTAAACACCCACTTCCGGTTTACTGATTTTAACAAAACCTAATCAACTCCTGTCACTTTAACAAAAACGTCAAATATAGAATTTCGCATTGATCTGATTAATAGTTTTTGAGCAGCCACAAAACTCCTATCAGACAAACACAGACATCACCGACAAAACGTTTTCAGCAGACCTCTAAACGTGTATTTCCATTGAAATCACGAAATCAATTTTTTTTATGAGAAAAATACTTTCCCCTTTACTATGCATATGGAGAAAGAAAAAACTGTATGCGAAATTTAATCAGGTAATTTCTTTTGTATTCTTTGATTGTTCCACTCAAGTTAATTGACAGAGAAAGAAAAAATATCTGTATGACGTATAGATAATGTTGATAGCTTATCAGTTGAATATGAGAAAGGCCTTTCCAATAATTGTTCCCCCCATAAACTTAATCTTTCCTCAACGTTATCAGCGTAAATATAAGATAAGGTGCCGTGTTTGATGGTTTTATCTGTCAAAAGGCATCACTTTGCAGTTTTTGCTTTCAGCTACATTCTGCTGGAGAACGTCATACTTTGCCATTTTCCGTAAGTTAATAGAGAAATAATTTCTATATACTTGTGTAGTTCTTATTTTTGTGGGAGTTTTAGATTATTCCATTGCCAATAATCATCGTTTTGAATCCTTTAGGCCATTGCTAAATATTATTCGTTTAATTTTTTTTGCTGTCATTAATGAAGTAATTTTTCATCAGCCTTTCGGATTTTAAAAATAATCGTATGACTCCTAGTATTTTAACTTTTAAAAATAGATATAAACAGTATTTAAAATCAGTGTTGCCACTTTTTTAGCATTTGGGATATAGATTTCGTCTTCTTGGTAGCTAGAAAGTAGATAAAATATATAATTACCAATGGTATTCATGGCTGCATCAGGAAACTTAACAAAAAGTGTCCCTATATAATAAGAGTATTGTTTTTATTCACACATCATGTAACTCAATTATTTTAAAATTATCATTGTGTTTTATACACTAACAAGAATATGAAACCTTCATCTGAGCCAATTTCTATGGATAATTAAAAAAGTCTAGTTTTAAAAGTATTTTTCCCAACAGTACTCCATTTATCTCCCATAATAGTTGTGTGGGAAGTATGTAGCAGAGCAAACTCTAATTTTTAACTTGTAAAATAATATTGTAATTATACTTTTATATTTATGATAGATTTATACTTTTTATTTATTTGAATGTTAAGGAGGGAACATGAGACGTTATGAACTTGTCTGCAACAAAATGCCCAGAGGGAGATATTTTCAAGGCAGGTCATCTAAATCAGCAAGCGAGCATTTCTTCTGCGACAGATATGCCAAAAACAACCATGTAAGTCAAGTTTTACTGAAGAATAAATAATTGATTTTGTCGAACCCTAGCGATGCGTGGTTGATCAATTCTCGCGCAATAATTGACTCCAGAAAAGTGGCTTTGCTTGGTAATACTGTAAAACCTTGATTATCTGATTTGTATGGGGAGAATGACCGTCAGAGAAACTGAAAAGTTAGATAATTCGTATGTACTGGAATCAATGCTCATTTAGGAACATTATGTATTTATAAGTACTAACATAATTGCCTGTCAAATATGATGGGTTTGCGTTGATTAAGTATTAAAAATAAGGCACTGCCCATTCTTCCTTTTCTCTCTTCCTCTCTCCCATCCTCCTCCCTCCCATTCTCCCTCCCTCCCAGGGTTAAATGTAAGAATGGACCTTATGGTCTAAATTTCACCCGAATAAAGACGATTATCTATCTATCTGTCTATCCCTCCCTCTCCTCTTGAAAAATAGACTTCCTAGTCTCCCTCTTTCCCTAATAAAGAACATCGATATATCTCTCCCTCCTTCTCTGTCTCCCTCCCTCTATCTCTCCCTTTATCTCTCTCTTCCTCAGTATCTCTCTCTCCTTCTCTGGAAAAATAGACTTCCTAGTCTCAATCTTGCCCTAATAAAGACTATTATCTATTTCTCCCCCTCTCCCTTCTTCTCTGTATCCCTCCCTCTATCTCTCTCTTCCTCATTATCTCTCCCCCCCCCTCTCTCTCTCCCTCCCTCCTTCTCTGGAAAAATAGATTTTTTAGTCTCAGTCTCACCCTAATAAAGAACATTGATATATCTCTCCCTCCTTCTCTGTCTCCCTCCCTCTATCTCTCCCTTTATCACTCTCTTCCTCAGTATCTCTCTCCTTCTCTGGAAAAATAGACTTCCTAGTCTCAATCTTGCCCTAATAAAGACCATTATCTATTTCTCCCCCTCTCCCTTCTTCTCTGTATCCCTCCCTCTATCTCTCTCTTCCTCATTATCTCTCCCTCCCTCCCTCTCTCTCTCCCTCCTTCTCTGGAAAAATAGATTTTCTAGTCTCAGTCTCACCCTAATGAGGAACATTATCTATATATCTCTCCCTCCTTCTTTGTCTTCCTCCCTCTCTCTCTCTTCTCCTGTCTCCTTTTTTTTCTCTCTCTCTCTCCTTCTCTCTCGTATTTAAGCATTCAAAGCACCCTTTCCTTGTGTATATAGTATAAGTATTGAGACTACAATAAAATCTCAAGGTTTTACAATGACACGGTTGACAAGGCAGCATATTATTAAAAAGCTTAAATTTTTCAAATAAATATGAATTAAACATAGAAATTGAGCGATTTTGTGTCGTAGGCAAAATGCGACGAAAAGAATAAGAAACATTATTTGTCTTTAGAGCGGTCTAGGTCCGAGGATCTTAGGTCATTCTTTCTTATTTTAATTTGCAAAAGAGTAATAGTCTGCAAGTCCAAAAATCAATTTTTAGCGTTATCTTATGTGAAATAGAAATTATCTGCGGGAGTTGAACCCGAGTCTTTATTTGTGATTTTGTTTTGTAAATTGCTTTTACTATAAGAGACAAGCATTCCTACCAAATTTCAATCTTCTACCTGCTCGGAATGTTTTTTAAAAATGGCATTACAATCAGTCGCTATGCAAGCTAACAAACCTCACAGTTATTTATTATGTAAGGCCATTATTAATCTCCTTAATTAAAAGGAGTAATGTGTTTTTTATGTAATACAAGATATCGTGTATTAAAATTATGATGTATTCATATGTATATATGTCATTGGTTGAAATCAATGGGTTTATAATCCAATCTATCAATTCCACCATCAAAAGGTATTGGATCAATGCCATAGCAATACAGATTACCGGTTCCTATTTAAAAAGAATTGGAATTGTTGCCATGGTTGATAGTTTTCATTGTAAGAAAACTGAAGAAATCCTCTTATTTTCCGATTAAAAACAATTTTTTACGCTGATTTGGCTCAGATTCGAATTCTCTCTTTAAAAATGTTAAACTTCTATCTTTCATCCAGAGAACAGTTCACATCAAGACTTTGTACCTCAATTGTAAATAATTTAAAATGGCAATTTTTGTAAAGCCCTGTGCTGTTTTCAATATTTTTCTTGCAGGTGTTTAAAATTTGACATTGTAATAAGAAAAAAACCCCTTGAATATGAATTTTTCTGGAGTTTTGGATTTTTCTCAGAGACTGTACCCAATGATCTGTCATCCTTCCGAATTTCAGCACTTCTTGAAGAATCTTTTAGGTTTTATATCCTATATTTTAAAATGTTACATTATAAAATTATCGTGTAGATTTTAATTTAGGTTTACGTTGAAGAACAAAGAAAACCGTTTGGATATTATTTGTATTTGAAGCTGCCAACACTTTGTTTTCTTTCCATTCTCTTGTTTTAAATGAAACTCATGTTTTCATTATTTGTGTCTTAGGGACATGCTGAAACCATTCATAATTATGAGCAGAGACTACTTGAGTTGGAGAGGAAGATACAGATGACAGTTGGACCTTTAGCTCTGGGCAACCAACTCACGAGGCAAGTCCTTTGGGTTAAAAAATATCTGATGTGGCCACCACTTGACTTTCTCCATACCTGTACTGTTTCTAAAAAATCCAAATAGGTTAAATGATAATAAATATTTTAAGGAACTGCGAGAAAAATTCAAACATCTTACGAAGAGCAGAAATAAATTCATGCTGTAGCCTTCTGATATTGGATATAGCCACGGTGCTCCAACAATTAAGAAAATAAAAAGCAGTGTTACTAAGACGTAACTAAGCGTGAAGTGTTTACAATAGTCACACGTAGGTGGTGGCAGCTAAAAAATTTAAGTATCTCCTAAACAACACATTATATGGGAAAATGTACAAACAAAGGTTGTAGAAAATTAAATTTCCTACAACTTTTATTCAAATACTTTTTTACATTTATCAAATATTATAGCTAATATTTTTAAAAATGTGACGAGTAAACACCCACTTCCAGTTGACCAATTTTTACCGAAAACTAATCAACTCTTTTCCCCTTAATAAAAATGTGAAATATAAAATTTTGCAATGATTTAATTAATACTTTTTGAAAACATCCGTGTTCAGAAACGAGAAAATTGATCTGCTACGATAGTGCAATGGTAGAATATCCGCCCAGCAAGTGGAAGACCCGGGTTTGATTTCCGGTCATAGCAGAATTTTTTCTCGTTTCAAAATTGTTCCTAATACTTTTTAAGTTAGACCACCCAAAAAATTCCTATCACACACGCACACATCATCGAGAAAATGGTTAAAATGTGTTCAGGGGACCTCAAAATTTGTATTTCTGTTGAAATCTCTAAATGCTGCGTATGGAAAAAGTAAAAATGTGCTGTGTACGCCCAAAACCATGACAATGTTTTTTTTCCATATTTCAGCTTGCAAAAACCAGGGGTTGTCTTAGATTCAAGTACGAAGTCGTAGACCATCAGGATATAATGGTCAATTGATTATGCGTCAATTCGTTGTGTATAAATTCATCGCGCTTAAATTCATGGAGCATCAATTCATCACACTATGAACACGTTGTGTATCTATACATTGCATGACAAACTCATCCGTTCAAGTCTGGAAATCGATTTTTTCGTAAAAACAATACTTTCCCCTATACTTCTTAGGAGAAAGTAAAAAAAAATATGTTAAAATTTTGTGCATTGCTGTTGGAAGCATCCCATCCACTAGAAAGGGTGGTAATTCTTGCGTCACTGCTGTTTTTAGGGCACAACCATCAACTGCTGCTTCGAACATTCAAGGTCACGAACATTCTGTATTCGGTTCATCATCCAACATCTCCGCCGAGCCTTCTGCGCCTAACTTCATGGAAGCTATGGTACATTCGCCTAGAATGAAAAAATCCACTTCTACACCTAACTTTCTAAATGTTGAAATGGAGGATAAATGTGGTAAGTAGCATATGGAATAGTTATCTGCTATCATTATATATCGACGTTTCTTACAGAGGAGGATATATATATATACTAGTAGTTGGTGCTTGGATTCTGCAAGCATATCATCTCAACATAAAAAACATTCATTTTTCATATTTCATCATTACAAATATCTTTTTAATTTTAAATATTTTACCTCCAGAGCGATTTTCGTTTTTCTCTTATGTAAAAATAATAGACTAAAACAATCCCAAAACTTTGCAATTTTAAGAATTTTATACTTTGTCCATTATGGGGTACTAATGTTACACATTTATGCAAAATTTTAAAGTTGTAGTACTTCCAGAAATGAAATAATATTTTTCCAATTGTTCAAATTTTAAACATTTTTAACGGCCGCCGCAATATGTTTATGGAAAGATTCAAATGTTTATTTGTGCAAATGCACTACTCTGTACATAACTTGAAAATTCCAGCTTCCTAGCTCATCCCGTAATTATCTAAACAGTTATCAATTTGTTTAAACTTTAAGAATTTTTAACTGCCAAACAAATTAAAATATCGAAATTTGTATAATCCCTATTTCGTTTTTTTATGAATTCTACTTACAAAAAAAATTCAACTCCGTAGCACATGCAGAAATACATAAACCTTGAAAATTTGTTTAAACAATTGCGAATTTTTAGCGGCCGCATTGTTGCACTTTTTCATGATTTTCGTTTTTTCTAGTCGGTTTTGCACAAAATCCTACCTATTAAAAAAATTTCGAATCTCCAGCCCAAACTACAAGAGCTAGAGAGCTGAAAGTTTTGGTTATTTTAGATATGATCGAGAAATTTTCAGATAAAATGAGACTTCTTACCTAAGTGACATGAGTTCGACTCCAGAAATTTCGAAAGTTGCGTTTTTTCCCATAAGAAAAGCATTGCGCCATTTTTGTAAATTAGTTATGGGCACTTTCCGGTAAGCTAGAAAAATGAAACTTTCGGTGTTGCTAGATGGCCGCAATATCTATTAGGAATTATTGTCACGTTTGCTTTCAGTGTCTTGGGTTCGACTCCAGAGACCCCGGAATATCTCCCGTAAGTTAGCATGGGAAAACGCAATCCAGTGTGTAGACCAATCTAATAAGTTTAGTAAGCTGAAATATTGCAAGATTATAGAACTTTTCTCATAACCAACTATAAAAATCGAAAATTTTCAAATTGTAAATTTTAGGGGTTGTTTTAACCCCATTTGAACATTAAAGTTTAATAATTTTTTAGGTACTACGGGATGAGCTAGGAAGCTGCAATTTTCAAATTATTTACAGAACAGTGCATTTGCACAAATAAACATTTCAATCTCTCCATATATATATTGCGGCAACCGTTAAAAATATTTAAATTTTAAACAATTAGAAAAATATTATTTTACTTCTAGAAGTGCTACAACTTTAAAATTTGGCTGAAATGTGTAGCATTAGTACCCCATAATGGAGAAAGTGTAAAATGTTTAAAATTGCAACATTTGGGGATTGTTTTAAACTATTATTATTACATTTGGGAAAACGAAAATCGCTGCAGAGGTGAAATCTTTAGAATTAATAGAATATTTGTAATGATGAAATATCTGTCTGAAAAATGAATGTTTTTTCAAGGTGAGATGAAATGCTTGCAGTATGCAAGCACCTTCTCCTTGTATGTTATACTGTTATGCATGGTTTTGCAGTATTTGCTGAATTACATGCTAGGGTGACCTAGTTCTAAGGAAGCAAATCCAACGTCATTTTGTCAGCTTCATTTTTACAAAGGCTTTCACTTAAACTGTTATGATGAAGATTCCATTTTCTTCCATTTTTTAGCCTACATTTCAGAATGGAAATAGGCTTATAGTTTTGTCATCCTGTCTGTCTGTCATCCCTTTATTAACTTTTGAACCAATAGACTGATTTTCGTGATACTTGCTGAAAATCTCTCATGCTACTGAGGTCGAGCTCTCCCGAGGATAGTTTTCGTTGCGAAGATTGAAAGTCCCGGGTTCGATTTCAAGAACACTATCCTTCCAATTTGATTTACATGGGAAATCTGAAACTCATCGTGCAGGGTAATTTTCTCTTATCACATTAAAATATCTTAGAATTGTAATATTGGCGCGTGTTTTGCACTATTCTCTGAGGAAAGGAATGGAGATTCTAATTTTTATCGTAGAATTTAACTTATCAATCGTATTTCTTCGAATTTAGAGTAAATACTGGGATTTATACAGTTTTTATCACTCATTGCGAGAGTGTTGCCATTGCAACAACTATTGTTGGACTCGGATTTGGTATAGTCTAGTAACACAGACACTACTCAATTCTGCGCTAATCGACCTGTAAAAAAATATTATAATCTGTAAATAATTGGAGTATACAAACATCCGAACATCTGATTCTAAAAAATAGTGAATTTACATTCATTAAATTTAAATAATTACGTTGGATAATAGGCATTGCATTTGGATTGCCTTTTTTGGAAATAATGAAAAACATTAATTTTGCGAAAATAAATAAATTGGGAAAAATATTTTTGACCTAACGGCCCAATGTTGCCAATCATAATGTACGTGAATAAAAATACAGTAGAACTCGGTTATAACGACATTCAAGGGACTGGCAAAATATTATCATTATGATAGAGTCGTAATATCCAAGGATAAACATAGAACATAAAAAACAAAGATGTTTCCAAATTCTACAATTTATTACAAGTTCTCAAAGTTCCATATTTAATACGATAGGTATATAGTTAATATGTAAACGTTATATTTTAAAAACAAAATACAATATCACCATTCCACCAGGATGGTGTGGTAAGATGCACTATTACTTAATTTTGAGTTGAGATTAATTGTAATTGCTGTTATTGATTGACTGGAAAGAAAACATTTGAGTTTTCAATATTCACTCTGGCTTTTTGATCGTATTTTTGTGAAACGAAGGCGTATTCTATACAGAAAATTACAAAACTTGCTAAATTTTATTGTCGTTATAACCGAGTTGGCAGTTATAACCAAGGTTATAACGCATTATTATGGAAATGGGACAGGTCTTAAAAATGTCATTTATACCAGAATTGTCGCACAAACCGAGGTCGTTATAACCAAGTTCAACTGTATAACAATCATACCTTTTATGTAAAAATTCGTCGCTGAAGAAATTTTTAATTTTAAAGCACTTAAAAACAACTGCAAGCCAAACAGGAAATGACAGCAGACTTTAAGGCATCAGATCACCGTCGATAATGGATTTATCTTTAGAAATGTATGCTTACATAATGTTTGAATCATTGATAAAGAAAACTGTAACAAAATATTTGACTATCCGTCATAGATCTATCAATAGATGGGGCTAAAATTATTTTTTGTTTCTCACGTTATGAAAACAGAGGTTTCCGGGCGTGGTCTTCAACATGTTAAAATAATGATGCATTAAATACACATTTTTCTTTTTTAAACAATAAAATGTTTTTCAATAAAATAAAGCTGCAAAATCACTGCGTATAAATTGAGTGTTTTTATTCATTTATTTCAAACTTGTTGAAATGTTTTTTTGATGACGTTCAATTCTTTTGAAGGCGAAGAAGACCCAGCGAGTGTTGAAGAATCGAACCGCATATGGAAGAATCCTCAATCACAGGCAAGAGGGTATATCAGTCGACCGGACTACCTCGGACTTATTCCCAAAAATCCTGTCAACCAAGTGGAAAGCACTCGGGTATTTACAGTTGCAATTGTCTTTAACATATACAGCAAAACCTCGTTATTTCGAATTAAAAGGGTCGAACTTATCATGGCATCGACCAATAGAAATACGCAAGCAATGCCTGGTGATGAAAAGTAGATGGAAATCTTGCTTGAAAGTGATTCGGAAGGACTGTCACTTCAGGGAGTGATAGTGAGAATGGCATTGAAGATCGTGCTCAAATCACTAAGGTAAAGACCTATATTTTTTGGCATTTTTTTGTTGAGTGGGCAAATACGAAACCTCATTTCTCTTGTCCCTGTGTGCTTCCAGCATCTCTGTTCATCCTTGTTTGAAGTTTTTATTCCGAAAACTTATGGGGAAGAGGTAGAGATTTACGATAAACAGTATACATGAAGCAATCCGAGGAGAACCTGGAATAAAGAAGGTCTGGTGATGCAAGGATATAAGATGATTCCTCTATTTGTATCATCTATGGTTTTATTTCACGTTGAGTACTAAATAAGCAAAAAGAAGTTACCTGGCAATGCATATTTCATTTGCATTTAAACTGTTCACATCAGTTTTAACCAAATTTAGAATTGGTAATGTACACATATATACAAAACCATAGTAGTATATTTGGACTGGATCAACCGAACAGGGGTGCCACACTTGCAAATTAAATTTTTCAGTAATTACAGATTTGGAAGGAATTGCCGGAGCGGATTTACACTAAATTCTATATATGAGATTTGTACGACATACCATAATGAAATCAAGATGTTTAAAGCGGAGACAAAGAGCAGGGCTACCACAATAAAAAGTAAAATTACACTTTTACATGTAATTATAGAGAACTGACAGCATAAATTTTAATCCAATACGGTACATATTATCTGCATGCATATAAATAAATAACCAAAACAGCATATTTCAACCGGGCTGGCTAAACAGCGCTATCACAATATCAAGGTTAGAATTTTTCTGTAACTATGGGTTTGGAAGGTATTAGCTGAACCGGTTTCAAAAAGAAATTTTGCTTTTAGGGCGAGTATAGAATGGCAAAATGAAATGAACATGTTTTGAGCATCTAACTAAGAACTAACTAACTAACTAACTAAGAAGCAGGGCTAGCACCATATAAAGAAAAATAATTTTCTGATTTCAAAACAAACACATTAATACATGATTACACTACGGTGTATTTGACGAAAAGCACTTATGTAGTACCACTGGAAACCCGTGCTCATCCCTTCTTGTTTTCATGAAAACAATATTTTTCCCTGCACTTATGATATGAATGTGGTCTCTACAACTTTCTCCATGCCTGTAATATTTCTAAAAATTTCAAAAAGTGCGAATAACTCAATAAAGGATGGAGATACTTTTTTAAAATTTGCAGGACTGCTCGATTCAAGTATTTTAAGGTGGTGACGCAAACAAATCTTGAAAAAAGTCCTGGGTTTGGCTCCAAGAAAGATTTCCATTTCCCATAAAATAACACACAACATCGACTTTTCAACGTGCAACCTTATATTCTTCTTGAGATCTAAAATTTATGACCTTCGGATCTGAACCATTATAAAGAAAAAATATAGTTTCTTATTCTGTTCATCTTTTTCAGCCTACAGTTTGAAGTCCCTCTTGATAAACGTTTAATTCACAAAAAATTCCATTGTTAAACCTCGAAATCCTATTGTTGTTTCAATCCTTATGGGTGAATGCGTGCTTTGAATGCTCTTACAATTAGTACGAAACAGAGGAGGGGGGGGGAAATTCTTTTCATATCAACCAATGTAAACAACGTTCGTTGCGTTATTTACGAGTAGGAATACATTTGAATGTAGATCATTAATCATTAACATATTAAAATTACTCAGAATCATCGTAGGAGTTCGAGACTTGAAACAACCTTAAAAGAATGAAAGTTTGTTTTCCTGCCATTCAAAGAAAGTTTATTTCATAAATATCTTTCTTGTTGAATTTCTACAGGCATCCTCCAAGGTATTAATTAAATCGCGATTGTTTGTGCTGTTTAAGTGTCTCTTTTTCTGTTTTGTTCTTTATTTATGTTTTCTTAGTAATCAGCTGCAATTGGCCACATTATAGGAATCATTTTTGTCTTTGAAACATTCAGTTTGAAACGAGAGAGCTATCCAGCAAGCCAGAGGTCGGTGAACTTGTGGCGTGTGCCGGAAATAGGAGAAAATTGAAAGAAGAAGTGGAAAGAATGATGGGAGATCCTATCGTGCAGGTAAGGGGAAGTTAATAATCGAAGCATCAATGGAGCCAGTATTGCCGACTGCTTTCTCAGTTTGAGCTCTCAAAAATTGCCAATTTCGAGCTAAAATTACCCTTGTTATCTGTGTGTGGATTAACTGCCCAGAGGATTAACCGGGTGTTCTGGAAGCAAGTTTGAATTTTCCCGCATCTATATCATATAATTGCCCACTTCTTTATTTTTGTCCTGGCCTAACCATTTGTTTTTTTTTTCTCGTTTCAAAAATTGTTCCAATTTGTTATAGCAACAAAAATAAACAAACCCTAGAATCCTAGCTCATTTGCATAATATTTTAGCATATTGATTGATGTATTTTGTCATTCAGTGAAATAAAAGAGCGGTTAAAACATTATTACTATCATATATTTTTTCATTAGCATCTTAGTATTTAATTTAATCCACCGCTAAGTTGAATTTCAGTTAAACTACCACATAAGTCAACCTCAATTTTTCAGATTGTAATTACACGACTAGACATATTCACCGTATAAGTCGACCACACACTTTTTCGCTAAAAACAACTTTGAATGAAGAATACGAGGAATTTTATTGTTTTTAAAACCTAAATGTAACCTTTTCCAAAAAATGCACTTTTGATTTTTGAGTTATCAAATCATTTGTTTGATTTAAGAAAGATCAGTCGTATACAGTATTGCCATCTGTTGGTGGAATGTAATTCTAGTTATCCTTCGTTCCTGTAATTGCAAATAGATCGTTTATATTTTTGAGATTCAGTAATAAAAACAAAAGTTAAAATTTTAATTTTTATTGACTATTAAAAATAATTATCTAAAATCAATGTTATTATCAATGTTTTTAATCTGTTATTTAAGTGACACATTTTATATTTGGCATTTAAGTCGACCTTAAGTTTTCAGAATTTTTTTTGAGCTTCAAAGGTCGACTTATACGCTGGCATATACGGTATGTTGATTTATATGCATTTAAAATATTTATATAGTTAACACTATATATTCTTTCTTCGTTTTAGCTTTCATTCGTGTCAATTTTCTGCTTCTTTTCTCTTATGAAACAGCGTGTGCATGAAGGAAAATTAAATGTATTTACTGGCCAAAATTCGACTATTTTAATATAAATTTTCTTTCTTTTTGAAGAAATGTAGGATTTATTTGGACTACTTGTTGTGGCAACGAAAATAAACAACCCCTTAGAAACCCCTCCTTGCATAATTGATTGAAGTATTTTGTCATTCAGAAAATAAATGAGTGATTACGACATTTCAAATCGAATCGAATAATAAGTTTAGCGTCCATAAATTTCGATAATAACACAATTTTCATTCCCGTCACACTGATGGGCTAAAATTCTAGTTAAATATAATTGATTGCATTCGAATAATTTCTACAATTTTAAGGATTTTTTCCCAATATAATTGTATACATATTCAGTTTGTCTGTCTGTCTGTCTATACAAGCAATATCTTTCGAATCCTGCAGCTTGGAAAAGACAAATTCTTCAGAATATCACGGTTCAAAATAAGGACTAGATATGGTACAAATTCTGTTGATCTAGGATCATTTACTTGGGAGTAATCGGTGTCTTTATCCCCAACCCCTTTTGCTTCATTTTGTACCCCTTAAACACCTTGCGTATCAGATCTAATTCCCCGTACAACACTTGTTTCCCAAGCATTTCTCGTAACCCCAAAAATTTCGCATACGAAATTGGAAAAATAAGCATAATTTCACTCCCCATTCTTTCATTTTCCTGAAAATTGCTGTGTAGGCCACTGAATACATTTAGCACTTTTTCAGGGTATGATATATTTCTGAAACTGCCGTCTTTGTGCACGGGAGCTTCACAGAATTTACAAAAATACGCGTTTCATTTTTATTTTTTGTGAAAGGAATTAACGGGATTAAAACAGTTCTACAGCTGAAAGACTTTATGTTTTTTGAAAACAGAACGTGATTGTCGTTATATTTACAATTCCTGTTCGTTAATAAACCTGAAAAATTCCAGGCCCGAGTCTAAAAAAATTGCACGCTAATTCGTCATGGATCCAAATTCTCTCTTTGACAAAAATAAACTTTATTTACGTGTCGAAGCGTATCTCAATTTCGTTGTTTAATTTATGGAATCTAAAAATGAAAATTATATATGTTCCACTCTCAATCCTATGCTAAACAAATGAATGAAAGAAATACTTCTTGAATTGAAATAGTTTCGTCACTGCGGATGATGATTAAGATAAATTGTGCGACGAGATATGCTGGCTAAATGCCATTAAGGATTTTTTCTGTGAACCCCCTCTGTCTTCTCGCAAACCCCTAGGGGGGTCGCGGACCACAGTTTGGGAACCTCTGATCTAGGGCCTATCACAGACAGACAGACGGCATGGCAAAAACCTATTTAATTTGTCTCCAGGACACTTAAAACTTGTGTTTCCGTAAAGATCTCTAACAATAAGTCAATTTTCTTTGTGATTACAATGCTTTCTCTATTTACCACGTATATGAGAAAACAATGGAATTCTCTGAAGCTTATTTCTTTATACATTTATGTATCAGAGTGCACGTGATGCTGGGTTTGATGCCCAACGGATTCGTCATGCCCTGGAGAGCAGGTTGCTCGAAGGAGGTATCCTGTTTGTCTCTGCCGATGACCTTGTCATGTATGTGTTGGATCTGGAAAACAGAGAGCCTGAGGAATCGCGGCAAGATGCTCAAAGGTATCAGCCTGGTAGGAGGTGAGAGTCCATATTGTATGTGTCAGTATTTCCTGTTTATTATATATGAGTTGTTGGTGCTTGCACAATGTAAACAGTAAACCAAGATCAAAACTCAAAAATAAAATAACATGACAGCATTTGAACTATACAGAGCCCTTTTAAATAAGATAATAGTTTTCATTTTCTACAAAATTAAGTCACCTAACTGGAATTTCTAAATTCTCTGGCAGTTGGCTGACGTCCAAGTTTTCGAATTTCAAGTTTCATGGCTCAGATCGGCCTTTTTAAGCAATAGCTATAATCATCATTAAGGCAATTGCCTATATGTTACACTGAACTTTGTGTTAAAATTAGGATATTTTGTGTGCTAGGATTGTGGTGTCATCATCCGTGCCTTTTAGTACGTATCCGGATAAAAAAATTAATTTTAAATATCATATCTTCGTGTGTATGGCTGAAATCAAATGGATTGTAATGCAGTCTAAGCATTAAATAAATGCTATTGAAGTATGGAAAATCAATTCCCATTGAAAGGCATTGGAGTCGTTGCTATGGCAGTTAATATTTTTCATTGTTGAAAACCGATAAACTTTTCATAATTATATGATTAAAATCGAATTTTTATGCAAATTCATCATGGTCTTGAATTTTCTCTTCAAGAAAAATAAACTTCTTTCTTTCATCCACAGTACGGTATCTTGTATCTTAATAGCAAATAATTTAAAAAACAATTTTATATATATTCCTGAGCTGTTTTCAATGCTTTTCTTATGGGTGTTTAAAATAGGACGTTGTTGTCAAAAACACCCTTAATTATAACTTTTTCCAGAATTTTGGAGTTTTTTCAGAGGTTGTACCCAATGACCTATCTTCACGGCAAATTTCAACTCTGTAGAACTTCTATAAGTACCTTAGGTTTTATATCATACTAGTAGTTGGTGCTTGCATACTGCAAGCATTTCATCTCACCTTGAAAAAACATCCATTTTTCAGACAGACATTTCATCATTAAAAATATTCTTTTAATTCTAAAGATTTCACCTCCTCAGCGATTTTCGTTTTTCCCACATGTAAAAATAATAGTTTAAAACAATCCCCAAATGTTCAAATTTTAAATAGTTTACACTATCTTCATTATGAGGTACTAATGCTACACATTTCAGCAAAATTTTAAAGTTGTAGCAATTCTAGAAGTAATTTTTCTAATTGTTTAAATTTAAATAATTTTTAACGGCCGCCGCAATTCATATATGGTAAATTTGAAATGGTTATTTGTGTAAATTTACTACTCTGTAAATAATTTGAAAATTTCAGCTTTCTAGTTCATCCCGTAGTACCTAAACAGTTATCTATTTGTTTAAATTTTAAGAATTTTTAACTGCCAAACAAATTAAAATATCGAAATTTGTATAATCCTTATTTCGTTTTTTAAGAATTCTACTTATAAAAAAATTTCAACTCCGTAGCACATTCGGAAATGCCTAAACCTTGAAAATTTGTTTAAACAATTGCGAATTTTTAGCGGCCGCATTGTTGCACTTTTTCATGATTTTCGTTTTTTCTAGTCGGTTTTGCACAAAATACTACCTATGGAAAAAATTTCAAATCTCCAGCACATCTGGAAGTGCCTAAACATTAGTATCCTCCTATATGTTATCATTATATATCGACGTATGTTATATCCTCCTCCTCCTCTGTAAGGAACGTCTATATATAATGATATCCTATATATGTAAGATGCAGCTCCAGTAAAACCTCCATATATCGAAATTGGTGGGACAGAAAAAAAGGGATGTTCGTTGTACAGAGGTTCATTGTAGGGAGGTTACATACACACGGGCAGACCAGCCATGCATGGATATGTCAGGCTTAACCCCCAGAGATGGGCTAGATTTAATTACCACTCTGCCGTAAATCTGGCGGGACTGAGATCCGAGTTCGTTATATGGAGGTTCTCGTTATAGGGAGGTTCGTAAGATAGAGGTTTTACTGTATTTATAATGATATAACTAGCAAAGTTTACCCGGTGTTGCCTGGGCTACGCCAGATGCCTTCGGCGAATCAAATTATATCCAACCCGTTGAATTTCTTGCCGCTAGTCTGTTCTAGCATGAAGGCTTGCTGCTAGTCCACTCTAGTGCCAAGGTAAACCAAACCACCTCTAATTAATTTCATTTCTTCAATACATATTTTTAAAACATTGAAAATAAATTTAAAAAAATAACTGTCATATATTGCACTAAAAAGTATAAAAATAAATAAATTTTGATTTGCTAGATGATTTAAAAAGTGAAGAATGATTTTTGAATTACTATTCAATTCTTTTGTAAAAGTTAAATGGCTTTGTAGAAGTGTAATACGCATATTTAGATTGCTTAAATAAATTTCATTGCTTCTTTTTCATCGTAGGTATGGATGTGAACGTCCTGTCAACTCTCATAGGTTATATTCTACTGGAATGTCAGAGTCAACTTCTTGGCCGTTTTTTACAAATGGTGGAAGAGAACAAGGTGAGGATAGGTCATTATCGGTAATAGGCTAAAATTAAGATTCTTCTAAGGTGTTAGAGTGGGGCCAAAGTTTGTTTCCATTTCAGCTTTCTAGACCATTTCATGGTCGTAGAGAAGTCGTGTTAAACTGAACGACCAGTCGTGTCAGTCGAAAATGTACTATACCTACTTTAGAAATTGTGTTAAACGAAAATCGTGTTGGTAGAATTTGTGTTGGTCAGGGATTGGGTGTACTCTATAGCACGAAACGTACCCATTTGCGAAATGCTTGCACACTTTCCTGACTTGTTTTTCCTATCTATCACTTCGCCAAACAATCGCTATCCATTTAACTCCTTTTCCGTCTTACTCCCTTTCTTCCTCCCTATGCATTGAACTCTCTCGGCTGTACCTCGTCACCTGAGGGTGCTACAATCATAGCGAAACTGGTCGTGTTGTATTAAAATTCCTCGTAAGATACATGGTCGTATTTCATTTGTGTCATGAGTAAATTCTGCAAAGTAGAGCCCGAACTTCATAATGATATTATTAATATATTAATAATCCAGGTTCTGTTGGTACATACATTGGTACGTTTGTCCGGAATGCTCGATTCAAATCCCCATAAGAAAACACTTTTAAAAAAATCCCTTTTGTCCGCTCGCAGGCTTTTTTCTTTCGCAAAATTAATTTAGAAGTAATTAGCCTACTATCTTCGGACAGGGATCATTTTGAAGTAAAATAACATAGATTCTCATTCTTATCGTCGATCTTAGCCTTCGGTTCGAAATCACTCGAATTTTGCTTAAGAATTAAACATTTTGTCAAAAAATTGCATTTTTAGTGAAAGGTTCCATTGACGATTGATTGGATTGTTGTATTCAAGATCCTTATTCACAAAAACAAAACAAATTGTTTATCCTAGAAATCACTACATTAGTGTTAGCAAACACTTGTTATTACAATATACCGTATTGACCCGAACATAGTGCGTGTTTCAGCGCATATTTTTATAATTGCTACATTGTAAGTGAATTGGACGTTCATGTTACGATGCTACATTGTACAAATATACTCGGTAGTGGTCTGAGGAGACTTGAAAATAAATCAAGGTCAAATTGCAGCAACCACAGCACCGGCACAACTTCACGCAGGGTCGCGACACTCAACGTTAGAAAACAAGGACCATCTAAACGTGGCATCACATTACCCCCCTTTCGTACATAATTCACGAGTTTACAGCTAATTTAAATGTGCAAAATAGAGAAAATTAAATGTTTTTTCGTCTTTTTCTAAAATTCCTTTCAAAATACTTGGGGTCGCATTATATTCGGGCTAATACGGTACTTGGATACAACAAGTATTATATAACACCCATTGGCTGGCCTGAGGAGAACAAAATAAACAAGTAGTTCTGGAAAGAATTGAACCGTCTACTTTCCTTTCAATACAATTTTAATACAAGAAGAAACGTGGTTTTTAAAAGTAAGGACAAACGAACCAAGAGATACGTTAAGGAAGACGATGAAAAAACAAAAGGGAACAAACAAATTCAAGACCAACAAAATACAAAGTCAAAATTCTGCCGTAAGAATTACTCAAGAAGAAGTGCCATTTTGTTTACAGGAACACTGAAAACTATATGCAGTATTCATATTGTTCATTGGGATTCCGATAGGTATGATTGTTACCTTGATAGCCATGAATTGAAACATGGCTGGAATGTGCACACTCATCTATGCTCCAGTCGAGTTCGGCAATAATCGTCACCATAGCGACAGATCAAAAATATATTTGTTTGAATTTGTTAATAAAGTTATTTAATGTAGTGTATAATGAAGCCTTTCTTAATAGTTACTAAGTAGAAATTTAATTTTATTAATAAAAATATTTATTTAAATTTTGTAATAAAATTATTTGAAATTCAAATGCTCTACATATTTCAATTGTGGTGTTGTAAACGATTTCTTTTACAGAATAATTATTTTTTGTCAAATATAATATAATAAAAATAGTTAACATTATGAGAGAAAATTGTGGCCATAGGCTGCTTTAGGGGTGCACAGTCCTTAATAACTTGAAAAACATGTGTAAAAGAGAAATTTCTTGAATATTAATTTAATGCATAAATTGAGTATATCTGATGCTTGGCGCTAAAGTGTTCAGTCAATTTCAGATTGCAGAAGCTTCACGTCAACGAGTGACATCCAGTCAAGTTTGCAGAAAGATTCTGGCCACGATGCAATGGAGGCATGCAAAGCATCTCAGTTGTGGGACGCTGGGAAGGTTTGCAAAGACGCAGACCGGCAGTCATCTGATACGACAGGCAACAATGGTGTGGGCACCAATTTTCCTCGTTCCCAGCGATATAAGACTCAAGGATATGAAGTGTCGAGATCGCAGAACGTCGGTAATGCAAATTCCTCTCAAAGTAACGACGCTGATACCAGGTTGTGCAAAATTTGCTTTGATCGGGAGGTCTGTGTGGTTTTCTTCCCCTGTAGGCACGGCATCTGCTGCTTGCGGTGCTCGCGCGAGTTCGACCAGTGCCCTCTATGCAGGAAAAGAATAGAGGAGACTGTGAACGTGTTTTTTTCGTGAGGTTAATTTTGGCAAGACATGGTGACTTTTGGGTATCGTTGTAACATTACCTCAAGGTTGCTAATCATACAACTTGTAGACTCCCATAATAGAGGATGTATACAAAATCATGTCACAAAATTAAACTATTAGCCCGTGAACTAATGGAATCTTGCTTTAATGTTTCCCCATTTAGCAATTTCCCAATTCAATGTTTTCCCCATTTAATGTTTTTCCCCATTTAGTGTACATTTTGTGTGGCCCCGTCAAAACACCATATAAATGATGCAATCTTTTTCCGGCAAATGGCTGATCCAGTATTTTTTAATACATATTTGTCTTAAAAATACAAAACTTATTGCAAGTGTATGTTTTTAAGGGTATATAAATACATTATAGCTAAAAAGATTACAAGAAAACAAAAACATTGATAACAATGATGTCACCGATGTATCATGTGTGAGACGAACGTAACGACTTTGACGACTGCTGCCACTCAACTGATCATTTTGAAACGCTACAGCCAGTTACTCCATCTATAGCCATTAGAAGGTACTAGGACACAGGAGGTTCCAAGGTTAGATAATACAGAGCAACAGAAATTACAAAAAACGCACTTGCCTCACAGACGAGTGGTCGGTAGTTAAGGGGTAAGAAATAGAATGGATCAGGAAACTGCAGAACTGCATGAAAATTGCCATCAAGGGACCAAATGAATTGACAGCTATAATAATAGATGAAGTTATCGACACATACGCTGAGAAAAAACAAAGGCAACTCAGGTTAATTTAAAGCATTTACTTATACAATCGTATATTCAATTCTGTGAGTTATACTATATTATATACATGTGTATTAAGAATTTGTTTGATATTCCAAAGACTTTTCTTGTTGTAGTGAGGCTGTTGAAATGTCATGTAAGTTTTATAATTATATAATACCTGCTACAGTGTGATTTGAATTTAATGTGATTTCTTACTATAATTAAAAACTATGGTTCTGTTTCCATATCCAGGTACATATTACTATGGCATACACTTTCTCAGCCCCCTGGGTTGTGTAGGGTTAGTTAGTTTTGTGTTGGTTTCCTCTCCACGTTCATTGTTCTCTCCCCTGGGTTGGGCTGCGTTCATCTTCACTTATAATTACTTGATGTCAGCTGTGTAAGGAGGATGCCTTTGATCAAATCCTTCAAGATATTGCCACCTTCGGTCCTCCATAAATTGATTCATGATTTGTCATGACATATTTAAACATTTCGAAATGCTTCTAATGTGTATGTAATATGTTGTATTTCAACGTCTCCTTGCTTTATCATCTTGTATGTTACCACTGTACCATAGTAGTACCATTTGTTGCTGCTCTCTCACCATCGTCATTGTAATATTGTAAAATTTCATCAATAAAAAAGAATTTAAACTTCTCGTTTAGTGTTAACTAGGGGAGTTCCACTCCCTTGCCCCTTCATGACCTAACCCTCCAGTCTAAGTCCTCGCAAAGCGCTTCATAGCCTTTGTAGCAGTTAAATATCAATTTGGGACACGTTTCACCCTTCATTCTCATACGAAGTCAGTTTTTAGACATTCTTTATAATAAGTAAAAAAGGAATGCCTTATGGTCAGATCATAAAATTTTGCGTTGACTTGATTAATAGTTTTTGGGTTAGAGCACCGACAACATTCTGGTCACAGACATCATCGAGAAAATAGTCAAAATGTGTTCCGAGGACCTTAAAACATGCATTTCTGTTAAAATCTCGAATTCGATTTTTTTCATGAAAACAATACTTTCTCTATACTTTGCATACAGAGAAAGTAAAAATTACACCGTTAACATGAAAAAACAGCTTATTTTTGGCTTCCGCACATCTACACCGGATGCAAGCCTTCATTTTTCAATGACTTCTCTTCATTAGTAATCTTCAAATGTTACAGAAAACTAAAAACCTCGTTATATATTCAGGCAAAATTGCAATTATTTCCTGTATTAATTAAATCCTAAATAAATCAGCGAGGAGGTTTTATTCGGAAAGTTGCCTTTCTCGAAAAATAATAATAACACCAAAATATCCATCGACCGAGAGATAAACACGGTGTGGCAACCTAGGGATTTCTTTCATAGTATATCACATTCTGACCATAAATGGGTATCTATAGTCCAGGGAGGGCCAAACCTACTAGCCCTTGGAGCCGCATACGATAATGTTCGGTAGTTCGAGAGCCGCATTCTGCACTGCGACCTACTGTTTGGCCACCCCTGCTATAGACGACATCCATAAGTCTCTAAAAAATGGAATTTCTAATACATTTATGGTTAGGCTGCCTCAATAATCGGTCAGATTTATTTTTTTCTTTCTCCATACGTAATATAGAGGAAAGATTTGTTTTCATGGAAAAAATCTAATTCAAGATTTCAATAGAAATGCACGTTTTGACTATTTTCTCATTGATGTGTGTATGCTATAGAAATTTTGTGGGTGCTCTAACTGAAAAACTATTAATTGGATTAATGCACAATTTTATATTTGACATTCTTGTTAAAATAACAGGAGTTGATTAGTTTTTGGTAAAAATCGGTCTACTGTAAGTGACTCTTGTCACAACCATTTTTAAAAATAATTGCTTTAATATTAATGTAAAAACGTACTGGAATAAATATTGTAGGAAATTTAATTTTCTACAACCTTTGTTTGAAACTTTATCCCATATAATGTATTGATTAAGAGATATTTTTAAAACTATATTTTTTAGCTGCCATAACCACGCCACATATTGGCGGCTATTGCAAAAACTTAAAGCTTGGTTACATCCAAAGACTAGTACCCCTACGGAAAGACTGGAAACTTAATGCTATAAAACGATTCCCAGGTTTTTCCATGGAAGGCGACAATCGATGGGTCAACGGGAAAATTTGGAACTACGTGTTAACGAATGCTAGCGAGACATCATCACAGGATGTCGCTCGCCCCCCTTCCCCTCCCGTTTTAATACAATAATCATAGCAAATCTAAATTGCAAACAGATGAAATGGACAAATGAAATAATTGCATATAAGAAATCAAATTTATTACCGTATAACACACATTGCGAGAGTACAAAGTCATTATCAAATTACATAACAGTGAGGTATTTGTACATAAATATTATAAAGATATAAAAATTAATTATTGTAACAGAATTTTATAACGTTAATACCTTTATGTATGAAACGTATTTAAAGGAAATTCACGTGGACGACGAAAAACGTCCAACTTGCACGTCAAGAATGAATTTGTGGATCAAGCAAAAATCTATTTTAATGTGATTTCTTCGGTCCTGGAACACAGTTCTCTTTCTGTTTCACCTGTAAAAAGAATGAAAATGAATTTCTAAGAATGTCAATCAGTAAACATGCTAAACCTAATGAAATTGATACAGGAGGCAATGGGAATGCTTCAAATGTTTCAATAAATGTAAAATAAGGCAAATACGCTTACGGCCCATTGCGGTCCATAAACAATGTTTCTATTAAGATCACATTACCATTTGTAAAATTAAACACATCACATTGCACTAGAAAATGTCCACTTTATCTACAATTTATTCTAAGCACAGTTGTATTTGCTGACGTTTACGAGTTCACAGCAGTTGCAGTTAGCCCATTTAAGATCTATATGTAGTCTAGGATTATAAACAAATGCATAATGAGAAACAAAAAATAAACACGTTAACAATTTCTGTAAATTCAAAATATTTCAAATTAAAACAATGAGACATCGCTATGGTACACTTATTTCATTCTATTACATGCACAATTCTATCCCCTGGCGCCTATGTTGCAGTTTAACTTCCAAACTCACTACACTATAATCTACTGATAACCGTGAGAAGTTTTAAACAGAAATTTCAGTTACTCAATCTAAAATTACGGCTTATTTTGTTAACTGACACGTACCATATTCACATGACACACCATGACCACCATGACACAGCTAGGTGAAGTAAGCGAGGCTTAACACCTAAAAATGAGAAACATTTCCTCTCAAAATGCTTCTCGCACACAAAAAAACGAGAGAAATTTCTTTCCTTCCTTCGTAGGAGATCTATCCATTGCAGGTATCTGTTAAGAAAATATAAAAGCATTCTCACAAAACGCATTCGCATAACACTTCGTAGAACTAGTTCGTTAGAATTTTTTTCAAAAATATATGCTATTTTTAAGACTTACCTCCTTACCTGTTGATTGGAGATCAGAACAAATTCATCCGTCACGTTTTCATAAACAGTGACAAAGACTAGTCCCCTAACGGAAAGACCGGTAACTCAATGCTAAAAATCTAAGCCGAAGTTTTCCTTTCAGAGCGCTCCACTCTGCCAATGGTGAAAAGTGGAACTACGTCGAAACGTCACGTGAAAAATCTTCCCCACCCCCTTCGCGGTATTTTCGACTTTCTAGAATGACGATCCAAATTTTATCTTCGAATTTTGCTTATCGATCGTATTTCTTCGAAGTTCGCGTAAATACTGGCGTTTTTATCACTCATTACTCGAATGTTGCCATTGCAATGACTATTGTTGGACTAGTCGAGTATTATACATACACAGAATAAATAATTTAGAATAAAAATTTGATTAAATAATATTAACAACAAAATAGCCAACAGAAGGAATAAAAAGAATATAGAATTGAATTATTAAACTGAATTTATTAGCATATGTTGTACACACTGAGTACAATGAGGGTTGTGATAGCCAAAACATAGAATATAATATACATGTGACAGCAATTATAACAAATGCAGTATAAAAAAGATTAAGAAACACACTAATTTTAAGCAACCTTTACATAAAAAATATACCATTTACATAGTTGTATACAGTGATTTAGAAGTATATCATGAAATATCAGACTAGATCGAAACATTTTGGGAGTCTATGCCAGGAAAAATAGGGATCCTTTTTTTGACAAAATTCAAGAATACATTTTAAATAATCTGAAAATTGGGGACCTCTATAAATCAGAGTCCCAATGCTACTACATTGCTGGCACCTGTTTCAATCTGTTCCTGATGAAATACACTAACAAATTGCACATGAATAACAGTTAAGGTCATACAAACAGGTATTAAGAGAAACAACATGTATTAGGTACACTTAGCAAAGGAAATGAAACATTCATGTATGGACAAACAAGTCACATTGTTATATGAAAGGAGACTACGAGAAAAATTGAGAATTTACAACAAACTCTTAAACCATATGAACCTCAAAAATTTTTTTGAGGTAAAAAATGAAAATATATCAAGTCGAGAGAAAAATTTTTTCACGCCAGGGACTTGATATCTCAAAAACATCTGGTTTATGCATCTCATGACAATGACAGTGACCAAAACAGACTAAATTCAAACACATGCTCTCATACTCAAAGGCAACATATATCAAGTTTATGGAAAAATTGTCTCATGCCAGGGACTTGGTATCTCAAACAAATGTCTGATGGTTTATGCATCTCACGACAACAACAGGGACCAAACAGACTAAATTCAAAAACGCACACACTCAAACTCAACCACACATCTCTAAAAAAAATTTAAAATAAGGCTAGTATTCTAATTCTAAATGCACATTTCAAGAATGAAGCTCTCATCATCAGTAGATGATAGTGACAAGACATGTCATAAATATATGTATGAAGAGGCAAATCATTGTAAAAAAAATCTGATGTGGCCACCACATGCCTTTCTCCATACCTGTAATACTTCCAATAATTCCAAATAGGTTAAATGATAATAAATATTTTAAGGAACTGCAAGAAAATTTTAAAGACTTTACAAAAAACAGAAATAAACACAAACTGTTGCCTTCTGTTATTGGACATAGCCCTGAAGATCCAACAATTAAGAAAATAAAAAGGAGCATAAAGTGATTACAGTAATAAACTTTGTATATGGAGAAAGGCAATTATTTACATAAATATACAAAGGTGGGATGCTCTGTGGATATATGGCACTCCTATTTGTGGGACAGTATCTTCAGTTTCTGCTTTCACGCCACCTTATCATACCTTTGAGATGTGCCCCTATTAATTTTCTTCGCCCACCACTTAAAACTAATCTTACGTACTAAATTTAAGATGGCGTTAGAAACACATATGTGGTGTTCTGAACAACCATCCTTGAGCCAATCATGGTTGATATCCCTCTTTATGGTTGCAACAACTCTTTGTTTCACTGACCCTAAATGAGCCACCTCGCAGAGTATTCTCTCAGCAGTATTGGCGGCAGACCCAACGAACTGTATGAAGTTTTTACTTGGATACAGTAGGCCAGGCCATATTTACTTGATAAACATTTAATTTTGATAATTATGTTAGCTGCATCATTATGCTGTATTTAGTGTTGGATTGGTCAGTATAAGATAGCCTTGGGTGCTAGTGTTGTGATATACATTGTAAGTCCTATATTGTGGCTGGTGGCGGAATGCTTAATATTAATGGTAATCCATTGGAGGTGTTGGTACACTGCAATTGGTGTTTGCCAGCTTAGTGTATTGCCTTGGCTATCGTTTGGGCACAATTACAATTAATGACATGGTTTGGGCATATCAAATAGTGGGTATTTTGCTTTGCATGAAAGTCTTTCATGTTAATTAGACGGAAGGACTCCTTGTTCCTGAGGAGATCAGTTTGCAACTGCAGTTATGCACCTTGACCCATATGCTTCAGCTTGGCAAACATAAAGCCACTGTTATTGGAGATGCCTGATGGACATTGCATGAACCTTATACAATAATTGCCCTCTTGCCTTTCCCTTAATTGAGGCTGACTGGCTGATTTCATGCTGGTCCTTTATCAGGTGTGCGTTAATGGTAAAATACTTCATATACTTAATGGTTGGTGACTAACTTGAATGTTTCATTGCTATTTCAATCAACATTTGCTTTGATTCCTATGCTTATTGATTCATTGAGACTGGCAAAAGTCACTTCTGTTCATACTTTGTCATGACTTGTTTCTTTATTACTGTTATGATGTTTGTCTGGTGGCTAGCTTCTGCAGCTTTCATATGTTGCTCTTTTAAGCATCATCTGCCTTGCTTCAAAATTATTCTTTCGTCTGTTACAAACATTCTACTGTAATATTTTTTCAATGCGTGCATGTTTCCTATATTTATTGAACAATAATTTATCTATGTGGTTCAATTCCATTTCATATCTGTTATATGTAAATATGTACAATATTTCTTCTGCAATAAAACTATTTAAATTTAAATTGTTCTTCTTTCTATTCTCACCCATTACTCCTCTGGTTACGTTATTCGTGAAAAGGTTTGATTTGCTAAATAAATAAATTAGCGTCATTTATTGAAAAATAATGAATAAAACTAAATTGGTGTGTGATTTTTGAAAATTGCGCTCGCCGTCTGTACGAAGCTGCCATTGGCTTCTGAAATTCGTCTGCTAGCTGCCTGTTCTCCGCTTCGATTGGCTGCAAAAATGACGTCATACGTCACAACGCAACAGCTTCGGTGACTGCGTGACTGCCCGGTGCCAACAGGAACTTTTTGTACTAGCCAGCGAAGACCACCATTTTAACATGGGAGTTCCCTCCCCCTGAAGAGAGCGAGAGCTGACTCAAGGCCATATATATGGAAGGTTCTGACAACTTATGCCGGCCGCCATATTTTTGCCTGTAGCAGACAGCTCTGCTTCTCTTATCCTTATTACCAATGGAAAAACTGAAGTTTTGGACGTAGTTATTTTGAAAAGTAACTTATAAAGAATGAAACGTTATTATTCCGCTTTGAGGGTATGTCGCAGAATGTTCAATATTTACATTATTATGATTAAATATAAATGTTTTGGACAGTTATTTTTAAAATAACTTACGAAGATCGAAACTTTTTAAATTCATTTCGAGGATGAATGTGACGCAGAATGTTCGATACGTATATTATTACGATGAAATATAAACTTTTTCGACATAGTTATTTTAAAAATAAATTATAAAGAACAAAATCATCGCAACGAAACATTTTAATTCCATTTTGAGCATATGTCGTAGAATGTTCAATACTTACATTATTATGAAATATAAGTGATGGTTCAATTACTGGGAAAAGTATTTGGGTCTAACATCCTTTGCACCCCCATTTCTAAATATTAAAATATAGGTCCTATTTTATTTAAACTTTGTTTTAAAAATTTTAAAGAGTATTTTGTCTGCTCAATTACTAGACGCCACTGAACATAAAGATACTCCAATGAGAACTGACTGCAAGGCTAAAGAATGCATATGCATCCCATCCTTATTTTTTGAAGAAAACATGACTACATCCAACCTTTCAGGTTAATATGGCCTCGGATGAAATATCTTCAATAAGAAGAATCTGAAAAGAAAAGAACAGAGTATACAACATCATAGAAAATAAAACATTCGGCATTTGAGGACAATTTTTTATTCACACAATTCTCCTCATATGAACACTTGGGCTACCGTGGCCCACAGACCTACTTGATTTTTTGTGAGCCTCAGAGATAGTCTTAGCGTATAAGTCAAGTCGCATACTAAAATATTTCTTTAAAAATAATCCCTTTATATCATGGCATGCATTCACAATATTATCATTAGGAAAAGCATTGCATAAATACTCAACAATATTGCTCTTTAATGAAGACAGGACATTTTTATTAATATGAAAAATAATGTCAGCCTCCTTGGCAAGGTCCCAACACCACTTGCTGCTTCGCACCAATGAAAATTCATATTTTTCTTTCAAACTAAGTAAGTGCGTATCTCTTGGATCAATGTCAGTTCCATCACCACACAACACATTTTCACAGGCACTGTTGAAACCTGAGACTTAAGTCTTCTTATGACTTCATCTTTTTCATCATCACTATTTCTACATATCTGATCTGCTGAATGTTCCACAGGATCTACAGAAGATTCATCACCAGCTGCACATTCCACAGACATGTTTGCTCCCAAAGAGATTTGGTCTTCTACTTCCACGGGATTGTTTTCAAGTTCTGCAACTGAAAGGTTTAATATAACACTAAATAAAACAAGTCCAATATACTGAGGAGTCCTTCAATTTTTATAATTATATCCTAGCATTAAAGTAAGCATCATTCCATGTGAAATTATCCTGTAATTTGACAATATGCATTTACTTTTCTTTATAAATAATGTTTTCATTTTCTCATACATCACAATATTTGCAAGATCTCATACCAAACTAATAACAGACAATGCAGTTACGAAACGTTGGTTAGCTATCATTGTTAATTTATGTTTAATACTTAAGCTATCTAGGTTTCTAAAATTGAGCTGAATCAAAATACAAAATTAAGACAAAAAATGAGACCAATCGCTGCACTGCATAGTTCGTTTAATGTAATAAATAACTAAATCATATCATTATTTCTTGAAATTGAAGAGCAGATTCAACATTATTAATTGAATGAGGAAACAATGGCAGGATGAAGAAGGTTCGACAAGAACTATATTATTATCCCTCTTTAGAGAGTACATCCTAACATCCATTCATTCATGAATTAATTCTAATCATAAACTTTAATTTAAGTGAGTAATCACCTTTCCCTTTGTAAGAAATCTGTCTTTTAGTTGGTGGTTACCTGGCTATTTTCACAGCCCGGTGCGGAAAAATCTCCATATATATGGCCTTGAGCTGACTGCCACTGCAGCGCCTAACGCGGACCCCTTAGCATAGTGAACTACGTGTAAATGCTGGGAATCTATTCTCCCATAAGTGTTTCATACCCCTGGTTACATCTTAGTAATGCTCCTTTTTATTTTCTTAATTGTTGGAGCTTAGTGGCTATATCCAATATCAGAAGGCCATGGTTTGATTTGAGTTCATTTCTGTTCTTTGTAAAGTCTTTAAATTTTTCTCGAAGTTCCTTAAGATATTTATTACCATTTAACTTGTTTGGAATTTTTAGAAATATTACAGGTATGGGGAAAGTCATAACGAATCTGCTTAACCCTTAGTTAGTCGCGTGAAAAAAAGTTCCGTAATTAGTCGCGTGGGGTCAATATGACCCCAAAATGATTTCTAAAGATAAGAAATAATATATTAATTTATTTATATTTTACTGGAAATAAAATCAATCTTACATAATTATACAATTATTTATTAATAGTTTTTACAATGAACATCGATTAAAATAAATTAAAATATTTTTTTGTATTTTCTAATCACTTTCCCTCTCCCCACATTCAATGCACTTCATTATCATATGGTCTTTGCAAGTAAAAGCTCCACAATTTCCACATCTAGTGGACACTTTACTGTCTATATTTTTTGGGCAATGTTCGCATCTTCCCCTTCATAGTCCCGATCCCGGTTGGACCTTCCTCCGCAAGTCCCTGTTGAGTGCATATGCGCTTTCGGAGATGCCTAGATATAAACTGACTCTGAGACCTCAAAATCTGTAGATCCTATATTAATTCCTTCGATAATGATTTCAAGAAATTTCGCCTTGTCATTTCCTTTTGAACGTTTTGTTTATAAACAATAAAGGCATTTATGGCAGAAACGTTCAGCAAATGAAAAAACACAGCTAACGGCCATATTTTCGTTCTTCTGCCAACATTATAAGCAGCGCAGAGCTGATCGCATGTATCTACGCAACCTTTTGTTGCATTGTCGCATGAAGGTCGCGTTGAGGGCTTTATTAGGGATAGGACTATTTTTGCGGAGATCACTCACACTTGAGGGTTAGACATCTGTCGCGGCACGGTCGCTTTCCGGCCCCCACTTACAGCATGAAGTAGTTTATGGCTGCCCCCAACTAGCAGAAAGATTCAAGCTCACTTCTGCTGCCACCGAGGATTGCCCTCGATGGGGCTTGGGACAAAAGTTGCCTCCTCGAGCGACCCAAGGGGTTCGTGCCGAGGTCCAACCGCGTCCTCCCCTATAAGTGTGAACGTACTTGGGACTTCTCCATAGAAACCCCGTTGAAAATAGGTTTTTCATATTTTGGTCTAAAACGTCCCAACCGTGACCGTCATGCGACCGGTAGGAGATCCGAAAACTTGGAAGATTGCCGATCTCATTCGTGTTCGTGGTTATTCCGAAAAATTAGGGAGAAACTCGTGCTAAAAAGGGCGAGCGGTAATAAACGGCAAACAGCTTTCTTTTAGAGAGACCACGTGCGTTTGTTTGTGACTTTTAATGCGGGTAGAAAACTATGGGAAGAAAACTGCTGCATGTGTGCGGCCGAAGTAAGAAAACACCCGGAAAATTCCGAAAAGAGGGGAAAGGGTACATTGGAGGGGGGAGAGGGGGGGGGGAGATGGGAGGAAGAGGGGTAACCAACCTATAGCGAAAATTAGTGAAGTAGAAATGTATCATAAGAGAACTAGTGTTAAAACAATGAAATACTGCTTATCAGGAAAATTATTTGTATTTCTGATGTGATAATAATAATCTGTATTGCTTCCATGTTTTTCCGGGTTTCTACCGCGTGTTGATGTTTGTCGTGACGACTGTTTCGCCACCGTTCCAGGTGGCATCCTCAGGTCTGGTCGTTTGCAGACTGATCTCTCCTTGTCCGCGCGGCCTTCCGGTCGCGCATAGTCCAGTCGGTCGTTCCAAGTAGGCAATTTGCCACCTTCTACGACCTTCATGTGTTGCGAGCTTAGTGTCTTTTGCGCGTGTTAGTTTGGCTTTACAATATACCTAGTAGGTGTGTATGGTTAAGGAAGAAGAGGAAAGAACTCGCAAGGGAGTTGCAAAATATACATTTATCGCCCTCTTACAAACTAACTCTTTCTTGTGAGCGAACAAAAACAAAATTTGAAAGGTAAATAATATACAAAGGAATATAATATAAAAGAAAAACCATAATAAAAAGAAAAAGGGGGGTAAAAAGGGAACAAAAGTCGGGGAGACGCGGCAAAACATTGCCGGAGTGCTTGGGGAGAGGTAAAGGAAGGTTTTTGGTCACGCCTGGCGGCAGCTGCCCCTTCCAGGTCCGCGACCCGCAGTGCTCTCAGCTGACTCGCGACGATCGATAATTACGTAAATTTGTTTAGAAAATAAAACTTTTTTGTTTTCTATTGGATTTTTTTAATTCTTTTTTTGTTATGTTCCTTTAGTTTAGTTTATAAGTTTTGCGCGTTCCGATCTTTTTTTGAACGCTCACTTTTTTTGTTTGGAACTTTTCTTTCATTTTTTCTGTAACCACAAACAAAGTATCAGACTTGAAGCACAGCTTGCTTCACTTTACTAAAACTAAATAAAAACATTTTTACAAGGAGAGATCAGCTGCAAACGACCAGACCTGAGGATGCCACCTGGAACGGTGGCGAAACAGTCGTCACGACAAACATCAACACGCGATAGAAACCCGGAAAACATGGAAGGAAAGCCTTCGTATATATCTATATTAACCCTTCTAGACCAATTGAGAAAAAAGCAACAGGTAGAGAGATGTCAAAATAAAAGCAACTTTTTTAACCTCATATATACATAACAAATGGATACACACCAAAACAGCACATTCAAATAGTTTAATTTTCTCAATGTTTACAATATTAATACTATATATATAAATATAAAAATATCAAAAATAACAAATTAATAAAAAAACAAAAATGCAAATTTCTCTTCTAGAATGTCAGTTTCGAAGGTAGAACAAGTTTGAGTTAGATTGTTAATACATTTCTTTAGATATTGACGAAAAAACATTGCTTGGGGTCATATTGACCCCACGCGACTAATTAAGGGTTAAAACAGGATCACACAAAGTGAGCTGTGCTTGTACACAAATTTATACTAATTTAGTTAAATTAAATGTTTTGACACACAATTGGCTGAAGTATTATATTATTCCAATTTTTAAAATTTCTTTTCTAATAAGACAGCGCCGAAGGAGCAATTGCGGATAAAAGAAGAACTGCGCGACTTCGCAGTAAGGTGTCACTGAAAGTGGGTCCCTTTCGGAGTTAAATAGCTCACTCGACTGATGGCCATCCTCGTCATCATTTGCTATTTCAGTATTCGCTTGTGTTTCTATTCTGACTGAAAACTCGCAAATTAATACTTGACTGCTGCGTTTAATCTTCTTTGCTACACAAATAACGAAAGTTTGTTTCTGTTTGTACAAAACAAAGATTGCATTCCAAAATAAAATTGCAAATACTAGTTGCCTATTTCACCTTCAGTATTACTTTACAGTGTGAAATTTTTTATATAGGTAGAATTTGTAAAAAAAAACAAAATATGGATTATAGAAATTTTTATATTATAATATTTTTGGCTTTCAAAAATTCTTAAAATTTAAACGAATAGGTAAATATTTAGATACTATGGGTCGAGCTAGGGAGCTGAAACTTTCAGGTCGTTTAGACATTACCCTATATATACGAATAAACCATTGGCTTAAAGAGACCGCGATTCGCCTGCCGGTTGAAATTGCCCTTAACTTAAACAGCCGGCGAATTGCCGGTTCCGCGAAGCATCTCCTTCTGACTCATATATCTTGTAAACGAAAGCAGATAACGCTCTGCGTCTTTCTTTATTACAAAGATAAGAAGTCAAGCTTAAATTTGATTGCAGGTATGTTTAGATGAAAGAAATCAATTTTTATTCATTTTGCGTCAGGCAAAGATGCCAGGCGATGGCGTATTCAAACTCCAAAATGCATTCGAAATCTCCCACTTGCGTTCGTTTAAAAGTCAATAAATTTTGCAAAAAAAAGAACTTGCCCCTCTTCCAAAATAACTGTTTCAAATGCCAATTATTCAATTAAGGTAACATTTGACGTTAACTCGAAACAGCTACTGTATCAACCAAAAATCCATACAAATCCTGCAGTAAATTGCCCTCTTACAACCCAATCAAAGACCTCAAACAAAATGGGAGACTTGCAACAAAAACAAAAATCACCACATGGCTTTCTCCATAACTCAAGGTGACCAGACGTCCGCCTTTTGGAAGGACAGTCCTTCTCTTTCAATCGCTGTCCTCCCTAAATCTTTTGCCCTTCCACGTCCTCCTTTTCGAAGATTTCTGTGGCTTTGTCCTTCCTTTTACTCAAGCCACGCGTTCTTTTAATTTGTGTATTCTTAAGTCAAATGGCTATAGATTCAGAAGTAATCCTTCCGCAAATACACTTACATTTTCATCGTTTCACTGTTGGTTTTGTGAGGTCGCTTCGGTCAAGCATGAGAAATTATTAGGTTACTCAAAAACCAGGTGGTTGGCTTTAACGCCCGCCATTGAACGTGTTACTCGATTATTTGAACCATTAAGGTAATATTTTTTAAGCTTAGATAAATGTCTAAAAGAATTTTTTGAAAATCCATTAGCTGAAATTTCTCTGCGTTTCGTGCATAGCAAGGCAACATTGTTTCAGTCGAATATAGAGCAAATTGAAAAGAACAAAATATGTGCAGCTGAAGTGACGTCAATTCTTCGCAGTTTTAATGATCAATTGAAATCCGGATTAAATATGAAATTTCTACCAGTAAATGCATATAGTTTATTGAAGAAACTAGAAGAGAATAATCCAACAGAGGGGCGTTCACGGACGGGTTTTGACTATTTTATAGAAATTGCAATTATTTAATCAAATGGACCAAATTTCTGGATGGAATAAATGTTTTTCAGTGGACTTTATTGGGAAAACCAATAGAGTGGGAAAAAGTGGTAGAATCAATGACATTTGCGAATAATGTGTCTCATACAGATAGATGACAGATGAGGTTCGGAGACTGAATGAGTACTGCTCAGCTGAGAAGTTTTCTGAATGGTCCGAAAATAAAATTGAAGTCGACAAAAGATGGGTGGAAGTATTTCAGTTTTTTAAAACGGAATATCTTCCTTTTATTAATTTAAAGATATTGGTTGAAATGGCTTTATGTTTACCTGGGACAAATGCAAGTGTAGAGCGTGTATTCTCGTTAATTAATGATGTGTGGGGCATTGTAAAGAGCAGTCTTTCTTTGGAAGCATTGACCTTAATCATAACGATAAAAGTTAACATGGATTGTAGCTGCGAGCGATTCTCAGAAATGTTAAATAAAAATGACGATTTTTTGAAAAAAATTTACAGAAATGACAAATATTTCAATACAAAACAATCACGTCATTATTAGAATGAAAACACTTCATTTTAAAAAACATACTACATATTTCAGCCTGTAGAGAAAAGATATGTTTCAGTAAATATATATTTTGAATAAGTATATTTTCAATAAATATTGGCTCATATAAAATAATTTTCGAGCAATCAGGACATAATTTAGAATAAATAACAATTTGTAGGATTGAATCTATTATTTTCAATTTTAATTGCTTTTGAACTTCGTTTAAACTTTTCCGTGTTGGGGTTTATTTTTCTGAAACATGTAAAACACATGTAGTTAATGAATTTGTGCAATTCACCTTTGAGCTTCTGAAATTGACCTTCGTTCAACGCGATTTGTGATCATGTGGATTTGAGTGTTTCACTGTGAAAAATTGTCTCTAAAATTATGTAGAGGCATTCGTGGTTTTTCTTGAAAGCTTACAGCATTTTTTTAAATAAAAAAATTTCATACGCCATGAGACCGTTGTAATGTACGTTCTTTTGCAACCTTTATTTTGTTTGAAAAATATGAAATAAAGCATGTACCTATAGAGTTTTTTTGTCATGAAATGTGTCCTTCGATTATCTTTCCATTTTGTAAAAAACGGGATCTGTACTTCCTTTTGGAAAAAAATATCTGACAACCTTACTGTAATATTTCTAAAAATTCCAAATTGGTTAAATGATAATAAGTATTTTAAGGAAATGCGAAAAAAATTCAAAAACTACAAACAGAAAAAAAATGTAACCTTCTGATACTGGATGTTGCCACGAATCTCCAACAATTGCAAATAGCATTAGGCATTCTCGAGAAAATCAACCTACAATATTGACGAGCTAAACCTATACGGGCGAACCAAGCTACCATTTGCAAGCCACCGCGATGTAATGGTTAGCATTCTTGACTTCTAACGAAGAGTGTTCGCTGGTTTTTCCTGTTCTTTGTAATATTTAAAATTTTCTCGCTGTTTCTTTGAATATTAGTTATTACGTAATCTATTTTGGAATTTTTAGAAATATTATAGATATGGAGAAAGTCATGTGGTGGCCACATCAGATTTTTTTTCGTGGATTTCCGTGCCTGAATTACGATTTACTTTAAAAAAAAATCGCTAAATACAAAATCACATTTCTGGAGAATTTAGTAAACAATCAAGTTGAAATTTTACATTTTGTTAAAATAATACATATTAATTACATTTATGTAGGTAACGTTGTCTAAAAATGTATAAATGAACAATAATGTCAACAATAGTGAAAAGTTAATATTTTTAAGCAAATTGTATAAAATTGCAATCATATGAGATTTTCCGAAAGTGTAGTGTTTGTTTTATCATCTCGATTTTTTAATAAGGAAAAAAAAAGACTAATATAATTGCATAAGATTGGAATTAGTTAAATATATCCTTTGATTAGAAAGAAATAAGTTCAGGAGCTTGCTAAATAGTTTTCAAATTCTTTTTTTGCTAAGTTTGTGGTAATCGGTGTGACAAACTCCTTCAGCCATAAAAAAATTGACAGTAATTTCGATGCATGTTTCATCCACTAAGTGGGCATCTTCAGGGGAAGTTATAACACGACAGCGACTGGAAGTCGCCAATTTTTATGATGTGGCCGAGTTCATGAATCCATGAAAAAGTAAAGAAATGTGAAAAAAAAGGAAGTGCCGACAACTGACGCTTGCATAGATACTAGATACCGTTTCAACGAAGAAAACGTCGATAATATTTCAAATCTGATTCTGTGCCAAAATTAAGAGGAACGCAACACTTAACTTCCAAACTGAGGACGGAAATATTTTTGAGATACATTAGCGATTCCGGTTTTGAAACAGCAGTTCGAGAAGACATCTACATCTACATATTACATTGCAAGTCACCTTGACGGTGGATGGCAGGGGGTGCCGCGCACCAAGTTCCTAACTAATTATTATTCACTTATCTATTGTGGTCACGTATTGTCCTAGGGAAAAAGGACTCATTATACCTCTCCGTCCTACTATCTATTTCGCGAATCTTGTCCTCATTATCCATCCGTCCGATATACGTTGGTTGTCGAATAATCCACGTCCATCATAGACGCTGTTATAGGTAAGAAAGTTAAATTTGTCAAAATTGCGGAAAAAGCTGAAGATTGGACAAAGTCCCCAACAAGGCGCACAATAAAGACTCATTTTTCAACACAAATTTGTCATATACAATGACCATATTGACGTGCAATTTAAATAAGAAATTATTAGTCTTTTTCTAAATCAAACACGCAAGCCGCAGGACTACCATCGCCTTCTACGAATGAGGCCTTCGCAACTTGGGACTGATAGCACCAAATATGAAATGGTGGGTCCCCACTTGACATAAGGCCCACATACAACATTATTTACCGCTGCTGGCATGGTTGCATAAACGCAGTTCAATTGCCGCTTTATAGATCGCTCCGAGAGAGCGATGGTTCACGGCTTCCCCAATAGAGGGTAGCGCCATCGCGCTCTTCCGGAAGTGGCACCTGGCGGCGTAATGCGAACTAGTTCGGCTGAAAAGGCATCTCTCTGTTTATGCGAGAGAGATGGAGAGGTGTTCGTTAGACTTTCGGGGGACGCAGAATAGCCACGAATAAAACCTCGTAATTAGCATAATTTCCAGACCTTCTTACATTTTACCACGTGCCAATGAGATATTTTCGGCGGAAATGCATTATAAGAATCGAATTTCGGGCACTATTTGAATGGCCAGTTAATTTTGCTCCCAAATTTCATAATTAAGCGTTATGAAATATTACAAATGCATTAAAAAAGAATACTAAATTTATTTTGTTTGGCAAAAATATTATTATTATATTAGACCATACCGAATAGGAGTCCGACAACAGTCGTCGCCATGGCAACACTCTCGTTATGAGTGACGAAAACTTCAAAAACGCCGGTATTTACGCGAAATTCGAAGAAATGCGATCGATAAGCAACAGCCTACGATATAAATTAGAATCTCCATTCCTTTCCTCAGAGAATAGAGCAAAACTCGCTCCGATATTACAATTCTAAGATATTTTAATGTGCTAGAGAAAATTATCCTTCACGATGGATTTTTACAGATTTCCCATGTAAATCGAATTGGAAGGATAGTTCCTGGAATCGAACCCGAGACTTTTAATCCTCTCAACGGAAATATCCTCGGGATAACTCGGCCACAGTAGCAAGAGATTTCCACCAGGTGTCATGAAAATCGGCCCATTGGTTAAAAAGTTAATAAGGGGGTGACAGACAAACAGACAGATGCAACGAAGAAACCGTAATCCTGTCTCCATTCTGTAGAGTAGGATAATAATCACACATTGCGATCTGAATGTCTGTAATACGTATATAATAGCATCTGAACAAACTGCGATCTTAAATATATTGCGTCGCGCCGAACTCAGGCCAATGTTATCTCTATCTTGCCATCGAGGTGTTTTGCAACGAGCTATAACCCCCAGCGATCGAAAGAATTGGCGAACTCCGACGTAAAGCGTTTGGAATACCCTGGCAGAGGAGGGATTTTTTACGCCCTAGCTGACCGAGGGGTCACTCGACCCCTTGAATTTGCCGCGATTGTCGTTTATTATGACTTTCTAAAACGTCGGGGAAATCCTATATAATATCTCATAGTGTAGGTTTGTTTGTATGTGCGGTTCCATTGTGGGGCGGGTGGGAGTATGAAGAAATAACGGCAAAATTAAAATGGTAAACAAAATGTGTAAAGTAAACCAAACGTTTCATATTAAATATTTAATTGAAACTTCGAAGTAAAAAACCAAATAGAGCATTTTTTTCTGATTCTATTCTCGTGTCTTATAGATCGTGAGTGCGTTTCACTTTCGAGACACTGTTTTATTTCTCCTCCAAAGTGAGGCGTGCGCCAAGGCAATGCGGCCTCCACCTTAAGAAATGGGATTATAGTTTTTTCGCTGTGTCCTCCCATATTAACTATTTAACCAATAAACCGATTTTCATGACACCTGGTGGAAAACTCTTGCTATTGGGGCGAATTCCCGACGATAGTTTTTTTTTGCGAAGATTGAAGTCCTTGGTTCAATTCCAGGAACTTCCCGTTTGATTTACATGGGAAATCTGAAATCCGTCGTGCAGGGTAATTTTCTCTCGCACATTAAAATATCTTAGAATTGTGATATCGAAGCGAGTTTTGTACTATTCTCTGGGGAAAGGAATGGAGATTCTAATTTATATCGTGGAATTTTGCTTATCGGTCGAATTTCTTCGAATTTCGCGAAAATACTGGGGATTTTGCAGTTTTTATCACTCATTACGAACGTGTTGCCATAGCAACGACTGTTGTTGTACTCGAATTCGGTATAGACTAGTGCTTAACACACGCGTTATTTTTGCCACACACAAATACGCGTGATCAATTTAGCTATCCGTTCGAATGTATTTGTGTCTTTTTTTATATATGACCTTAACAAAATTACGAAATTTGCGAACACGACGAGGAACTCATCCAATGTGATTTCGAAGCTATCAAAGCCAACACGCCAAGCACAGTCTTATCCCGTTTAACGCTGGTGATGCGTCGTGAGCACGAGAGCGCTTACCGAATCAGCGTTATACGGGGTCATTTGAGAATAGTACATAATCGTAATTTGTTACCTGTTTTCAAGCTATTAAAATCTTAAAACTGTACTGTGAATAATTAATCCTTGAATGCGCAAAGTAGCAGGTCTGCCAGACGCCAGAAATCTTTCAATAATAATATAATAAAATCCCAGGTTCGTTCGTTCGTGCGTAACTGGCGGTACGAATACATTAAAAGACGAATGACTTGATCAAATATGTACATACAAAAATGAAATTTGGCGGAAATGATTTTCTCATAAGTAGAAATGCTCTGACGAAGAAAAATTTACGAAAAACGTCCATAGTTCGAGTCCATGGCTGGCGATACATTCCCCGTAACATAACACGCAGAAATCGATTTTTCGACCTGCAGGCTTTTATTCTTTTGCAAAATTAAATTAGAAGTAATTAACCTACCATCTTCGAATAAAAACCATTTGAAAGGGAAATAAAGGAACATTCTTATTCTTACCGTCGTTTTTTGCTTTTGGTTCGAAATAGCACGAAATATGCGTAAAAATGCAAAATTTCATGAAAATATTGCGTTTTTTTGTGAAAGGTTCCCATGACGACAGAACAGATTGTTGGACCCGAGATCCTCATTATTGTATGCTTTCTTATCATTATATATCGACGTTTCTTACAGAGGAGGAGGAGAATACTAATGTTTAGGCACTTCCAGATGAGCTGGAGATTCGACATTTTTTCTTAGGTAGGATTTTGTGCAAAACCGACGAGAAAAAACGAAAATCCTGAAAAAGTGCAACAATGCGACCGCTAAAAATTCGCAATTGTTAAACAAATTTTCAAGGTTTATGTATTTCCGCATTTTCTACGGAGCTGAATTTTTTTTATAAGTAGAATACGTAAAAAAAAACGAAATAGGGATTATACAAATTTTGATATTTTGATTTGTTTTGATGTTAAAAATTCTTAGAATTTAAACAAATAGGTAAATGTTTAGACATTACGGGATGAGCTAGGAAGCTGAAATTTTCAAGTTATTTACAGAGTAGTACATTTGCACAAATAAACATTTGTATACCTCCATAAATATATTGCGGCGGCCGTTAAAAATGTTTAAAATTTAAACAGTTAAAAGAATGTTATTTCACTTCTAGAAGTGCTACAACTTTAAAATTTGGAAAAAATGTGTAGCATCAGTACCCCATAATGAAGAAAATATAACATTCTTAAAATTGCAAAGTTTGGGGATTGTTTTAATCTATTATTTTTGCATAAGGGAAAAACGAAAATCGCTCTGGAGGTAAAATATTTAAAATTAAAAAAATATTTGTAATGATGAAATATGTCTGAAAAATGAATGTTTTTTCACGGTGAGACGATATGCTTGCAGAATGCAAGCCTCTTCTACTAGTATATGCATAAAATTGACACGACGCAGAGGTCACGAAAATGTCCACAACACACCATATCACGGAAAATTAATTCCAGGCGAGGATCGCACATTCGCTAAAAACTTCGCTTTAAAAAACAGCTGTTACACTAATCATCAAGTCTTCAAACAGGTTTTGCCAAAAAATAAAATAAAATAATAAATAAAATAAAATACAAAACAATTAAAGAAGTTTTAGTTTTTGAGAAATAAAAAAAAGAAGTTTTTTCATTAGCTTTTTTTTTCAGGAGAGAATTTTCACAAACTCGAATTTCTATTTTTAGATTTCTATTTTCATCCCGTCGTTTTTTGACGGGTCGTCGCCAGTAAATGATAACAATCGCAGATTTCTTAAGTCATTTTCTCACGATGTAACAGATTCCGCGTATCGTTTCACTTAATAATCAGCGCCCAGCGTCACCGATGGGTGCCCAATTTCGTGAGATACGTAATTTGACGGTTTCGGCGGTTATTCTGACTGAAAATTTTCTGCCACATACCAGATTGAAAACAGGCTCGGGAGGATAGTCACAACTAGGGATGCGATATCGAAACGAAAGTATCGATGCCGTAACCATGTGATGTATCGAATGAAAAGTATCGATGCCACAAAAGTATCGGGCCGAAAGTACCGATGTCGCTAGAAAATCGAAAGAAAAGAATCGAGTACAAAAGTACTTGGTATCGAAAGGAAATTGCCGATGTGAGTAAAGTATCGATACTTTTTTCGTATCTAAGGATGCGATATCGAAACGAAAGTATCGATACCTTAATCATATGTTATGTCGAATGGAAAGTATCGATGCCACAAAAGTATCGGACCGAAAGTACCGATGTCAGTAGAAAATCGAAAGAAAAGAATCGAGAACAAAAGTACTGGGTACCGAAAAGAAATTGCCGTTATGAGTAAAGTATCGATACTTTTTTGTATCGAAGGATGCGATATCGAAACGAAAGTATCGATACCGTAATCATACGACGTATCGAATTAAAAGTATCGATACCACAAAAGTATCGGGCCGAAAGTACCGATGTCAGTAGAAAATCGAAAGAAAATAATCGAGTGCAAAAGTACTTGGTATCGAAAGGAAATTGCCGTTATGAGTAAAGTATCGATACTTTTTTCGTATCTAAGGATGCGATATCGAAACGAAAGTATCGATACCTTACTCATATGCTATGTCGAATGAAAAGTATCGATGCCACAAAAGTATCGGACCGAAAGTACCGATGTCAGTAGAAAATCGAAAGAAAAGAATCGAGAACAAAAGTACTGGGTACCGAAAAGAAATTGCCGTTATGAGTAAAGTATCGATACTTTTTTGTATCGAAGGATGCGATATCGAAACGAAAGTATCGATACCGTAATCATACGACGTATCGAATTAAAAGTATCGATACCACAAAAGTATCGGGCCGAAAGTACCGATGTCAGTAGAAAATCGAAAGAAAATAATCGAGTGCAAAAGTACTTGGTATCGAAAGGAAATTGCCGTTATGAGTAAAGTATCGATACTTTTTTCGTATCTAAGGATGCGATATCGAAACGAAAGTATCGATACCTTACTCATATGCTATGTCGAATGAAAAGTATCGATGCCACAAAAGTATCGGACCGAAAGTACCGATGTCAGTAGAAAATCGAAAGAAAAGAATCGAGAACAAAAGTACTGGGTACCGAAAAGAAATTGCCGTTATGAGTAAAGTATCGATACTTTTTTGTATCGAAGGATGCGATATCGAAACGAAAGTATCGATACCGTAATCATACGACGTATCGAATTAAAAGTATCGATACCACAAAAGTATCGGGCCGAAAGTACCGATGTCAGTAGAAAATCGAAAGAAAATAATCGAGTGCAAAAGTACTTGGTATCGAAAGGAAATTGCCGTTATGAGTAAAGTATCGATACTTTTTTCGTATCTAAGGATGCGATATCGAAACGAAAGTATCGATACCTTACTCATATGCTATGTCGAATGAAAAGTATCGATGCCACAAAAGTATCGGACCGAAAGTACCGATGTCAGTAGAAAATCGAAAGAAAAGAATCGAGAACAAAAGTACTGGGTACCGAAAAGAAATTGCCGTTATGAGTAAAGTATCGATACTTTTTTGTATCGAAGGATGCGATATCGAAACGAAAGTATCGATACCGTAATCATACGACGTATCGAATTAAAAGTATCGATACCACAAAAGTATCGGGCCGAAAGTACCGATGTCGCTAGAAAATCGAAAGAAAATAATCGAGTACAAAAGTACTTGGTATCGAAAGGAAATTGCCGATATGAGTAAAGTATCGATACTTTTTCGTATCTAAGGATGCGATATCGAAACGAAAGTATCGATACCTTACTCATATGTTATGTCGAACGAAAAGTATCGATACCACAAAAGTATCGGATCGAAAGAAAAGAATCGAGTGCAAAAGTACTTGGTATCGAAAGGAAATTACCGATATGAGTAAAGTATCGATACTTTTTCGTATCTAAGAATGCGATATCGAAACGAAAGTATCGATACCTTAATCATATGTTATGTCGAACGAAAAGTATCGATACCACAAAAGTATCGGATCGAAAGAAAAGAATCGAGTACAAAAGTACTTGGTATCGAAAGTAAATTACCGATATGAGTAAAGTATCGATACTTTTTCGTATCTAAGGATGCGATATCGAAACGAAAGTATCGATACCTTAATCATATGTTATGTCGAACGAAAAGTATCGATACCACAAAAGTATCGGATCGAAAGAAAAGAATCGAGTGCAAAAGTACTTGGTATCGAAAGGAAATTACCGATATGAGTAAAGTATCGATACTTTTTCGTATCTAAGGATGCGATATCGAAACGAAAGTATCGATACCTTAATCATATGTTATGTCGAATGGAAAGTATCGATACCACAAAAGTATCGGACCGAAAGTACCGATATCACTAGAAAATCGAAAGAAAAGATTCGAGTGCAAAAGTACTTGGTATCGAAAGGAAATTGCCGTTATGAGTAAAGTATCGATATTTTTTCGTATCTAAGAATGCGATATCGAAACGAAAGTATCGATACCTTAATCATATGTTATGTCGAACGAAAAGTATCGATACCACAAAAGTATCGGATCGAAAGAAAAGAATCGAGTGCAAAAGTACTTGGTATCGAAAGGAAATTACCGATATGAGTAAAGTATCGATACTTTTTCGTATCTAAGGATGCGATATCGAAACGAAAGTATCGATACCTTAATCATATGTTATGTCGAACGAAAAGTATCGATACCACAAAAGTATCGGATCGAAAGAAAAGAATCGAGTGCAAAAGTACTTGGTATCGAAAGGAAATTACCGATATGAGTAAAGTATCGATACTTTTTCGTATCTAAGGATGCGATATCGAAACGAAAGTATCGATACCTTAATCATATGTTATGTCGAATGGAAAGTATCGATACCACAAAAGTATCGGACCGAAAGTACCGATGTCACTAGAAAATCGAAAGAAAAGATTCGAGTGCAAAAGTACTTGGTATCGAAAGGAAATTACCCATATGAGTAAAGTATCGATACTTTTTTCGTATCCCTAGTCACAACGCTCGACGGTTGCTTTGAGTGTGGCGGTGAATTCACGCTCTGATCAGTGATCAGCCTCGCCGCATACTTTTATGCTCCGCGGGTTACTGCGACACTCAAACAAAAGTCAGAGAAAATAGCACCCGCTAATTGGTTCTCGAGTTACAGCGGACAAAAGAAAGACGCGTGGAAAAAATAACAATTGACCCGAGAACAAGGAGCGCTATAGCGAACCAGCGTTGAACGGGGTAGCGTTAAACCGAGTAGCGTTAAACGGAGTATTACTGCGGCGCATTTAATATAAGTAGGAAAGTAGGCACAATAAGCTCTGTTTTGATCTTGACTGTTTCTCACGGAAAACGGTTAGTAATTTTGTCACTAGGAGGTGTGATATTCTCGGCTACCTGTTGGAACGGAAATCCTGGCGCGGGAGACAGACAGACGCCAAGAAAACGCGCACACACGCACACGCAAAAGGCCATTGTAAGAAGGGTATCCTTGGCAACAAGCCGATTTCCATTCATGGCAAGGGAATACGGGAACGCTGAAGAATATGGGGTGGGAATTTGGGGGGTGGGGGGAAAGAGACGTCAGCGGGCGGAAAGCGACGTTGCCAGATATGGGGGAGAGACAATGCTGCGGTAAAGGAGGCCGTGAAAGGAGGGTCGGGATATGTGGCAACGTCGCGGAAGATGAAACATTTTGGAGGTGGCGCAACAATCGAAGGAGTCGTAGCGACACTCAATACGAAACGTGTGAAATCCTGTGAGAATTAGGGGAGGGAGAGAGAAAAAGTGATGAAGAGAGAGAGAGAGTGATGGAGAGAGAAAGGAAACGCAGAGACAAAACACATAGAGCTAGTTTCGGGGAAAGAGTAGGAGGAAGACGGAGGATGAGATTGAAAGCATGGCTCGGAAACCCAAACCAAGCGAAGATCCATTAAAAAAAAACATTTTCCAAGGAGCCACAGGAAATAAACGGCGCAATATACATTGCACAAACTTTCTCATATCATTATATACTAGTAGTTGGTGCCTGCATTCTGCAAGCATATCATCTCAACATAAAAAAACATCCATTTTTCATATTCCATCATTACAAATATTTTTTTAATTCTAAATATTTCACCTCCGGAGCGATTTTCGTTTTTCCTTCACGTAAAATAATAGATTAAGATACTATATTTTATATTTTATCTACTCCTCTGTAAGAAACGTCGATATATAATGATGATATCGACGTTTCTTACAGAGGAGGAGGAGGATACTAATGTTTAGGCACTTCCAGATGAGCTGGAGATTCGAATTTTTTTTCATAGGTAGGATTTTGTGCAAAACCGAAAATCTTGAAAAAGTGCAACAATGCGGCCGCTAAAAATTCGCAATTGTTAAAACAAATTTTCAAAATTTTTGCTTTTTCGAATGTGCTACGGAGTTGAAATAATTTTTTAGAGGTTGGATTTGTAAAAAAAAAACGAAATAGGGATTATACAAATTTTGATATTTTCATTTGTTTCGCAGTTAAAACTTCTTAAAATTTAAACAAATAGGTAAATGTTTAGATACTACTAGGGAAGTTTGACAGCTGAAACTTTTAAGTTATTTAGAAATTAGTCCATATAAACGAATAAATATTTCAATGTCTCCATGAAATTCTTATTGCGGCCGTTAAAAATCATTTAAATTTAAACAATTAGATAAATGTTGTTTCACTTCTAAATGTGCTACAAACGTAAAATTTGGCAGAAATGTGTGGCATTAATAACCCAATGTGGAAAACGTATAATGTTTCTAAAAATGCATAAATTAGCGATATCTTTTGAATTAAAGAAATATTTCCCATGATGAAATCTCTCTCTGAAAAATTAATGTTTTTTCAAGGTGAGATGTAATGCTTGCAGTATGCAAGCACCTTCTACTAGTACGAATATACGTTTGGTCTCGCTATCCTCTTGTGTGCTTGGCAATTCACTGCCCATCATGTTAATAATGCGTAACAACAGAACCATGGCGTCTGACACCGTCAACCTCTCACATCTATCAACTCTCGCTAATAATCAGCCCGTGCCGTTAACAGAAAATTACGGAATTTCAGATTAGGGAATCCCCGGGTTCCCCCTTCCCTCTGACGCATGCGCTGAGCGTCTTGTACAGAAATAATGCCACTGAACGATTTTTTGGGAGATATGGCTTAGTTAGCATTATTTGTGACATCAGGTTGTACGATTGGATGGATTTTTAATCAAAATCATTCAGCCATTTTCGAGTAAATCGACTTTTTCTAAAAATCACAAAGAATAAACTACCGTTTATTATAATTCAATATCATTTTTATAAAAACAAGGGTCTGCAAAAGATGACATATTGAATAAATATGAGAAATCATTCGATTTTATGCACGCGTTTGTACCCTAGAACTGTGAACAGACGTACACGGCATGGCATGGCTGAAACCACTCGGACGCCTAAAACGTGTATTTCCAACAAAATCTCGAATCGTCTATCAGCTGAAACCTTTTCCTACCTCTTTCCCTTTTCCCATCTGGTTTTCCTTACAACACGTCTTTAATCATACTCTCTCTCCTCAGGTAATGTCCAAGCCAGTTACCCTTCCTCTTTCCGATAGTCTGTATAATCATTCGCTTCTCTCCTATTCTTCGTAGCACTTCATCGTTTTTCATCCTGTCTGTCCATTTTATCTTCAGCATTCTCCATCAAGTCCACATTTCAAGGCTTTCCAAGTATTTGAGGTCATTTTTCCTTAGCGTCCATGTTTCTGCCCCATACAATGCTATACTCCATACGTAGCATTTTATGAACTTCTTGCGAATATCTTCCCTTATATTCCCCGTAAGTAGGTGTTTCTTTCTCCTGAAAGCCTCTTTTGCTTTTCATACTCTAGTTCTGATCTCATCCGTACATTTTGCTTCTCTTGTTATGATGCTTCCAAGGTATTTATAGTATGAAATATATATATATATACACACATATATATACATATATATATATATATATATATATATATATATATATATATCACGGCAAATACGCGTAGTCCGGTAAATGTAAATATAACATACTTTTACCGATTGGATTGTGGAAATGTACACATTTACCTAGAGACACTGGTCAATTTGGATAAACGTCACAACACAGGCCACAACTTAGCGGCGTCACGAACATCTGTTGCAGTTTAGAAGTGCGGTAAATGTGTAAATTTCGTGGTAAACGTGCACAACTAAACTAAATTTGATCATGAAGGCAAATTTTACTCGGTCCCACCGGGTTGGATAATTAAGACGATGTGTTTTTGGTTCCTCCTCACGTTCACTGTGTTTCTCCCTCGGGTTGGGAAGCGTTCATCTTAATAAATATGCCAGTGGAGCCGAACCCTCGATGATTTTTATCATAAATTAACGTAATTATTAATGAGTAGCATTTCTCATTTTTGCTTATTTCCACATTTACCAAGGCTCATCCATGAAAGTGCGCATTTCCTGAGAAATGTACAGATAATACGTATTTCTGGAAACTTAAACTTACATTTACCTAAATTGGTGGAAAACGTGCACATTTACCGGTAATTTCACACATTTCCCGATTACGTACCATTACCGTAACATATATATTACACACATCGTCGGCTCAAAGGGTTTTGGCGCTCATATACCATTCATATGAGCTGAAAAAGGTTTTACAGTTCAAAAATAAAATACCAACGTTCGCCCCCCATCTGAGAAAAGTCATATCCACCGTCACCAGGCGCAGCAACCTCATCAGAGCCGTTCGAGCGGGAGGAAAAGGCGTCCCCAAGGAGACGGCCATACATCTATATAAAGCCTTTATTAGACCCGTCATAGAATATGGCGCCCTCGCCATCACGCCACTCACCAAAGGAAATATCTCGAGGCTGGCAGCCATCGAGAGAACTATCCTCCGCAACACTATGAGGGCCCCCGTCCGCACACCGAAAGCCGACGTGTACGAGCGGGCCGGAATAGAACCGGTCCTGCATCGCTTGGCAAGACTCCGCAGCAGAGCGGCCGAAAGGATGAGGGCACATGTCCCCCACCTCTTCCAAAAAATCCTCGCTCCCCTACCCATTATCCTTCCAACACACCCCAAGTGCAAGCGCCCCTCTCCCGGCAGGGTAATAGAGGCGACGCTATCGCTCTATTACCCAGACGCCCCTATCCCTAACGCCCGCACCAAGGTTCCTATCCCTCCCCACCTGTGCCCTCAGGACGGATGGCCGCTGCTGCCGCCAAAGAGAGAGAGAGAAAGAAAAAGAAGACAGAGCTAGCCCAACCAAATCCAAATATATATCTATCTATTTACTCATGTTATAATAAATTCTATAATCTATTTTTACGCATTTCAAATGCTATTTATATAAAATCAAATCTAATTTTACCCTGTTATCTATTATATATTCTATCATTTCTTGTTGTTATGCATTACAAATGCCTTCTGTTATATAATTTATATATATTTATATTTATTTATATTATTTATATATAAGTGAAAGTGATAATCTGGTGCTTTACAAAAGTGATACGTGATTAAGTGAATACGTGTTAGAAACCAACTAGGCTGTCTACGGAAGGTTTTGCCGGGTTTCCCTTCCGTCTCGGGCGAATGCCAGGCAAAAAGCCACCCCCGGAGAAATCTATATACCACTGGTTATACTTAAACAAAAGAACTATAAATACCTGTATCAGCCCTGAAGAGGCCTTTTGCCTAAACAGGGTATTTTCTGATCAGGCCATATACTATGTAGATGAGTGTAAATTGTATTTTATTGTAATGTATTGTATTTTGGCTTATCAGAAAATAAAAACCTATTGAAATTGAAAATTGAATTGGCTCAAAGGGTTTTGGCGCCCATATACCATTCATATGAGCTGAAAAAGGTTTTACAGTTCAAAAATAAAATATAAATTTTTGATATAATTTTATTATTCATTTCATTCAGTTCGTTTTTTATAAATTTTAACATAAATAAACTGATATGGGCAACACATGACTTTCTCCATATGTATATGGCAAATTACATGTTGTTAGCTCGGGGATCGTGGTCAATATTTACTTCCGGTTCACAATTAAGAAAAGAAAAAGGAGAGTTACTAAAACGTAACTAAGCGTCAATTGTTAACGATAGTCTTCGGTAGGTGGCGTGGTGGTGGCAGCTAAAAATATATCTCTTAAACAATGCATTATATGAGAAAATGTTTCAAACAATGGTTGTAGAAAATTAAATCTTCTACAACTATTATTCTAGTATATTTTTACATTTATCAAATATTAAAGCAAATATTTCAAAATAACGGATAAGTGACATGTGTAAACACCCACTTCCGGTCGACCGAGTTTTACCAAAAACTAATCAGATCTTTTAAGTTTTATAAAAATGTTAAATATAAAATTTTGCGTTGATCTAATTAATAGTTTTCGAGTTAGAGCGCCCACAAAAATCTATCACATACAGACTGAAGGACAGACAGACAGACATCATCGAGAAAATAGTCGAAACGCTTTCAGGGGACTTTAAAACGTGAATTTCCGTTGAAATCTCGAATTAGATTTTTTTCTTGAAAACAATACATTCCCTATACTTAGTATTTGGAGAAAGTAAAAATATAATTTATTAATTTAGATTAACAAGTATCAATAATTGTTACTCACTGGTACTGGAAACGTCACGAAAATTCTCAGCGCCGCGAAAAGATTTGCCAATGAATCGTTTGAGACCATGAATTGCAAAATGTTTTGCCTCCGAGATGGTTTCGCAAATATTTCAATCCGTCGCACAAACAGACGCCGGAGATGTCTTTCCCACCGCCATCTGTGAGCGGAATTTCTAAATCTGTGCGATTGTTAACGCAGCTCGTCTTCGCTCATTTCTGCGGCTAAATTCAAATCGTTTAGAGATTGGAATAATCGATAGCGGATCCTAAAACTATCGTTCTCTATCGATTCATCCTCGCGTTCATAACCGAACATCGTTTTTCGGCGAAGATTTCTTGTTTGCTCAAATCTTGGTTCAGTTGCAGCTGCACCCTTCGCACCTAGGTACATATATGTATACATTGCGTTCATGTAGACTACATTTACGATTCAGCCATTCATTTTTTACATGTACACGTACATGCAAGGTACTTGAATACTTTTTTCAACGGTCAAAACTTTTTCGCGTCCTAATTTTCAAAGTAGTATTCCCTTTATCTTTCTCCACATTCGAAATATAAAGTATTGTTTTCACGAAAGGAATCTAATTCGAGATTTCAACGGAAATAAATGTTTTTAAGGTCTCCTGAACGCGTTTTGACTATCTTCTCGATGTTTGTCTGTCTGTCGGTGATAGGATCTTAAGGGCGCTCTAACTCAAGACCTTACTCTTACATAAATACCAAATTTTATATTTGTAAAGAGTACTATATAATGAAGAGCTGTTTAGGTTTCGGCAACAGTCGCTCAACCGGAAGTGGATGTTTACTCTAGTCATGTTTTTGTTTTTGGCAAATAACACTTTTAAATCTTAATCAATGTAAATACTGTTTATTATGAACTTCATAGATAATATTATTGTCTATAACTTTTGTTTGAAACGTGTGTTCGTAGAATGCATTGTCAATGAGTTATTCCATTTATTAAAAATATTTCCTTTAATATCTGACGAATGTATAGCAGTATTGGAATGGAAGTTGTAGGAAATTTAATTTACTTTGTTCGAAACATTTTCCCATGTAATGCTTTTTGAAGAGATATTCTAAAACTAAATGTTTTATCTGTCACAACCACACCACCTACCGGCGACGATTTTAAATAGTTTACACTTACGTGGTTGTATCCAATATCAGCCTTTAAAATGTTCTCACAGTCCATTAAAATATTTATTATCATTTAATCTATTTCGAGTTTTTGGAAATATTGCAGGTATGGAGAAAGTCATGTGTTGCCCACATCAGTTTATTTTAAACTGTTCATTTGTTTCTTGTTGATTGATAATGGTAATTTTTTCTGTGGTTCTTTCGACTTTTGGCGCCCCCCTAAACTTAGGCGCCCTGACTATGTATATGGGAAAGTAACATTTTTTCACAATTACAATCCCTTCTCTATATACTACGTATATCAAAAAGCAAAAATTATTGATAAAAAAAGAAATAGATTTTCTAATGGGAAATTAAGTTTTCCATACTACAACGGAGATATTCCAGGTTTGCATCAATTTTGGATGTTGCGATCTCGATTTTCCAAATTAATATCTGTTATTAGAAGCTCAAGTGTCAAATTGCATTATATATTTTGATAATAATAATTACAATAGCGCGTTATACAATAACCACCCTACAAGTATCACGCACAAAACAGCTTCCAGACGCTGGTTTAATTACTTGTGTCAGTTTTATTTAAACTATCACGGAATTAACCATATCACAGGATTAACCGTTTTACCCCTACTCCCTTTATGAAATCTGTCCGGATAATATTTCTCTTCCTCCCTCACTCCTCTCTCCCTCTCTTCCTCTCTCTCTTCTCTCCCTCTCTCTTCTTCACCCTCCATCACAACCAAAAAGTGTTTACTGCGGACGAAATCCCGCAAAACTTATAATTGGAGGTCTCCGTGGTTACGCCAGACAACAAGCCCAAGGTGTCACAGGCTATTGAAATCGTAACACAATCCTCCGAACACAATGTCATTGTGTCCCTCATTTCATTCTTCGGGAATACGGTAGAGGAGTGAAAACTCACCGTAAACTCAAGGCCTTAAATTCTATTCTCTCTCACTCCCTTTCCTCCCTCCCTCTCTCTCCTTCCTTCCCTATCCCTTTTTCTCTCCCCCCCCTCCCTCTCTCCTCCCTCTCTCCTCCCTCTCTCTCCCCCTCCCCCCTGTCTCCTCCCCTCTCTCTCCTCCCCCTCTCTCTCCTCCCTCCCTCTCTCTCCTCCCTCTCTCTCCTGCCCCTCTCTCTCTTCCCTCCCTCTCTCTCCTCCCTCTCCTCCTCCCTCTCCATCCCTCTCCATCCCTCCCCTCTATCTCCTTCCCTATCTACCTCTCCCCTCTCCTTTTCCCTCTCTCTCTCCTTCCCTCTCTCCCTCCCTCTCTCCCTCCCCTCTCTCCTTCCCCTCTCTCTCCTTCCCTCTCCCTCTCTCTCTCCTCCTCCCTCTCTCTTTCCCTCATTCTCTTCTCTTTTTATAACTCTTCCAGTCTTTCTTCCTTTCTCTCTGCCGCTTTTTCTCTCTTCCTTTCTTATTCTCTTTTATTTTTTTCTCTCTCTATTCCCCTCATACTTCCAGTCTCTTCCCTCTCTCTCCCCCCCTCCCTCTTCCTCATCCTGTCTCTCTGCCCTTCTATCTTCCTCTTTCTTCCTCTCTTTCTCTTCCATATTCTTCCTCTTTTCCTTTTTTCCTTTAATTCTCTATTCCCGTATCCCTCTCTCTCTCTGTCGCCTTACCTCTTTTCCTGTCTCTCATCCTCTCTCAATCACTTTCCCTCCCTATCATATATAGAGAAAAAAGCCATAAAAGCAACGATGAAATTCGCGACACATACAAAAGAGACATGCAGTTATTACAAACACTTCTACAGTTTTTCTTTTCACAAGTATAGGTAATAACTAAGGCACATAGACACTTAAAACAACAAACTTCACCACATTTCCTATAGACAAGGCACACATTAATTTTGTATATTTGTCAGTATTTTAACTGATAATTCTATAAAGGCAGATGATTATTCACCGAAACCGGTCGTGTTTTACTTCATATATTCTGTGGAAATTTGCAAAAGTTTAATATAAATAAAAAATACTATCAAGCATTGTTCATGTTATTTTATTCCACAATGTCTCGGCCTCGTCCATTACCTTTTGTATACTTATCTAACAATATTTCACTTACTAGTTACTAGGACAGCATGGGAGCATGGGAAACAATACATAAATAAATATTCTATAATATTTGTTAAAACTAGTTGTTTTATTCATTTAATATGGGAAAGCTGTTCCCTATCATATTCTCTTATCTCTCTCCCTCTCTCTCTCTATTGTTGTAGTTTTGTATCATCATATGTGCACTATCTAGGGTTTTCGCAGGTTTTTTCACACCCCCCTTCATAGACGGTGTTTTCCTGCGTGGTTTGACTAGGGAGGACATGCCCGTTTTTACCTAGGTTTTCCCCCACAAACACAAATCTGTATTAATTTTATCATTTTACTTTGTATGATTTATGTACATTATGTTTATATAATGTATTTTGTTATACCTTATTTTATTCTTTTTCTTGTATTTATTATATTGACGAAGGGTTAAATGTAAAAATGGACCTTATGGTCTAAATTTCGCCCGAATAAAGACGATTATCTATCTATCTATCTCTTCCAGTCTCTTTCTCTTTCTTCCTCTCTTTCTTACTTTCTTTCTTCCTCTCTCTCTTCTCGCCCTTCTCTCTTATCTATTCATTCTTGCTCTTGTCTTCTTTCTCTTCTATTCTCTCTCTTCCACTTTTTCTGGTTCCTCTCTTTCTCTCATCTCTGTTTTCCCATCTTCCTTTTTTCTTCCTCTCTTCTCTCTCCTTTCCTCTTCCTTTATCTTCGTTTCGGCCCCTCTCTTTCTTCCTCTTTCTCTCTCACTTCTTTTCTTCCTACTTCTTCACCAACGCACCAATTCATATATTCTATCGATTAGTTAAATCAGAGGCTGAACTAGAAAACTTTCGGACCCACGGCGAAAGTAATTATTGCGCTCCATTATACGTACAGGTTCCCCCCCTCTTTACGCGGGTTCGCTTCACGCGAATTCGCTATCATGCGACTAACTTATCGCTATCGGAATTTCTTTTTATGCGTTTTTTATTCGCTCTTACGCGGTTACGCGGCCGGTGCAATACAAATGAAAGAAAGTCCTCCGCTACACCACAAGGCCTCATTGTCTCTTTTTCAGTGCGCATTAGTACTGCAGTAAAAGAGATGAGAGTGGAGTGGATACTGTAGAGTGGCGAGGATATTGCAGAATGGAGATGAGACGGACATTTCGTGTGATACTGTTTGAGCATGCTACTTGAGAAGTTTCGTCTCCTTCCCCGCGGAATTTGCGTTGGGCCAAGACAACCCTCAGGCACTTTAAACCTCCACTATTATGTCACTCATAACAGCCACTACTTGTGATCGTCTGCTTCTACATCTACATCTACAAGTTACCCTGCAATTCACCAAGTTGGTGGGTGGCAGGGGGTGCAATGCACCAAATCCTACCTAAAGATTGTCTAACGCAATTCGAAATTTCCTATTGTGATCTCTTATTGTCCTCGGAAAGAACGAGCCTAGATAACGCTCCGTCCTACAATCGTTCTCACGTATTTTATTGTCTCGATCATTTCTACCTATATACGTCGGTGCCCACAATTATTCCCACTACCTCCTCTTTTATCTCTAGAAGTTTCAACCTTGAGTGCAATCTACGGTCCTCCAGTGATACCCAGTTCAAATCGCTCAATAAAGAGGTGACGCTTTCCTTATGTTCATACTTTTGTTTTACAAATCTGGCTGCTCTGCGCTGTACTCTTTCTAGTTGAATTATGTGTCCCTTCTCGTACGGATCCCATATGCTCGCTACGTATTCCACTTGTGGTCTTACCAGTGATAAGTAGCATGTTTCGCGTACTTTCTCTGTAGTGTTCCGTACTATTCTACCTATGAATGCCAGTTTTTTGTTGGCCGCGCCTATAACTCGACGAATGTGCATGTCCCACGAAAGATCTCGACAAATGGTTACTCCTAAATATTTTACATACTCAGCTTGTCGAATACTCATTTCATCTATTTTATATTCGAAACCTAAATCTTTGTTCTTACTTTTCCAGAACGTGACTGCGGCACATTTAGTATAATTAATTTCGATTTGCCATTCTTTGCACCACGCTGAAATGGCTCTTAAGTCTTCACACAGAGACTGATGATCCTCCTGATTTTTTATTTCTTTATATAGAACGGTGTCATCGGCGAAAAGCCTAATTTTACTACGAACAACCGAGCACATATCATTTACATAGATTAAGAAGAGCAGAGGGCCCAATACACTTCCCTGAGGAACACCCGAAGCAACTTTAACGGGGGACGAGTATTTCCCATCGATGACAACTATCTGTTCCCTATTCGAGAGGAAGTCTCTCACCCAACCGACAACTTTCGAATTGATACCACATTGTCCTAACTTCGCAATTAATTTCCTATGAGATACTTTGTCGAACGCCTTCCTGAAATCAATGAATATGGCTTCCTTTTTTTGCCGAGTATACTTTACTGTTGTTTTAAGTTTGTATTCAGCGCGCAAGTGGTCGTTATGGAGCGAAAGGGGAGTTAGGATTGCTTGTGGAACGTATCCCTATATTTTTAAATGTAAATATTGCTTCTGTTTATGCGAATTCGCTTTGTGCGTCACTTTCCTGCAACGCAACCACGGCATCAAGGGAGGGAAACCCGTAACTAGTCCTCGGGAATCTACAGTGATCTCCGCGCAACGAAGCCCGAAAGCCGCTTTATATGCTATGTATAGACTGTCTCGTGTGCCGACGGTCTTAATGGTTCGGTGTTGAAAGGTCCACGATTTTCTTGAGCGGAACATTCGGATAAAAAATATAACATTTCCATTTAAAATATCTGATGCGGCCAACGCATGACCTTCTCCACATGTAGTTGGTCATCCATTTGATGATGGTACGACGTAATAAAGTTGTTTGAAGGAAATAATTGCCCCAGTTGCCCACCAAAAACATTCAAATCGTTGATTTATTAACTAAACAAAGTTTTTCGCGGATCACCTAAAAATCCACTGCGGCACACATTTTGAGAACCAAAGACTTAGGACGTTAATGTAGAATTACAGGGG